>CM024240.1:91270548-91870548 GCA_013421045.1 Propylea japonica
AAAATTAAATATGTAAAAAATCAATAATTGAAAAAAAATGTATTCTATGGTTCTGATGAGGCGATCCTCTTGAAATTCTGCATGAACATTCAGCATATCAATCTTCATTCACAAAATAAAAAATCGGATGTCTTCTTATTGAAATATGATGTTTCTTCTTTTCAATATTCCAATTGAATTTTATTTCGATTTGTTTATATTATGGCCACAAAATTTTTCATGAGGCTTATTATGAGCATCTTGCATGTAGCCGCTTAAGTCCATTTCAATTAGTTTCGTTTTGCTTGAGATATTGAGGAACAAAAATTTTTAATGGCGATATTTCATGGAACATCCTATATGATTTGACTGGTTAACGAACTCAACCGAGGCATTTGGGAACCGAATGCACCCTGAAAATCTCAAGTCTCTAGGACAATCCCTTCGAAAGTTATCGTGCTGAGGGACGGACGACATCATGGACAGACCTTTGTTCACACACTTTTTTTTACATAACCTTTAAAAGTTCCTGATTTTTTGTTTTGCACTTAAAATACGGTGAAAATTAGCCTTTTTCAGATATACTGTAATTTTTCAGATTCTCCTAATTTTTAATCGAAAAGTGTCACGTTTTCGAAAAGGTTTTTGGGACAATCGTTCGTGAATATTTTTTACATAGTATGAAAAATATACATTGTCATTGTAAATGTTATCACAAAATGCAAAGAACTTGGCTGCAGCTGTGTATCTAGATGTATCATTTCGAAAATTGACTACCGAAAATAGGGTCTTAAATGAACAAATTTATGCTCAAAATGTCATGGTTCTGAAAAGTGTAAAAGAAAAACAAGTTGTGCATAAATTTGTGCTTTTAATAGTTATTTAATCAACTAGGTCATTAAAGGCAGCGACTAATGGTCAAGATATTTTTAATAGTTCGAGACCATAAGTCGCTCGATTAATAACCGAGTTGATTACAAGATTTTTCCGACGATCTCAATATGAATTATGTAAGAATTCTTGATTGAAATACATTTTCATTTTGCACAAGATATACATTTGTCATAGTGAAATTTCTATGTATCTATGTTCCAGTAGAGTTTTGACGTTTCTCGTAATGCTTCTGAATACTTTGTGAACGGTTGCCATGAGGATTGCACACTAAAATAACTAAAAGAAATTGAGCATTAAAATGGGCCATTAATGCTCAATTTCGTACACATTAAAATCACCTTTTATTTCGAGGTCGACGGAAAAAATATTTTTTCGACAGCTGACTTACAAAAATTTGTACGTTCCTCACCTACAACTATGCCATTTAACTTTTTTCCGCCGACCTCGAAATAAAAGGTGATTTTAATGTGTACGAAATTTAGCATTAATGACCCATTTTAATGCTCCATTTTTTAGCCATTTTAATGTGCAATCCTCATGGCAACCGTACACAAAGTATTCAGAAGCACTACGAGAAATGTCAAAACTCTACTGGAACATAGAAACATAAAAATTTATATTTGTCAAATGCATGATGTCTTGTGCAAAATATGAATGTATTTCAATCAAGTATTTATACACAATTCGTATTGAGATCGGCGGAAAAATCTTGTAATCAACTCGCTTATTAATCGAGCGACTAATGGTCTCGAACTACTAAAGTGTTCGCTCCGCCCACGCTTTAAAATATCTTGACCATTAGTCGCTGACTTTAATAATCTAGTTGATTAAATAACTATAATTGGACTTGTAACACTTTTCGACTTCAGATCACCCCTTAATGATTTCTTCTTTTTGTTTCTGTTGTATTATCTCTCTTTTTCAATGAGTTTTTCCACAATTTCATTCTCTTTTTACCAGTTCTGAGCACTTTATCACTGGTCTATGTATTTTCTTCATGCTACGTGGATTCGAACAGGAAAGTTGACTTTATAAAATGAATAAATTTGAAGCAATCGCTCTCAGGACATTCAAATTGGAGTTATCGTTTTTCAGTATGAACAAGCTCGGCAAAACTTCTGACTCTACTGACATTACTTCACTATTAATGAACTATTGTCAATTATCTAATTGAATGTGTGACATTTATCCCTGAAAATGGTTTTCAATAAATTTCAAACATAAAGTTGGAATTCCATTCAAAATGATAGCTAGTGTATAAAAAGCAATTTTCATATCTTTTTGTTTTCGAAAATAAGTACTACTACTTGATAAGAATAATGACGCACAATTACTTTCATCAATAATATATTCTTGGTCATTATTATCACCAAAAAATATATTTTTTCATGAGTAAACAGAAACAACTAGAGAAATAAGAGTAAGATATACCTACGTCGAATCATCTGATCAACAAACATATTCGCGATTAGTCACAATTATGGAATTTTTCATTATTCGTTATTTTCCTCATTTGTCTATATTTATCTGAAACCGATATGTGTTACAAAGATAACTCGATAATATTACTGTTCGATTGTTGTCAGTAATACCAAATCATTTTTTATTATACGACTACTATTCCACTTTTACGATTCAGTCTCATCATCATGTGTAACTAACTTATTTGTGGGAATATATAAATTGACAAATATTTGAAATCTGATAACGACCCGTTGAGGTTATCTTCACTCGGTTTATTATTCATTAGCAAGTCATTGTTGTGCGAAGAAAACCGTTGTTAAAGTGTCAGTGTATTTCAAGGTAACTAGCCAACCTACTTGGATATTTTATAATCGAAGATTCGCAATTGCAGTGTAATTAATTAAGTAATAGAGGAATTGCTAAAAACGAAATCTTGATGGATGTGGCAAGGTATTGTGGTCGATTCATTCATTCTTCAGTATCTTCCATTATGATAGTTTTCCCACTGTTATAACACCCGGTTGGTGCACTTCAATTTACTAGTTAGAGATCTTTAAGTGCAAGTTGTTTCAAGAACAATTTGAGTGAAATGAACTTTCATCAGTGATTAGCAAAATAACGTTATAGAGTTGTTGCGTGAATTAAGAGTTTTGAACAGAGAGAATGTGCAATAGTATTTTTTGGGTCTTATCATCGATATAACTTCGAGAGTTAATTTTTTTTATTTCCTCGTCCACTCAACAAATTTCTTTCACGAAATTTGGTGAAAATTTACCTTTGTATGTCCCAAACACAGTGTAATTTTTTTTATTCAAAATCTTCATTTTGAACCTCATATTAGCTCAAAACCGAAAAAGCATATTAATTTTCAGTCTATGTCACGTCACAATATCTGCGTTTTCGAAAACGTAGTTGAGATTTTTGTACGTTAAAATTTCTTCTTCCTCAAAGCATAAAATTAGTTAGAGATCTTTAAACGTAAGTTGTTTCGGGAATGTGCAATAGTACTTTTCAGTTGCTATCATCCATATGACTTGGAGGGTTAATTTTTTTTATTTCCTCGTCCACTCAACAAATATTTTTCACAAAATTGGGCTCAAAATCAAAAAAGCATAATAATTTTCATTTTTTCGTCATGAATGAAAATCACCGAATGCAGTTTTTCAATGACAAACACGCTGGAATGCGAAATTATCCGGTTGTATTGATGCACGAGTGTAGTTCGGGGAAATATTTCCCGACTAACCTGTCAAATTTGACATAGTGCAATTATCGCTGGCTCTTTCGCTTTCTACAATGTAATTATCGTAAGTAATATCATAAGGGCATCTAATTTTTCCGAAAAGTATCGAAAAAACACGTTGCTAAGTAATATTTTGACAAGAAGCATGAGTGCCGGTGGCAACAAAAATCCGAGTAGAAGACGAGGATTTTTGCACCTGCACGAATGCTTTTTGTCAAAAAATAATACTTTGCAATGTGATTTTTCGATTTTTTTCACAGGAAAAATTAGATGCCCGAATGGTATTTGACAAGACTATTTCCTGAGTGACAACAACTGTCAAGTTTTGCCGCGGGTAAAAGCGCATAAACTGCTGACAGGTCCTGCCAAACAGTTTGTCCACCTAGAAACCATTTGTAATTCAAAATTGTGCGTTTCTGATTGGTGCAAATTACGACGAGGGAATAGTCGCTGTAATCATGCGGTAATTGCACTCCATTTGCTTAGAATTTTTGACAGGAGGGAAAATAAATATTCGTTCAAAATCTTCATTTTTTCACCTTATATTTCTTCAAAAAGCATATTAATTTGCAGTCGATCTCATGTCAAAATTTGAGAATTTTCAAAAACGTAGTTGTACGTTGAAATCTTTTCTTTCTCAAAGCATATAAACGTCTGCACAACATGACATTTTGAGAGTTGGCTGTCGAAAACATGGTTTGAAATGAAGGAATTAATGCTTGAAATTTCACGGGTCTGAAAAATGTAAAAAAACGAAATCCTGATGGATGTAGGAAGGTATTGTAGTCACACCTAGTAGATGGACTGCAATTTACTAGTTAGAGATGCAAGTTGTTTCGAGAACAGTGTTATTCAATTTGGGAGAAATGAACTTCAATGAGGACTTCATTATAGGTTGATTTATCTCATGATATTTTGATGATTTTTCACTCAGAAATCACTTGAACGATCTCATTTGGAATTGAGTAGGTACGTAATATATCAGACAAAATACGAGTATTCTGCGTGCTCATGCAGAAATATTAAACTAGTTTAGTAAACGTCGTTGTCAAATATTAAATAGTTATATGAGTGGTGATTAGCAATATAACTTGTATTAAGTACAACAAAATGTTCTTCATTTCTTCGTTGGACTCTGATTTGATGACAATCCATGTGAAATTTGATCAGCAGGAATTATTGTAGTCACATATTATGTTTTCTGTATTCTGTAAGTAAAATAGACATTCTAAGAAATACACATTTAGAGCAATCTTAATAAGGGGGCAAAACGTTGAGTAGTTAACTGACAGCTTTTCTTGAAAACCAACTTAAGCTCAAGCAGATATTTCTAAGATGAAGGAATGTTTCACATTTTATGTACCTATATCCTACTGACCCTAAGTGAATATAGTATTTTTTTGAATAATATATTCAATGTCTGTAACTTTTCCTCTAAAAAAAATTTTTTTCTGTGAAAACATTACTTCGAAAACCAAGTTATTTATGTTTTACGTAAATCGACATTCTATCAGATTTTCGTATGAAATTTTTTGATATACAGGGTGAGTCTTTGATTAGTACATATATTTTAACCGTAGGTTCCTGAGGCCAAAAGAAACACTTTTTTCCTCTACCATTTTTTCCGATTCGGCCTGGTTAAAAAGATACAGGCTGTTGAAAATCCATGAAAAGCATAAATTTTCAGTAATATCTCGCAAACGATTCCTTCAAATGAAATGATTTTTGAAACATAGTTTTTCATGAATATGATTAATCTTTTCCGACTACAAAATTCCGAGTAATTCGATGTTGAAAGAAAGAAAAAATCTTAAAAATTCGAAAAATTGGGTACTTTGGCTGAATGCAACTCTGTGGGAAATATTCACAGAATTCAATTTTCCCTATGTGGTCACTTTGACAAATTTCAAGAATATTTCGAGAATTTGTTATCTGGAATGATGAATGGTAAGAGAACTAGCGGATTTTCTTTAAAAATGGGGTTACAATGAATAAGCTCACCTATTCAAGCAAATTTCCACACCACTTTCGAAGTACCTATTGCAATTTTGTTTCGTTGAGCTTTGACATACGTTGATCCTAATTTACATTACGTTAGAATACATTTATTTCTCATTTATTCATCATATTTATCACTAATAAAATGACCTTAATAAATTATTATTCATGAAGTCGTATGATTTTGAAAAACAAACTGACCATTGAACACCGATGTCAAAGAATCTAGTGTCACGTCTGTGACTTTAACCATGCGGACACCCCTTGAAATTCAATCGCCCAACTGGTGTTTATGAACGGGAAATGTCATGCGTGTTATGGTCGAGTAGTTGTTTTGATTTCGGAAACTCTTGCACGGAAGATTTCAAGAGATATTGGATATGAATGCTATAGCTAAAATAGATGGTTTAAAAGTTAATCAGATATAATCATAAATGAAGTATACATCAAGAACTGAATTTTCTGTTTTCATCACCAGCAAAATTTTGGATGAATCGATTATTGCATTAGAAATACAACTGGTATTGAAAAAGTGAGTTTATATTTCTTTCTTTAATACAGCAGCTTATTTGATAATTTCGAATGGTATATCTACTCGTTTCTTTGATACAATAACTTATTTCAAAGGTTTGCATGCTATATCCCGTACTTTCAAAAATTCAGTGGTTAGTTTACCAGTGGCGGCATAGCTCATTCTGAAAATAAAAAAGGGCCATATCTTCTTATTTAGGCCGGATCGGAAAAAATGGTAGAGGAAAAAAGTGTTTTTTTTGACCTCAGGAACCTACCGTTAAAATATATGTACTTATCAAAGACTCACCCTGTATATAGGACAGCCTATACAATTTTTGCGCATTTCGCTGGAAAGAACAATTTTAAATACATAGCATAGGAACTTGATATTTTTCTTGAGCAATGCTTGAGCTCTCAAATTTCATTCATTCGATGAGGAGGCTTCGGCTGTGAATATTTCATCTGAAAACAATGATTATCAACACATAAAAGCAGGAAAATTACCTGCAAAAAATAAAACGGTTCAAATTTGCCATTACCTTGAAATATCTACCATTATCAATACCATTTTCTACAAGGTCTCTTGTTGACTTAATCATAGAGAATTTGTCCCATAAAGTTGTTGAGTTACATATTTTTGATTCATTTTGGGAATTATGTTAGTAAAACAGGTTCACTAAAGTTTTTTTCATCTACATTTTCAATTTATATCGAAGCCAGCTAATTTGGACAGCAAGATCGTAAAAGGATACTATAAAAGTGTTAACTGCACCATTTAATTTTTTTGATATACAGGGTCCCAAAACTCGACGTCAACCCGGAACCGGGTGAAAAGGCAAGTAATGCTGGTTGTCAGAATATAAAAAAAATCTAACTTGCATGATTTTAAAATAATAGGCATTTGAAAAAACACCCAAAATTCCACACCCTGTGACAGTCTTTTCACTCCTGTTGCCACAAATATCAACTTTTTCCACCTTTTTTTTGCTGTGTAACCCTGAATATTGCTTGTCTAAACTGTGATCAAAATTTTGATACCAGCTGCTCTCGGTTTCATAAAAATAGGGCTAACTTTTCATAAAAAAATTCAAAATAAACAATTGCCTAGTTTCAACTGACTGTATTGAAAAAAAATGTACTACGCAAGTTTGGCATGTTTTGTCAAAAGTTGGCACATTTAGTAAGGATTCCAAAATGGTATAATACTTGGTAAATTGAAGCTGTTGTAGTTCAAATTCGCTTACGATTGCCTTTGAATACAGTTTTTCTTTAACTGTTTCCCAGTAAAAAAAGTCCAATGGATTCTCTGGAAATTTTCTTTTCTGGAATCATTTTTTCCAGGAAGATGGATCGAACGTTTTGGTCCAATCTCGTCACCCGCCGTTCACCGGACTTGAATCCATTGGACTTTTTTTTACTGGGAAACAGTTAAAGAAAAACTGTATTCAAAGGCAATCGTAAGCGAATTTGAACTACAACAGCTTCAATTTACCAAGTATTATACCATTTTGGAATCCTTACCAAATGCGCCAACTTTTGACAAAACATGCCAAACTTGCGTAGTACATTTTTTTTCCATACATTCAGTTGAAACTATGCAATTGTTCATTTTGAAGTTTTTTTCTGAAAAGTTCGCCCTATTTTTATGAAACCGAGAGCATCTGGTATCAAAATTTTGATCACAGTTTAGACAAGCATTATTCAGGGTTACACAGCAAAAAAAAAGTTGGAAAAAGTTGATATTTGTGGCAACAAGAGTGAAAAGACTGTCACAGGGTGTGGGATTTTGCGTGTTTTTTCAAATGCCTATTATTTCAAAATCATGCAACTCAGATTTTCTTTATATTCTTCTGACAACCAGCATTACTTGCCTTTTCACCCGGTTCCGGGTTGACGTCGAGTTTTGGGACATCCTGTATAATATGAACTGATGAGATATTCATCTTCAAAACTAAAACCAGATTAAGTTTCATTATCATGCTACTTCAAACCCTATAAGCAGATGATTGATAATATATTTCCTAAAGTTATTTTATTCTTCTTTTTCAGGAAACATTGATGAGGTCCTCGATCCCAAATTGACCTTGAACGACTATATGATAACAGAAATAAACTTAGTTGTCAAAGGATCAAACACGTCGACGCAAATTTTCACTTCAGACGACATAATGACGTTGAAAAAGGAGGAGGAACGAAAAAGTGCACCTAGCAAATCTGGGGGTGTTTTCAATCTATTCTTCAGGAGAAACAAGTCGGTGAGTAATTTCAGTTGAGTAACTGTATTCACGTGCTAGTAATTGAAAAGGATATTTTGAACAGAAAATTGGCTGAATCAAACAAGGGAGACTAGGAAGACGACAAATTCTATACTAAAACCGGTTGAACGTCAGTTCACATTGGTATAGTCAACCAGTAAACCGAAGAGTAGAGTAAAACTAGTGGAAGTGGGGATGGAAAAGTAGAGTGTTCCACATGTGCTATCCCCTGTATTCTACTGTGTACTATCCTAAATACTCTACTGCCCTTAGCACAATCTGTTTTCATTATGCTGGTAGGGGAATAGTATAGTTATAGTTTAAAATGGGGTGACAGTTCACTGCGAAATCAAGGTCTATAGTGCCCCTTTACAGAGCTGTTCTGACCACACCCTTTACAGTTCGCCTTCCAGTTCTAGAGATCTGATGAAATTCAATATCTGTGAAGGCTTCAACGAGGCTAGTTCCTCACTCTTACAAGTTACTCACCCAAGGCATTCTCTCCTTAGGATCGCAATGGCAAAGCATTCCGTGACTAGGTGGATGAGGGTTTCTTCCTCCTCCTCACAGAACCGATATTGTCCGATAATCCCATCCTCAACGGGTGCTTCCTGGAGCGACAGTGTCCTGTGAGAAAATCAGTGAGGAGGTGTAATTGTTTCTTACCAAGATCTAGATATTTTTTGGATCTTGCTGTCTCAAAGTTCCGAAGGAACTTAGTGGAATGATCCATCCCTGGGAGATTCCGCCAGAGTTATGGGCTTTCTTCTTCTACAGAAACTCCTTCTTATATGTACAATTACCTAAACCACAGAAGGGTTCTGGGCCAATGAGTCACATTCGTGCGCTCTCTTTGGCAAGTGCATTTGCCTCTTCGTGTCCTCTGATTCTAGAATGGCCAGGAACCCAGATTAAAAAGACCTTATGTTTCTTGCCTACCTCATTGAGTTTGTTCCGGCACTCCCAGATCATCTTTGAGTCAATGACGTAGGAGCTCAGTGCTTTAACAGCAGCTTGACTATCTGAGTGTATGGCTATATCTCACTTCGGCTTGTGTCTTTCTATATTTATATCTAAACATCTTTCAATAGCTAAGATTTCCGCTTGAAAGACGCTCATACAGGAGCCTAGCGACAGTGCACACTTGGTACTTGGCCCGTATATCCCAGCGCCAGCTGCTGTCTAGGTTCTAGAACCATCTCTACACCATTTTACGGTTTTTTCTTCGAGGTTATAGTCGGTGTATTCCCGTTCCCATTCCTCTCTTTTACTTAGCATTGTCCTGAAGTTTTTCTCAGTGCTTGCTTCCTTGATCATTACGTCACTAGGGATGTTCGCAGATGAGATGTAGTTGTTCAGAGAGGGGAGTAAGTACTCAACCACCGAATTCTACCATGTGTTCTACAAATGTACACCGGGATTTATCGCCTGCTAAGCGATGTCTTGTGGAATTCCTTGGAATCATTTTGGGCCCACAAGCCAAAAGGTCTACCCCGTCGTTACCGAAGTAGCATGAATGACTTGGTATCTAGACAAGTATGGTTCTGTTGTTCACTCTAAGTCTGTTCAGAGCCTTTCGCCAGTTTAAGTCGGCTTTTTTTGTACAACGTCTCTTTCAGCGTCTCCTGGAATATACGAGTATTGAGCACTTTTTTGTAAAGCTTTTTTATCTGTAGCTAAAACATGTTTACCTCATGAAGTAACAGATATATCCATTCTTCTGATAAGCTATTCGATTTCTCTAGAAGAACCTAATATGTTGGTAGCAGCGCAAACAAAAAAGTCACGTTACTACCGACTTTGGCCTGAGAGGCTGCGTCGGAGTTTCAAATGGGCATAAATTATAAAAATCGTAGTAACCAGCTCTACTATCAGACTCAACAACTACTACTACTACTGAAGAATGCAGAGCTGTTCTGAGCAAGTTAAAGGTTAAACATGGTTGCATGCTAACTTAGACTCTAGGTGATATTGACTCTGGGTTTGCTTCCATAGACTTCCGCTCCAGAACTGTTCGTTGTTCTAAACTGATAAAAGTAATACTTACTCAATTATTGTTACTATACTGTACGTTCCACTTAAAATAGTAAAGGTAATATTGATACACATAATATCAAATGAAGATGATGGTTCCCTTCATATTCATATATCAATAAAACATGACAAATCAACTTTTCAGAATTCCAAAAGAAATATTCTTATTAAAATAATATTCCAGAACAACATATCAACTCCGGCACCACCACCCTCCAAAGAACCTCCACCACCAATCACAAGAGAAGACACATTACCAAAACCAATGCCTCAGATCGTCCCGATCTCCAAACTCGAACCACAAAAGGAAAAACCGAAAGTACCTCAACGAAAGCGAAGACCTGCACCAAAACCTCCTCAACCAGCAGCCAAACCTCCACAGACCATCGAAGAACCTTCCCCTGAAGAACCTGTGCAGATGAGAAATGGATCAGTCATTTCTGACACTTCAAACGCTAGCGATAACGGTGCCAAAAACGAGACTGTCCTCACGATATGCCATTCGAGACATAGCAGCGATAGCTCTGGTTACCACGAAACCTCAATCTTAAGCGATCAGTGTAACACTTCTCTGCCTAGGAGAAACAGGTTGCAGGAAAATGAGATGATGGCCAGGAAGTTGAACAGATACAGCGAGAGTACGGGAAATCTGACGAAGATGACTTCCCATTCAAGGTCGACGTCGAGCTTAATTTTTCCAGGTGGGTTAGTGTTTGTATTGATTTTGGTTATTGTGAGATTCAGGAGAAACGAAAGGCACACTCAAAAAAATAGGCAGTAACAATTACTTCAAAAAAATTCAGTGTGATGTTATATTTGAATTCGGATATGTAGGTAATTCGAAAACACTCCTTGAACTGTAACAATAACTGCACTGACCGGCAAAATAATCGATCCACTAAAAAAAACTATGAAGTTTGTTAATTCATAAATATGTTATTTCATGTACCACTCAAATGAATCTTTTTTTCAATTTTAGGTATGGTCATCCTTAATCAATCATCAGTTTCAAATTCAGAACCACCCCTGGTGTGTTCCAGTTGTTCCACCGTGTGATTTCTCATTTTATCATCAAGACATATCTTCTCTTGACAATTTAATTCTTCATTCATAACGTAGCTCAATTTTTGTTAAAGATACATGGTTTTCAGTAAAACATTAAATTTCGCTAAGGCTACAACAGTACTTCAACTAATTCAACCTAAAACTCTGACCTAATGAAAACAAAGTCGAAAACATAACGCGTTTTTCGCCCAGGCGCAGATAACAGGTATAATTATTCGTCTCGGCATGTCCTCATTGAGGTTTTGAATCAATTAGAGCATCACTGAGCTGCTGCAAATTTTCAGGATTTGGTACTCGAGATCGAATTTCCCTCCCAAGGGCATCCAAACATGCCCAATTGGGTTCAAATCTTGTCTTAGAGCAGGCCAGTTGAATGCTTGGATATCAACCTCTGCTGAATACTCCCTGGCAATCCTAGCCTCATGCGGTTGATGCGGTCGGGCAATATAAAGCATTAGCACGAAATCGTCTCCAATAAACGGTGCATACCGAACAACATGTCGCTCTGAAACTTCTGTTGTTTTATGTTTTCCCTCAGTTCGCAGTTTAATTTCATAACTTTCGGATTTGAGATCAAATCTGCGAAAGTACTTTCATAGCCATGGCAAAATTGTGGAGTTCAATGTTGCTCTGAAAACCCTGCATCTTCAACAAAAATTGAGCTGTTGTTATGAATGAAAAATTGAATTATCAAGAAAAGATGTGTCTTGATGATGAAATAAGAAATCACAGGGTGAAACAACTGGAACACACTAGGGGTGGTTCTAAAGCTAGGGTAAAAAAACAGATTGGGTTTCACCCTGTACAAAATGACGTACGCCAAATTTTCTAGAATTTCAAAACTGGTGATTAATTAAGGATGACCATACCTACAATTGAAAAAAAAATTCAATCGAATCGGACTTGAAATAACATATTATGAATGAACAAACTTCATCGATGTTTTGAGTGGATCGATTATTTTGCCGGTGAGTGTAAATTGAAACTGTTCTTAACACTCCACTAATACCGAAAAAAACTCTAGTCTATTTCAGCAGAGTATAAAGTGGAGGAAACCTTAGCCCCTCCTATTGCCACGACCTCTATATCGTGAATGCTACACAGTAGGCATCTGTCTCTCTTTATTTGTCTAATATACGTCCGAAACATTTCGATCGCGTGCAAATATAAACTACAACTAACGAATCTTCTATGAAGTGTCACCCATTCCATACTTCGATGAAATATAGTATTATAGGTCCAGCCTTTTTTGTATTTCGAAAACTTGAATATTCATTGTCATCGTCAAAAGACTTGGCCTCCTAGATCTCTCAAGAAATAAACAATCCTTGTTCTCGAAATGAGGTGGATATTTTACTCTTTTGCAATCTCTTTCGTTTTTTGGAACCCCACTATAAATATGAACATAGTTCGAAATGTGTTCGATTCCATTGCCCTTTTTCTTCGTTTCGGTGAGTACCGCTATGTCCACCTTCATGTGTTCCAATCCTTAAACCACATGTTCAAACTTTTTGTTTAATCCTTGAACATTCCCGGTTCCTATAAAAGTGCCTTTATTTCTATGCCGTGGTCGTACCCGTTTACATCCATAATCCTTCCTAGGCTGTTTTTTAACTTTTATTTCTTTCTACTTGTAATGAGGGGCTAGCCCATTGCCAAAACCCCCTACTTGGAGGACCAGTAATTTTTATTCAGGGTTATCTTCCCTTAGCTGTTGATGAGCCAACATCGATCCTACAAGGCAGCAGGTTAGCCGTACCCTTGCTTGGAACCCTTATAGGGTCAAATGAACCCTGTTTTTTAACAAGGTTGTTACTCCTTCCCTTCACTCTTTTTCAACCTGGCTTAGGACAGGCTTTGGCGGGCTTGCAAATTTTCAGTTTTTCATCATAACTACGAATCTACGCATGAAAGAGCGATTCTGTTTTTGGACTTTGATAACTCAAGAAAGAAGAACTCAAGACAATTCAGCCTATTTTCTTCAAGCTTTTCTAGTTCTTGAATTCCCTTCAACGAGTTTTGCTCAACTTTCACATCCAACATTAGAAACGCGAAGAATGATATCCTCCAAAGAATTACTCCAAGAATTGAACACTCAGAGACGGATTCTAAAACCATAAATGATCATTGTGAAATATGTGAAGGAGGGGAATAAAATAAAAATTTCCCAAGCCATTAGATTTTGAATAATCATTTTTCTTATAAAAATAACCCCGTAAAGTTTTGAGTTCAAGACTATGTACTTTTCAAGTGTATCTCTCAAGAATGTAAAAGGACCACTTATAGAAGGGAGTGAAATATAACCTTTTCTTTTGTAAAAGTAAAATGTTTTCTTACAGGTCGAAAAAAGAAGGCTGCCCCACCACCACCAAAGCCCCTGCAAATATCCACAAGTTCCACAACGAACTTAGAGAGTCTTAGTCCTGTAGTAGCTAGTCAAACCCCCTTAAGCTCTTCATCTTCTAAAACAGGTAAGTTTACCCATTTAGAAGCTTCTAAATTTAGTTTTTCTGTTGTGGGGAAATTAGAAAGTGGTCAAGGTGAAAACTGTAGTAAATATAAAACTTGCAAAAATAAACGTTCTACATCAGAGGGTTCAAATTCGAAAAGATTTCACACCTCCCATGCTAACTTCTTCTCTCTCCTGTCTTTATCCAATTTTGTATCCTGTATATCACCTAGAGATCAGGATAAACACAAGGGAACTTTAACTTTGGGTAATATCTATAAAGAATCTGATCACGAGTCAGAGATCCAAGAATTTCTTGATGACGATGACACCCTTACGGTAATAGCTTATCCATCAGATGATGAATGTGAGGATGATAATAACAAGTTGAATTATGAGATTGTAATGCATCCAAATACCAAGGTAGATATGGACGATTCAATGTCTTCTAGTTCTTACGGGTCTGATTTTCGGGTATCTGTAGAAAAACTGGACGATGACGTATTTCTCGATGAAGAAACAAGAACTTCTGTAGATTCACTTGAGAACACGGGGTCACTTAAAATCAATAAAGATGAAATTAGAACTGTTGAAAATGAAAAAACGACTGCAAGAAACGATGAATCTAGTGAAGTACCTTTATCTCATTCTGCATCTACTGAAAAGGCTTTCGTTGTAGAACTGCCATCATCCTCTAAATTTATAGATGATCAAGCAACTCGTGATTTAATTTTATCAACTTTGTGTCATATGGGCGAGGAGTTTGAAGCGTTCGTATGAAAAACAAGTTGATGAATGAATGAATTCTAGTCATCAATTTTAAACCACCATTAGTTATAGTTTAAAAAGGGGTTACAGTTCACTGCAACCTCAAGGTCTATTGTGCCCCCTTACAGAGCTGTTCTGACCACACCCTTTACAGCTCGTCTTCCGGTTCCAGAGATCTGATGAAATCCAATATCTAAACGCTTCAACCAGGCAAGTTCCTCACCCTTACAAGTTTCTCGCCTAAGGCATTCTGCCTTCAGGCTCGCAATGGCAAAGCATTCCATAACTAGGTGAATGGGGGTTTCTTCCTCCTCCCCACAGAACCTACACTCGTCAGTGTCCGATAGTCCCATCCTCAACAGGTGCTTCCTGAGGCGACAGTGTCCTGAAAGAAAGCCAGTGAGGAGGGGTAATTCTTACCAAGATCCAGATATCTTTTGGATCTTGCAATTTCATAGTTCTTCCAGAGTTTTCCTTCTCGGCTCTCTCCTTCTCCAAAAGCTCCGTCTTATAGGTACATTTAACTATAACACAGAAGGGTTCTGGGCCAATAAGTGACATTCGTGCTCCCTCTTTGGCAAGTGTATTGGCCACTTCGTTTTCTTTGATTCTCGAATGGCCGGGAACCCAGATTAAAAAGATCTTATTTTTCTTGCCTACCTCATTGAGTTTTTTCCGGCACTCCCAGATCATCTTTCAGTCGATGACGTAGGAGCTCAGTGCTTCTGGGTGTATGGCTATATCGCACTCCTGATAAGATAAGATTTCCGCTTCATACAGAAGCCTAGCTACAGTGCACACTTGGTAAACCCCAATTACACTATGCCCTCTTGTCGACCAACCCTACTTCGCCTGAAATTTCAACGAAATACACATTCGCCCAGGACTATTGTGATAGCTATTTTGGGCTTGAAAGTAAAAATGTCATGACCACCAACACAATATTCATCTGACTGATTTGACGTCGTGACATAACACAATGAGTTTGCTCTTCTGTTCTTCACATCATTTTGTTATTATTTATTCAAATACGAATACTATGTTAATCCTTCAAAAATGTTTCAACAAAGCATGAACTTAAAATTGCAATGTTCGCAGCTCTAAAATTACAGCCCTTACCAATCACTTAAGACCCATCGTGTAATAGTGTCATTCATAGCCCTAAAATAGGCTCAAATATAAACGCATGGTGCAATAGGAAGATTACACAAGTCTAGCTGAAGAGCGTAATATCTCATTTTTGAGCGCTCGTTTTACTCAAATGAGTGCTATATCGTTCCTACCAAAATGTTTGTTATTTTCGAATTTTGAGACAGGAATCGTGATATGAATACAATATCCCCATGAATTCAATCCCATTATATAGATGTTTTGCAACATTTTGCCAATAAATTCTTGGGTAATTGAAAAAATATGTAGAACGATTATTTGTTGCAAGTTACCTAAGCACATAAGAGGGGTGGGTGTCAAAAGTCTTGGAGTGGGTTATTGGTTTTTCTTATGGTTTCTAATTGCTTTGTATTTTGCATGCTAGATTTGTACCTAGCTTCCCAGGGCACCCCAAATACCACTAATCCTCCCCCTGTACCCAGGAGAAGGAAAGGGCAATTGGCAGCACCTAACTCTCTGGATGAAGAAGAAGAAAACAATTCTGAAATACTACTCGAAAGTGAACCAGACCTTCACGATTCTCTGTATTCTTGTCCCTACCAAACAGAAGGTGCACCTGCCAGAGATACACCAGAAAATAGCAGGCCTCCTTCCAACATGTCAACGATTGATATATTGAAATCCCTGGAATACTTGAACTTAGATGACCAAGGAAATGAAATCAAACCACCTGCTATTATCGGTCTTTTACCAAAGTCTCATATAGATGGTGAAGACAACGAAGTCGATACTGGAATGAAGAAGAGACATTTCATCTTGAATTTAGTGGACAAAAATGTAGATGATGATAACACGAGTGTAACTACTGAGTCTCCTGTTAAAAATGAAACGATTTCGATCATTTCCGATGTTTCCAGTTTAGATATTCCACCTAGGAAAAAACATTACCAAAAAGAGTTTTCAGTCTCGAGTGTGAGAAGCTCGGAGAGTGTTATCTTCGAGGAAGGTCGCATAAGGAGATGGGGCAGTTGGGAGAAGTTGAATCAATCTTCAATGGCATCTTCTCCTATAGATGAAAATTCTGAATGTCCGACGTCAGAACTTGAAGATTCTAGGAATCCAGAAGAAGCGAAGGAGTCATGTAGTACAACCAAAGAAGAACTTTCACCTAGTCATACTAGTCAAGAATTTATGTGTACAAACGAAAAACTACTTGAGACCTCAAAAAGCAAGATTAAAACTGTCGAAGATAGCAATGATTCTTTGGAGGCAGAGATTAAGATTGTGCAGTCGATAGGAATGAATGAACCGAAAAATTTGGAGGAAGTGGAAAGTATGATATGCCACGATAAACGTGAATTGGTTTTTGATGGTGTTTATTCTGACACAGGCATGTTTACTTTAATAAATTATTGTCATCATAGTGAAGAAGTCTGCTACATATTTCAGTCCTTGTCGTTAGACGAAAGTGATTACGCCCCAGAAGAACGCTTCGCGAAACGAAACAAATGTTTAGTATTCCTATGGATATCTTTCAAAATAGCTGTGGCAGTAGTCTTTAACGCACTGAATCTGTACAGGGTGTCCCAAATTCGATGGTCACTAAGAGCATCTCGAGAACCATGAGGGTTAGAGAAAAAGTGTTTAAGGACACCCGATCTTTTTTTTCAAAATAATCAATTACGATCAAACAGATCCCAGATATCTGGATATCAAGGCATTCTTTCTTTAGGCTCGCAATGGCAAAGCATTCCGTGACTAGGCGAATGGGGGTTTCTTCCTCCTCCGCACAGAGCCTACACTCGTCAGTGTCCGATAATCCCATCCTCAACAGGTGCTTCATGAGTCGACAGTGTCCTGTAAGAAAGCCAGTGAGGAGGTGTAATTGTTTCTTTCCAAGATCCAGATATCTTTTGGATCTTGCTGTTTCAAAGTTCCGATAGATCCACACCTGGGAGATTCCGCCAGAGTTTTACCTTCTCGGCTTTCTCCTTCTCCAGAAACTCTTTCTTATAGGTATATTTACCTATAAAACAGAAGGGTTCTGACCCAATGAGTGACAATCGTGCGCCCTCTTTGCCAAGTGTATTAGCCTATTCGTTTCCTTTGATTCCCGAATGGCCGGGAACCCAGATTAAAAAGAACTTATTTTTCTTGCCCACCTCATTGAGTTTGCTCCGCCACTGCCAGATCATCTTTGAGTCGATGAGGTAGGAGCTCAGTGCTTTAATAAAAGCTTGACTACCTGAGTCTATGGCTATATCGCACTTCTGATAGTTTCTTCCTAGATTTATATCTAGGTCTCTTTCAATAGCTTACATTTCTGCTTGAAAGACGCTCATACAGGAGCCTAGCGACTGTGCACACTTAGTACTTGGCCCGTATATCCCGGCGCCAGCTCCTGTAGAGGTTTTGGAACCATCTGTATATCATTTTACGGTATTTTCTTTGAGGTTTTAGTCGGTATATTGCCGTTCCCATTCCTCTGTTTTACTTAGCAATGTCCTGAAATTTTTCTCAGTGCTTACTTTCTTGATCATTACATCACTAGAGAGGTTCGCAGATGAGATGTAGTTGTTCAGAGAGGACCAAACTTTGATTCTTCAATTACATTACGTTCAAGGAACTCAATAAATATTCCCCGATTGAAGGTTCTTCTGAACAACTACTTATTACCATGATGCCAATCTATCAAATACTTTCGAAGCTTTGTGCTCCTTAGTTGCGCTGAATGCTTGATACTGTTCGATTTAAAGTATGTATGTGTTTTAACAGATGGTCAATAAACAACAATTACAAATAGAACGGAAAGCCGTGAAAGGAAAATCGGCATAGTGTAATATAGTAATTTAATTTGGCGAATTGAACAATATCCACGATCCGAACGAACATCAACATGACAGCACCGATATAAACGAAAACCATGTGGTGAGTCCAGAGCTTCAAGCTCCACAGAATAAAACGCACATTGGAAAGAGCTTTGAGCTGAGTTGAAACATAGTGACCATCAATGGCGGATTCTTCGATTATATAAGTGGGAGCACATGATTGATATCGAGTTAGTTTTGACCATGGACCTATAATACTAACTGGACGTAGAAAAAAGTGAGGCAAGGGCCGCTATTTGCAGTTTGGGATGAAACTCGAATATTTTGATGTTCTATGCCATCTGTGCTCGAATTTTTTTCGTTGAAAAATTGTGACCTCTCAAGTAAAACCCAAACTGCAAATGGCCGCCGTTTGCCTCAAAATTTTTGACAAGTTCGCCATCTAGTTAGTATTATAAATCTATGGTTTTGACTGTTTCTGGAGAAGGAGAAAGCCGAGGAGGAAAAGCTCTGGCGGAATCTCCCAGGGATGGATCATTCCACTGAGTTCCTTCGGAACAGTTCGAGACAGTGGGATCCAAAAGATATCTGGATCTTGGTAAGAAGCAATTGCACCTCCTCACTGGCTTTCTTACAGGACATTGTCGCCTCACGAAGCACCTGTTGAGGATGGGATTGTCGGACACTGACGAGTGTAGGTTCTGTGGGGAGGAGGAAGAAACCCCCATTCACCTAGTCACGGAATGCCTTGGCATTACGAGCCTGAGGAGGAAATGCCTTGGACAAGAAACTTGCAAGAGTGAGGAACTAGCCTCGTTGAAGCCTTCACAGTTACTAGATTTCATTAGATCTCTGGAACTGGAAGGCGAGCTGTGAAGGTTTTTTGGCCAGAACAGCTCTGTAAGGGGGCACAATAGACCTTAAGGTCGCAGTGAGCTGTAACCCCTCTGTAAACTATCAACTATCATGGTTTTGACTGACTAATTTGAAATATTGACCCAATGTGTGGACGCTATAGGTTGCAATAATCCATTCATTTGATATGCTTCGATGCCCACAACGAGTAACACACTCAAACATGTGAAGAATAATCTCGTAAAGATTATCCCATCGTATGCTATGAGCGAGCGTAAATATATAAAAAAATTATATGTGCCGTTCGATAGTATAAAATCTAGGTGTATTTAGTTTCGTCAACAGACTCTAACGAAATATGCAGCATACTCTTGAACTATAATCGTGTCTCCATCGTATTCTAGAGATTAAAACAGTAATGCCATATCCATACCTGTCAAGCTACGCCCATTTTCAGTTATTCAATCTCTTCATTTTCTGTCTTGCTTCACTCTTCACTTAGACTAACATCCGGTTGAGATAAAGCACTTTGGTATCCCATTTTGTGTTCTTCCCATTACTTTCCCAACTTCAAATATAATATTTCTGTTATTCTTATGTTCCGTAAACATGTAGTTTCTCACTTTCATGCATTCCAGCTTCATGGAGATCCTCGGTTTCCAGTCTTCCTCATTCTCAATTTATTTTGCAGACGTGAGCTCTACATCGAGTCATCCAGCTCATAAATTAATAGTAGCCAGTGAAAAAACCACTTCGTCTCTAGAGGAAGATAAAAGTATCACCCGCAACAATGTATATACAAATAATGTAATAAATGAAATCAGTTTGGACGATGTGGAACGCTACAAAAACTATGGAAACTCCCCGGATTCTGGTAATTCGAGCGAAATAAGCGAAAAATCGAAAATGGATGATGAACTGAGCAATCCAGAAATATTAGATGTTTTAGTCACAAACAACGAAGAAATAGAAGAATGGCAGTTGCCTTCTCCGCCGAAGGCTTTCAAGGATAACGTTGCGAATAGTCAAATAGCAGAAAACGAAATAACTGAAGCGGATTCTGTTATAACTCCAGAACTCATCGAGAAATTAGAAATGATCGAAAAACAACAATCTCTTCAGGGCGAACAAAGAAATAATCCTTCAAGTGAAGACAGCGAACTAATTCTAAGTAAACTATCACTAGAAAACTTAGAGAAACGAAAGAGTTTAGTATACAATCGAGAACTGGCAACTAGTTTGAAGCAGTCATACGAGTCTCAAGCACGAAAAGACGACAATGCTTCATCTAAACCTCCTCCACCAACGTCTACTGAAAAAATAGATTCGACAGCTAAGACCTTGGATGAAATCCGTAGCAATAAGGCCAAAAGAGAAGAAGAAACAAGCGCGGAAGTCAAACACAGTACTCTACCAAATTTCAAAATAACTACCTACGATGAGCCAAAGCAAATCAAGGTTTTCGAGGACGATACCATCAGGAGCAACTCGGATTTTCCAGGAAAATCTCTCAGTTTGAACCGTGGAAAAACGCTGCAAAATGCTGGCTTTAGGAGATCCATGGAAAACATAGCAATTCGGCGAAATGAAGCTGAGCCGAAAGAGGCAGAACAGCACAGGATGTTCAGACCTAAGAGTGATCACTACAGGAGAGCAAGAGCAGTCAATAGGTCTGAATCATTTTCGGTTGAACAGAACGAGTGGAGCTCCTCAAAGCCAGTTGCCAGGTCCAAATCTCAAGTTGCGCTGAGGAGGGGAGAGAAAAAAATTAACAGTTTTGACTCCAGTAACATGTCAAGGAGCAGTAGTTTGTTTGATGTGTCCGGTCTTCAGAGTTTGGAGGTAGGTGAAGGTTTTTCCAATAAGAGGTTTCATTTTTTGCAGTAAACATCCCAAATTCAGCCCTTAGTTAAATTCAGATATATGTTTACGTTTCAAATCTGTTGGATACACTTACAACTGTTGCAGACAGTTCATCAAAACAGAAATAAAATTTTTGAGCGTTCGTTCTCCTTAAACGAGTGCTATATCGTTTTGCCCAAATGTTTTGCAATTTTCGAATTTTAAGCCGAAAATGGTCTCAAACGATAGGGTTTTACTACCTGATGACGAATTCATGGTCAAATTCAATTCTGTCCGAGGGACGTCCGGCCGTTAGCACAATAACTTTCGAAGGAATTGTCCTAGAGACTTGAACTTTTTAGGGTGAGTTCGGTTCCCAAATGACTCGGTGTAAACAGAACCAGAGAAAATTCAATTGAAATATTGAAAAGAAGAAACTTCATATTTTCATAAAAACATATCCGATTCAAATAAAATTAATTTTATGTATGAAGATTGATACACTGAATGTTCATGCAGAATTTTGTGGTCATAGTAAAAACAGAACCATAGAAAATGCAATTGAAAAGAAAGAAGAAACGTCATTTTTCCATAATAGGATATCCGATTCAAGTGAAATTTTTTTGTGAATGAAGACTGTTATACTGAATTTACTTGCAAAATTTCGTGCTTACAGTGTCAACAGAACCACAAAAAGGTCATAGTCTTATTGCGCTTATGAGCGCTCAAAAGCTCCTGCTCAGGACTTTTCTTGGATTTTTTATTGATAGATTTCTAAAAGTATGAAACTCATACTCCAGTACAGATGTTAATGTTCCAAAGCTATAATGAGTTTGTCATTTAGAGTATCTGCTGGCGGTTGTTTCGTTTATTTGGGTCTCTTCAGTACAGAGAGAATACTCTGATTCCCTTGAGGTATATTCTAGAATGGTATTATTGATAATCAACAACGAACCAGTATTGTTCAAAACTAGCTGGTGTCATCTTGAAGATTATCCTCATGAAACACTTCATAATGTAGGTAGGTACATATTGGCACGTCGCCGTCTTTCAAGACTTGTATACAGGCTGTCCCAAAACTCGACGTCAACCCGGAACCGGGTGAAAAGGCGAGTAATGCTGGTTGTCAGAAAAATATAAAAAAAAATCTGAGTTGTATGATTTCAAAATAATGGGCATTCAAAAAAACACGCAAAATTCCACACCCTGTGACAGTCTTTTCGCTCCTGTTGCCACAAATATCAACTTTTTCCAACTTTTTTTTTGCTATGTAACCTTGGGACACCCTGTATAGTAGTAGTATAAAAGGCGGTATTCGTGAGAATTTTCTCTGACATGGTTCCAGCTTTGTGTAAACCGTCCTGGTTCGTTTTGATCATTGATACGACGATCCTAGAATACTTCAAAACATTCAGGGATGTCTCTCTGCACTGAAGAGGCTATTGACTGATTTACATGAATAGCTACAGATTATGAGTTTGATATATTCGTTGACATCTATGAAAGTATTTTTATTGTCTATTCAATTGACGTTAGTCAAAACTTCTTGGCATTTGCTTAACAATTTTTTCGTTTCAAAGAAATCGAGCATGTGTTCATAAATTGACTTATGCGGTCAATAAAAGACTAAACATCGGCTTTGGCATGAAGAAGGCCATGTTCATCATTCCATTAAAACTGAAACCAATCAACTATTAAAGACTATGAAATCACTTTCACTATAGAATCACTATGTGCCAAGGATGTGAAAATATAGTCAGAATTCGTTTCGTAAATCCCAAAAATGATATTAGTTCACTATTGACAACGTATTGAATTCAAGATCCCCAAGTGCGAAGCTTGTCCATAAATACACTCAGAATATTGAGAATCGAAATGAAACCTTATATTAGAAAAACCTGTATTATTTAATATTCACACTCGCACATTGTTTTGCATTTTGAGCTTCACACAACACGATGCCACAGCCATGCTGTTTTGATTTTAATCAGGTTTGAAATACACTTTTAGTTGATTCATAACAAGTTGGTCTGTAAGTTAATACTAATATCATTCTCAATTAATTTAACTACGTTGAATTATTTTCAATATGAATACTTTGAAATGAAGTTGAGTAGCATTTTTGGAAACTCACTGGGTTACTTGTCTAGACAGTTAAAATGTCAAATCCTAACAATTCATCTGTCAACGGTAGGCACTTTTGGAAAGTAACTGAGTGGCTTTCCGAAAAAGAAATAAGTTTTCATTTTTCGAAAAAATAATGAATATCATACACTTGAACACATTATCAATAAAAATACACTATTTCAAAGTAATACAATCAAGAGCCAGAGTATATTTGATGAATTTATAATGTTTCCGTTTTTCTAGGTTATGAAAAAAATTCAAAATAGGCTGAACACACCAACTACATCCATGGAGACATTGAGCAAGATAGGGTTGGAAAAGAAAGTTGAAATAAAACCCAAAGAAGAAGTTGTAGAAGTACCAGTAAGGAAATACCAATACACAGGACCACCTTCGATCAACATGGGTACATGGTCAGACAGACCAAAGGTGCCTGTTAGTGTTAAACAAGATGCTGACTATAAATTAGGACAGGGTACAAATAGGAGACATCACCAATCTTCAATACAGAATGTAAAAAGAAACTCTGATAATTCAGAGCTAAAATATATGAATGGTAATGTTTTGAAATCAAGCGAATCCCAAAGGGTTACTATAACTTGCAACGGTTCATCTGAGCAAAGAAATGATTTTAACGTCCTCATAAAGATCGAAGATCAAAATAGAAGGTATCAACAACCAGAACGTGATGTTGAATCAAATTATAGGACATCTTACAGTTTGAATAGAAATACGCAGCGTCCACATTCAGTAGCTTTTCCTTCAGATTTCGACATATCAAGAGTTCCCGTTGTTAGGTCTGTTGAACTCAAAAAGACATTCAGAGACATTCCTGTTAATACTTCAGTTACTCAGTTGAATCAGTCCAATGAACACTATTATTCTAATGGGTTTAGTGAGAAACCTAGATTGTTTAGTACCCATGAAGTCAATGGAAATGATAATTCTAAACCTGTGATGAGAACAAGAAGCTTTTTGCAAACAGCCCCAGTGGTGAGAGGATTCAGACCTTTAGATAATAATACAAGTATCAGTACCAACGAAATTAAAGTCGAAAGATACAACAGATCTTCATGGCAACCTAGCTCATCTATGACTCTTCCAGTTAACCCGAAAAAAGATACTACCCATACAACGAATCAAAATGTGCCTTTTTCTAGATTCAATCTAAGAAGAACTGAATCTAAATGTTTGAAAGATGACATGAATGGTCCTCCAGATCTGAGACAGACGGAGCAAGAATCGGTGTTACCTAGCTACTCCAAACCTTTCTCGGAAAATACAAATCCGGCCAGTTATAGTTATGAGAATTCAACTGTCAAATCTGTTATACCTAAACCTCCAACTCAAATGCCCACCACAATACAGAAAAAAATTACGAAGAGGCAGTTTGTGCCGGTTGTCGATCCCAGAGATGAGTTGCTCAAATCTATCAGAGATTTTGGAGGTAAAAAAGGTCTGAGGAGTAGAAAAGCATAAGTCAAGTATAAATTCGATTGGTTTAACTGTTGAATGGCCATAAAACTTGGCCAGCTATGGACTGAAGGAAAAAGGTGAAAACTGAAATTGTAACCAATTTCATTTGGTTTCATCTCATGATAGGCAGACTTCAAGATGAATTTAATTTTTTGTTAATAGTTTTTTTTTATGAATAAAAAAATAATTTGCAGACATAAAATTGGTCCATCATGAGATTTTTGTGAAGATTTAAAACTGCGTTATGAAGCTGATTTAGGACACGAGAATATGGGTGATCCAATTTTATACGTACAGTTCAACTATGAGATATTATTTGAATAAGAGTGATTATCGTTAACTTTTAAGTTATTGTATGCATATTCGCATTGTCAGTATATTTCATTTCAACATAGTTTAATGTTTGTGAATACTGCAAATATAGGGACCAAAGGATATCGGAATATATTATTTATTTTTATTTCAACATTGCTCATTATGAGACTATTGTATCTCATTGTAGATAAAATAAAGTCAATATCATGTTTTTCTGTTTTTCTCTCTCTAAATAACACAATTAACGAAACGAAGTTTGAGATTTTAGGGTGGGTTGCTGTTTGTATATTCAAATTTATTTTTTATATACGAAGTGCTCACAAAATTCTGATCTCATCTGGGCTTCTCTAGAATTTTTTTAAATTTTATATCAGAATAACTGGGATCAAATGAGGACTAGTTTCCAAAGAAGGTATTATCGGGTAGTACCGAGTTACTTCGTTCCATGGGATATGGAATCAATTGGATTCAAACCTCTTGGCACAAAAAAGTTATGCCAATTTCCTGTGAGCGCAGTAACACCATAAAGCAACTGGCAAGAGGCAATGAAGTTACTCTACTATGAGTGCCGGGGCTTTGTGAATTTGAAGGAAATGAGAAGGCCGATGAACTTGCAAAAAGTGCATTAAGGTTAACGCCTGCTGGACCTGAACCTTTTCTGCGGGCTTGCATAAGACCAATATGAGGCAGCGGTCCTTCAATAGAGATTAAATAACATAAAAAGCCTCTAGAGAAACGCTCATGGGCTCGCTCAGGCCTACAAATTCGGGACGATTTCACCTACCCAGACCATAAAGCTCCTGAAGCTCTTTCAAGCTGAACTTGGGGTGATGGTGGGACTGCTGACGGTACAAATATCATATCTACCGTATGGGAAAGTCAACAGATGAAATTTGCCGGCTCTTTAGATCAGAAGCAGAAACAGCTGAACACATGTGTATGTAACTGTCCAGAGCTACCATGACTTGGGAGAAGAACAAAAGATCTATATGTTAGTAGTACACGAAAGGATAACATAATATTATTTCACGCGTAAATGCTGCTTTCAGATTTTTTCAAGCATTTTGTTTTCATTTCAAAGAAATAACTCCAACATTTATTCATTTTATAACTTTCTATGCGTGAATCAACTGCACTGCGACAAAAAGCAGAAGTATAGAATTAAAACACGTTCGGCTTGATATCTTTAAAATATTTCATGAAAATTGCAAATTAGGTGTGAAGCTCAAAGGCTATGACAACTATAAGGCTCGATGACCAGGGGCCTATTGCACCAAATACTTTGCAACTTTTCAAATGAATTGCATTGCACGAAACGCATTCATAATTGAAAAGTGTAATGTGAAAAGTCAAGTGCAAAGTGAGAAACACTCCGCAGAAATTGAATATTGGGAGAAATGTTGTGCAATATAATTAATTTTGAAATTTGTCAGAATGCAAAGTGCAAAGTGAAAAGTTGCAAAGTATTTTGGTGCAATAGGCCCCAGATAGATATTTTGCTGTGAATGAGCCTGAAATATTGAAGCCCCTCCGTTAGAACCGATATTACTCAACTCATAGTACTGACACTACGGGTTATTGCGTCTGCAGAACGCTTATCGAAACGCCTTGTGTGTGTGGGCTCCTGACTCCCTCAGAAGAAAGATAACAAACTATAGTACATTTTTGGTTCCAAAACAAACTCATGACGCGAAGAGGGTGTATTCGGAACCAGAACCACTTACTCGGAACCTATGGGTGCTATACAAGCGTTTTTTTAGCGCAAATACACACAATTGAGAGACGCTGTTAAATCTGGCAACATCGCCCCTATCGTCAAATTTGCGAACCTCAAGACTCCGGGAGTTCGTCACGTGACGATGGACTCAGAGAAGGCGAAAAGGGTGGGAGTAAAAGGTTCATAATACAAGGATACGGACAGAAAGGGCGTCCCTCTCTCTTTTTTCTCTCTTTTTCTTCAACCTTCACAGCGTTCAATACCTGCCCGAGTAAGTACTTTTGTAAAATAGATTTTGACTGTTAAGAATAAAAATCTGTACAAAGTTCTTCCCTAATATCACCCTACCGTATAAGTTACTACCCCAGAAGCAAATTCCGATAAGTACTTAATTCCAAAAACAACAGACACACTCAGTCCAATATGGAAAGAAATTTCCGGAACGCGATTTACTCATATACACGGAAGGTCAGGCTGTCATCAAGGCGCTATAGCTCTAAAACCATCCGTGGTGTGTGAATGCTTAAAAAAATAGGACATCAGAAATCAGTAGGCGTTTGTTTATTTATCTGAAGTTGGCAGTATTTGCTGTCATAACGTAAAATAAAGTCAACGTTGCCGAATACAACCGCCCTCGTCCAACGAGTTTGCGAGTTATCAGAGAACTCTATGCAATATTGACAACATTGCGTATCAATCTGACAAGAAAATAAACAACATAACCTTAAATTTTAATATACACAGTGGAATATGTCAAATTGTCATGGCCAACCGACTGCTTATACTTTCGTGAACGGACTATACCGATTTGGAAATTCACATCTGAAACATACGATATACAATGCATCAGACAGAGAATTCTTCCGTCTAGATGCACAGATGAATTGTCGAGATAATCACGTGCTGTAACTGAATGAATTCAGTTGACTTATTGCAATAACCTAGTATTGTCTCTCTCTTATCGAAGTATGGTAGGGAACCTGAAGCTCACGTATAGAATTATTTAATTTGTCAGACTGCCCAAAATACTCGATTCAAGTATTTAGTGTTGCCTACCATACTAAATGAATTACGCGATTATACGATACGAGAGAGACAAGACTAGAATATAAGACAACAGAATTCAGTGTGTTACAGCACGTGATTGTCTTGACTATTCATCTGTGCAACTGGACTGAAGAATTCTCTGTCTGATGCATTGTATATCGTATGTTTCAGATGTGAATTTCCCAACCTGTATATCGACTCCTTACATAAACCGAACCCCTCCTTTGGTATAGGAAAACACCTACCAAAAGGATTAAACGATTATAGAGGATACAGAGAGAAAAGAGGTCTGATCAAGGCTTTCGAGCCTAGATCACTCCAACAATTTCTCGGGATGTTCAAATCGAATAGATTCCAAACTCTCTCAGAACTGAACAAAAAGAGGCAGAACCTCCTCACAGGTCACACCTGATTAGACTGCTGCGAATGATGAATGCAGATTCGGTAAGAGGGAAGAGGAAAATCCGGAACATCGAGGGCGTGTCTGGGTAAGGCACTAAAGTTCACCAACCCTCTGGAACAGGAAGGCAAGTAATATGGTGAGTATCGCAGGCAGGTCTGAATATGGGGCGAAATAGACTATTTGATTGCAGTGAATTTTGTATTTCCAACCCGAAGAGGTTCAAAAGCAGACCTACACCTAGCGAAATGTGATGTTAAATAATTCATCCAAATTCCTCAAGAAAAATTCAGCCAGAGAATTAACCTATTCGTTTTGAAGAGTTTCGTGCTCCTGAGTAACTCAAAAGCTCGAAATACGGCTTGCCATTGGCTGCGCACAAGCGCTGGTACAGCTGAGGAGCTTGAAACTCTTCAAAACGAATACTATAAGTGATACCCGCTATTGATATAGGTGCCTATAATTAAATCCCGCGGAATTCGGTTCCAAAAAAAAATTTAAGGAATATTGAACCCTCAGGAAATCATAGCGACTAATATTATCGACAAAAACACCCACATTGGGAAGTTTACCCCCTTAGTTTTGGAGTAGCCCTCATTTTAAATTTACTTTTTTATTTTTGTTGACCCTTCCAAATAATATCGATATCTTTGGACATCCTGCAGATTTGAAAAAATGTTTTTTGAAAGATGATACTACAACCTTTCATTGAAGTAGAACAATATAAAAACATTTAACTTGAAAATGCCTTAAAAAAATTCTTCAAAAAATTATAGTAAAAAATGTATTGATTTTCTTAGTAAATCCGCTATAGTACAAGAAGTAGCACATTGAAGTATAATTTTTTTCAATGACAACAAGCTACAAAACAACACCTACATTATTTCTGTAAGTTACATAATTTGAGAGTTATAGCTGTTCGAACATGACCACTACGCGAGCGCCCCAAACTTTTTTTTTGTTGCTACAGATAGTCGGGCGTGTAAACAGGTTGGGAGATATTGTTGTTGTAGTGGTAAATGAACAAGACAAAAACTTTTGTTGATTAATTTCCTTGTTTGATCAATAAAAATCAATTAAAAAAAGTACAGTATTGAGTTTTATTTCATTTTATCAATTTTTGTAAGGGTTATGTTCGAACAGCAATTACTTTCTGATTATGTAACTTACAAAAATTATTTTGGTATCGTTTTGTAGCTAATATTCTTGAATGCTAGCTCATTGAAAGAAAAATTATACTTCAATGTGCTAGTTCTTGTACTATTTTGGATTTTCTAAGAAAATCAGTTCATCAGTTAAATGTTTTCATATTGTTCCACTTTAATGAAAGGCGGTTGTATCATCTTTAAAAAAAAATTTTTTTTACATCTGTAGGACCTTTATGTCCAAAGAAATCGATATTATTTGGAAGAGTCAACTAAAATAAAAAGGTAAATTTAAAATGGGGGCTACTCCAAAACTGAGGGGGTAAAATCCCCAATGTGGGTGTTTTTGTCGATAAAATTAGGTAGATTTGATGCCCTTAAATTATCTCTAAGTCATGACCAAACATACTGTGTAATATATCCGACCTATATTGTGAATTTCATTCGAAATAATCTGAAAATTGAAGTCAGAATGACCCAGAGGGATGAGCATTACTGCGCAAGCACAAAATTTTGAAGTTCAATTTGACAGCAACATAACCTTCGATTTGGTTCGGTAGTTTGCGCAGATTGGACTATCCCTCCGGGTCAAGTAACGTGAAAGCCTACTATTTGGCTTCAAACTTTTTATCACATTCACACTTTCACAGTATATATCTTATAAATCTATGGTTGTGGATAGTCATCCCCACTAATTATGCTTGCTCGTGCGTCATCGTGACGAGACATTTGAACTTACGAGAATAGAAATCGAATTTTTGATATTCAATTAAAAATGTATTACTCTCAATGTTCTTACATAAAGAAAAGTTTATATTTTAGAATACTGGAAATGCCCATTGAGAATTTGGAAACCTACATTTCACGTGCCAAAATTTGAATTATTTCTAACAGAATTAATGGCAAATAGTATAGTAAGTTCGATTTTGAAGTTTTTCTCAATTTTGAGAAAAATCCTCTCTAGCTACGAGAGAAATTCACACAACCTTTTTATTGCAGAATCATACATGCTTTAAACGAAGCTCTTGAGCAGTCAATTAGTCTCTGAACGATGGGTTTCAAATTCTTAAAACGAGATTTACACATTTATTTCCAACCATAAATGGAAAAAACATATAAAATTCTGACGTAGGTGTGCTTCCAATGCACCATACAAGTGACAATAAAACGGAATATCGATGGTATCTACCTTGACCTGGTCATTCGCGATGTTATCCTCAAACAAGTTTTTCAATAACATCAAATGACCAAGGTGAGGGCCACACCATTAGCATTTTTGGACGCAACCGGCATCTCAATCTGTGTGGAACCTCGGAGACCGAAGTTGTTATTAAATTGGGGTCTTACGTTGAAAAAATATTGGGTCTCCGAAATAAGACAACCCGGTATGAATCTTAATGAGTCTTATTTAAACTCAAGAAGTGGATTGAAATTAGGTAAACAAAAATAGAGACTTGGTAAAAGGAACACAATAGTATACAGGGTCTTTCACGAGGAACCTCACCCATATACGGGAAACTACTGAACGTATTTTCATGAAATTCAGCACTTATAAGTATTTCACGATGCTGATGAAATCTAAAATATTTTCAAGGGATGAGCACCTCCGGTTTTTCCGGAAATGACGTCAACTTCCGTTTTTCAAATTGGAACACCATTTTTTATTGCAGAAATAGATTCCTTAGAAAATTTCAAGTTATTTTGATGTAACATTTTTCAGTTTTGGTTAGAAAATTCTCTCTGAGCGGGAAAATTCGAAAAAAAATCGAAAATAGAGCTCCGCTGAAACAAGAATAACTTCGAGGTTTTTGGATGGAAAATTTTCATTTTTGTGATTTTTCAAGATGTAAGATTGATGTATCCACTTTAAAAATCGAAATCGCAATTCATGATACAGGGGGTGAAAAAATCGCTTTCAAAGTTAGGGATGACAAAATCGTGAAAAATCAATTTTTTCAAATTAGAACCCCATTTTTTATGGCAGATATTGAATCTACGTTAAAAAATAATGTGAGTGTGTGCATCACACCCTTGCCCTAAAGTGGATATTTTCTGAGTTATTCACAAAAAACTGTTTTTCGTCTTGAATTTTCAGCTATTTCTTTTCCCTTTACGCCAAAAAGATGAAATTTTCAGTAACTGTTACTTAAACCATGTTTTAGATTTTACTACCCTAATATGCAAGAGAAAAAAGTTACAGGTTGTTCCTAAATAGATGGCGAATTTTGATTCGAATTTGTATCGGAAACCTCTTTATTTCCACTAATCGGCCATCGGTTTTCTCTCCAGTGATAAATAAATAATTCCTTATGAACCATATGCAAAAACTTACCATGTTTTACATTCTTTTTTTTAAATGATAGATATCATTAATTACATCTGCCAAATTCCTCTTTATTCAGTAGCATTTTGTGTTTACCATTAATTTGGTGATAATTCGTATTAAGTTATAAAATCGATCACTATGCCTAATTTTACCAATGAAGATTATTTAAATCTCATTCTACTTCATGGAGAATGTAATAAAGTTGTAGATAGAACGATTCGACTGTTCATTGAGAGGTTTCCTGACCGACCCAGACCAACGAGAGATAGCATTAACAGAACCATGACAAACTTGAGAAATGTCGGATCTTTCGTTAAGAAAACTATACACAGAGAAAAAAGTGTAGTAGAAGATGAGAACAACGAAATAACAGTTCTTGCATATTTACGTGTGAATCCTCAAAATTCTCTCAAAGATGCCGAGATTGATCTGGGATTATCTCAATCGAGTGTTTGGAGAATATTAAAAAAACATAAAATGCACCCATATAAATTCAATAGGGTACCAGCATTTGAAGGAAACTGATTTCGTCAGGAGAACAGAGTTTTGCGAAGCTATGATGATTCGATTTCAAGAGAATGAAAACTTTTTGGACTGTATAATTTGGACAGATGAATCTAAATTCACAAAGAATGGTTCTTTCAATAGGCATAACAGTCATTATTGGGATGAAGAGAACAACCACCACTTCAGACAATGGAACTTTCAAGAGACCTGGAGTTTCAATGTTTTTTGCGCCATCAAAAATAATGCAATTCTCGATGTTCACATTTATGATGAGACTTTAACTGGTAAGATAGAACACTACACATGTTTGCATTATTTAAAGAATGTTCTCCCTTAGGAGATAGATATTCTGACATATTGACTCAAATAATTGAGCCGCTAGTACAGAACCATAATGACTTATGGTATCAACAAGATGGCGCGCCTCCACACAATTCACTCAATGTGTCAAATATCCTCTACAGGCTATTTGAAGATCGATGGTTGGCGAACAATGGTCCACATCTTTGGCCACCACGTTCTCCCGATTTAACTCCTTTAGACTATTATGTTTGGGGTAGGATAAAAATATTGTCTACTCAACTCCCCTATATATATATATTCTTTTGAAATCAAGAGCTAACATAATACAATACATAAAACAAAAATAAAAATCCCTAACTGAGGTTGGTGCAAAACGGGGTACCATACTATTTTTTCGTATGATACCAGAGCTCAGGGAAAAACCCCAGTAGAAAAAACCCTGTCTCGCCGTTTCAATTAAAAACAGGTACAGCTTTTGTGGATTTGTCTTCAGCATATGATACTGTTTGGAAAGATGGTTTGATTTTTAAACTTTATAGTCATCTGAAATGTGGTAAAATGGTCAAATTGATAGAAAATATGCTGTCAGACAGAAGGTTCCGTGTTTTTGTCGACAAGAATAGTAGTAATTTCAAAACATTGAATAATGGTCTCCCACAGGGGTCAGTCTTATCACCTCTTCTTTTCAATTTATATTTGTGTGATATCCCCACAACTTCATCTGAAAAATTCATATACGCCGATGATATTGCTTTGGCTTACCATCATTCAAATTTTAAAACCATAGAAGATAATCTTTCTGCAGATTTAGAAATTCTGAAAAATTATTTCTTCGATTGGCGTTTATGTCCAAATACTCAACTCCCCTGACTGATAAAGAGGACTGCATAGAACGAGTCAGAAATGCGTTCAGGTTTTTTAGATTTTTAGATTCATAGTTTTGAAACTCAATTTGGTTTTTAAACACTTTTGCAGATCTCTTCCTCCCGATGAAATAAGAAGAGCAACGCACGAAGCATTCCTGAGACGTATAAATAAATGTCTAGAAATTAACGGTCAAAACTTTGAGCATCTTCTCTAGTTATAACTGCGAGAGTTTGCCATGGTTCTCCTAATAGTAACTTGAAGTCGGTTTCAAGAAGGGGTGAAAAATCTACAGCATGGTTCAAATAACAGTTCCTGAAAATTTCATCTTTTTGGCGTGAAGGGAAAAGAAATAGCTGAAACTTCAAGACGAAAAACAGTTTTTTGTGAATAACTCAGAAAATATCCACTTTAGGGCAAGGGTGTGATGCATACACTCATATTATTTTTTAACGTAGATTCAATATCTGCCATAAAAAAATGGGGTTCTAATTTGAAAAAATTGATTTTTCACGATTTTGTCATCCCTAACTTTGAAAGCGATTTTTTCACCCCCTGTATCATGAATTGCGATTTCGATTTTTAAAGTGGATACATCAATCTTACATCTTGAAAAATCACAAAAATGAAAATTTTCCATCCAAAAACCTCGAAGTTATTCTTGTTTCAGCGGAGCTCTATTTTCGATTTTTTTTTCGAATTTTCCCGCTCAGAGAGAATTTTCCAACCAAAACTGAAAAATGTTACATCAAAATAACTTGAAATTTTCTAAGGAATCTATTTCTGCAATAAAAAATGGTGTTCTAATTTGAAAAACGGAAGTTGACGTCATTTCCGGAAAAACCGGAGGTGCTCATGCCTTGAAAATATTTTAGATTTCATCAGCATCGTGAAATACTTATAAGTGCTGAATTTCATGAAAATACGTTCAGTAGTTTCCCGTATAAATATGGGTGAGGTTCCTCGTGAAAGACCCTGTATAGGTACCCTACAGTCATTTTTGAGCGCTCGTTCTGCTTAAACTTGTGCTAAATCGTTTTGCCCAAACGTCTGCAATTTTCGAATTTCGAGCCAAAAATGGTCTCGAACGATAATAATAGTCGACTCCCTGATGACGAATTCGTGGTCAAATTCAATTCTGTCCGTGAGGCCGTCCGTCCGTTAGCACAATAACTTTCGAAGGGATTTTCCTAGAGACTCGAAACTTTCAGGATGAGTTCGGGTCTCAAATGCCTCGGTTAAGTTTGTTAACCAGCCAAATCGTACAGGGTGTTCCATAAAATATGGCCATTCAAAATTTCCTCAATATGTCAGACAAAACTAAACCCATCGGGATGAAACATTGCGGCCACATGCAAAATTTTTATAATGAACCTCATGCAAAATTTTGTGGCCATAGTGTTAACAGAACCACATTGAAAAGAAGAAAATTAATATTTCTTTAAGAAGATATCAGATTCGAATGAAATTTTACTTATATTACATTATGAGTTACTCAAAAACTAAAAATGTATTGAGATTTTTTCCACAAACAAATTGAAACAAATTGGGTACTAATTATTGGCATTAAAATGGTTTCGAAATTTGAAAAGGTTGGTGCTGAGTGTGAAGTTGGCACAAAAGAAATGAATGCGAATAACTCGAAGATTAAAAATGAAATTGAGATTTTTTACAGAACAAATTGGGTACTAATTATTGGCACTAAATTTTTTTCGAAATTCGAAAATGTTGGTGCTGAGTGTGAAGTCAGCACCAAATAATACAAATGCTAATTACTGAAAAACTTTAGTGGTGCTTCAAAAGGTTCTAGTGAAACAAATTGGGTACTTAATATTAGGCCTAGTTTCGGAATGTTTCCTATTAACTTTTCGCTAACTTTGCTCGGCCGTCAAAATATCTTGACCATTAGTCGCTGTCTTTAATAACCTAGTTGATTAAATATCTAGGTATTATTTTCTATTTTGATTCAAAATTATCAAAAAATATACCAAAAAATAAAATAAAAAAAAATCTAAACAAATAGAGGGCGCCCTGCTTGATATTCTTCAACAGATATAAACACAAACTTATTTTCTACTTCTATCATTGTATAAGGACTTATACCTCAGACTTATACAATGCTTCTATAATATACCCTAATCATGCTATCAGCTGTGAACTTACTTGATGGCTCCTCTCATAATTAATCACACCAGTAGTAGCATTGTTCCGAATACTCAAGGATGTTTTTGTGTTAGAACCGAATTGTTTCTCTGTGAAATTAAATATTTCCACCGAAGAGAGTAAAATCGATTAGTTTGGAATTATAGACCAGGGCCGAAACCTTCAAAAATGGTAAAAAATGAAAAAAAATCGCAGTAGGATGAAACCCATTAGAAAAGGAGGGAAATATGATCAAAATGAAAGGAAAAATAAATTACGGTCGATCTGAGTTCGGGAAGTGGGAGGGGTGAGTTTTTAAGGGTGAAAAATGGTTTTCCTTGATTTCCGGCAAAACTACAAGTCCTATGGAAAAAAATTAAATGGCAAAGTTGTAGGTAATGAAAAGATCTACAACTTTTGTATCGACAATTTTTTCACATAACCTCAAAATTTAGGTGAAAAATTCAAAAAACCAAGTTTTTGGTTTTTTATTTATATCTTTTTCAAAAAAATTTTTTTTCACGAAATTTTGTGAAAACTCACCTTATTATGTTCCAAATACACTGTAATTTATTTGATTTAAAATATTTATGTTTTCGTCTTATTTTCACTTAATATCAAAAAAGCACCCCAATTTTCAATCGAAAATTCTGACGTCAAAATATCAGCTTTTTTCAAAAAGTTTAAAGGATTTTTCTTCATTGAAATATCTACTTTCTGATGGTGTGAAAAAAATATACATTACTATAAGAAGTGTTCTCCGAATCAACGATTTATGAAACCCACCATTAGAGTAACTCAGTCCCCACTTCTCTATGAAATAACTTACAATGGGTTAAAAACTAACCAAAAGTCACTGAGGTATATGAATTATCTCAAAACAGCAATAAATAGTCATCTAAAAATATTATTTAAACAAGATTCTACAGCTTTTTCAAAATATTATTACAAATTGAAATATACTTCTATAATTAACAAAAAAATAAGTTAATAAAGTTAATATTTAATAAGAAATCTACAATATTTTGAAAAAGGTGTAGAATCTTGTTTAAATAATATTTTTAGATGACTATTTATTGCTGTTTTGAGATAATTCATATACCTGAGTGACTTTTGGTTAGTTTTTAACCCATTGTAAGTTATTTCATAGAGAAGTGGGGACTGAGTTACTCTAATGGTGGGTTTCATAAATCGTTGATTCTGAGAACACTCCTTATAGTAATGTATATTTTTCTCACACCATCAGAAAGTAGATATTTCAATGAAGAAAAAGCCTTTAAACTTTTTGAAAAAAGCCGATATTTTGACATCAGAATTTTCGATTGAAAATTGGGGTGCTTTTTTGATATTAAGTAAAAATAAGACGAAAACATAAATATTTTAAATCAAATAAATTACAGTGTATTTGGGACATAATAAGGTAAGTTTTCACAAAATTTCGTAAAAAAAAAGTTTTTTTTGAAAAAGATATAAATAAAAAAACAAAAACTTGGTTTTTTGAATTTTTCACCTAAATTTTGAGGTTATGTAAAAAAATTGTCAATACAAAAGTTGTAGATCTTTTCATTACCTATAACTTTGCCATTTAATTTTTTTCCATAGGACTTGTAGTTTTGCCGGAAATCAAGGAAAACCATTTTTCACCCTTAAAAACACACCCCCTCCCACTTCCCGGACTCGGATCGACCGTAATTTATTTTTTTTGTCATTTTGATCATATTCCCCTCCTTTTTCAATGGGTTTCATCCTACTGCAATTTTTTTTTGTTTCAAAAATTATCGACCCTGGTCTATTAATCTGGTGAAGGACTTTTTCATCACAATAACATTTAATTTTCATTGTGAAAAAACGTCGACTAATGTTCTTTTAATATATTTCTATTTATGTTATTTTGGTTAACTTGAAAGATAATAATATTTCCACAATGAGCATCTTGAATGATATAATGTCATGACTTATCTATTTTATCGATAAATACCCGCAAGTTTTGAAGCATTTACTGACTTTTATTTCTACCTATCTATAATTTTCAACAATTATCATTTTTGCGGGCTTAGTTTTGCCCAAATGTCTGTCATTTTCGCCATAGGTCTCAAACGACTCGTTTGGACACACTGATGAAGATTACGTGGTCAGAAAAATTTTCTCAGGCCGACCGAATGCACAATAACTTTCGAACGAAAACAGCTAGAGACTAGAAAATTTTCAGGGTAGGAGCAGTGTCAAAATATCTCGATTTAGTTCGGATTGAAACTTTCAGGGTAGGAGCAGTGTCAGAATAGCTCGGTTTAGTTTGGATAGGGTCTACCTTAACCGAGTTAACCTCATAATTCCTCCAAATTTTTCATCTAAGATTTGTTCGAGTCAAAATTGTTCATTACCACTACGTTGAACCTGAATCTACAAAAATATCATGTATCAGTTACCTGAAGATGAACAAGTTGCAAAAATGTGAATATTGTTGGTAGTAAAACAAACCTATAAATAGTGTGTTCAGATTATGATTTGCTACCGAATAGTAACGGCTGAAACGGTTCAATATGAGAATTATTATTTCATCAATGTACAAAAATTCATAAACTCTCGTTTTCAAATCAGTGTTGTCCTCGATTTTTTCGAAGGCAAAATTTGATTTGAAATTCCTATCATTTTCTGTAACCCACTTCGCTAAGTAACTATTTATCACTTTGCTTTTTTACATATCGAAAAACTGAAGTGTTCAACTCCGCTTGTTCAAAAGACATACTAAATGTCTACTTTTAAAGTGGACAAACTTCGAGAAGTGATTATATAAGTGATTTGCAACGAAAAATCTCATATAACACCTGGTCGAAATGTTGACGGTTATTCTTCAATTTAACATTTCTTGATTTCACGAAAAATTTCAACCTTTTTCTTAAAAAAAAACATCATTCAGTTTTCCTTGTAGTCTCACACATATTCGGAAAGGGCAATAAATTTCCTACAAGATGAGATAGTCTATGTGCAGAAAATACTCTTATTGGAGGCATGGTAAAGAGAAGAATATCACGATCCTGAAGTTGACAAAATCAGTCCTATTTTTCGAATTGTTTTTTCGATTAAAATATTAATAATTATGCATACGCTTTCTCTTCAGTAAAAAATACCTCCTTTAGTGTACTTTCGAATAACATATCAAGTTTTGTGCTAACATGATAACAACGAAAAAGTTTAAAAATTCCGAACCTAAATTTCATCTATTTTGAAGCTCTTCGTAATTGAATCTTAGCGTAATATTATGGAAATCATCAATTCATCTTGAATCGAAATAATAACGAAGAAATGAACCTGCTTCTTCAATACAATTGACACATCGTTTTCGTACTGAATCTAAACTTTACAAAGTTCATAGCGTTTCAGACTCATTTCTGCACAACACAATTTTATTCTGTTGATTAGATCCTTCCGATTCTGAAAGCGAATGAGATATACTTTTACTTTCTAAGTATTCTAGACATAAAAATCCGAAGGCGTTAGGTCGGGGCTCTTCGGTGGCCATCTGACCGTATCTTCCAATCCATTGTATCGCAATATATTCATTAAGTACATCTTGTCATTACGACTATTATGTGCTGGGCAGCCATTCATTTGAAGCTAGACATTTTTTCTGTTAGATAGGTGCATTTCATCGAATATGTCTGTCAAGTTGCTCTGGATTAATGTGATGAATTATTCAGCATCAAAGTGATCGGTAAGTATAACTGGTCCGAGAAGTTCTTCTCTCATGACTGCCAACCTCATGTTAACTAATGTTGGAAATGAGAAACAAAAGTCGCATGAGAGTTTTTTCTCTGTCATACATGGTTATTTCATAAATTAATCATCCCTGATTTCCTGAAAGTGGCCACATCAGTCCTTAATATCCTATGGCCCCGACTCTCCTGAATTATTCTGGTACCAACTACAAAATGTAAGTCTGGTCTCAGATAACAGATGAATTGATCTCCATAAAATTACACTAAGATTCAATCACGAATAGCTTCAAAATAGATGAAATTTATGTAGGAATTTTCAGACTTTTTCGTTGTTATCATGTTAGCCATGATATTATAGCGGAGAATGAGCAGCTAGCACAAAAGTTCATATGACATTCGAAAGTAGGGGAAAGGAGGGTAAGATGACGAATAGGGTAAGATGACGAATTCTCGATATTTCCTAAATATATAAGTCTTTCAGCATCAGCTTCTGTCAAACGTGAAAAAATAGTCCTATTCTTCATGCCTTTTATCGGCAGCAAAATACGACGAGAGCTCAGTAAGATACAGGAGTTGATACATGTCGGGTGTTGGTTGAGACAATATAATACATGTGATTCCGAGTATTACTGTTTTTAGTGTTTTCTTCATTTCGTTTTCTGTAAGTCTAATTTTATTTCGAAACTATCATGTTTCAGGAAAAAATTGAGTATTGAAAACATTTGTTGGGAGTGATGAATATCATTTTATGAAGATGACGAGTTGTTCGTCATCTTACCCTACATAGGTAATTAAAAATATTTATTAGGTCACGTTTTTAACTTCAGGTTTGAATAAATATGGGTAAAGTATATCATAGAAAAACTGACAGGCAATCAAGGTCGAAAGATAATATGAAAAGAGCACTCACTAAAATAAAAAATCAAGAGTTGAGTGTAAATGCAGCTTCAAAAGCATATCAAATTCCAGAAGCTACTCTCAGAAGATATGTTCAGAAATATCCTGATGAGGTTAACTAAACTCGTTTGATCATATGTATAGTCAGAGAAGAAGAAAATTACGAGATCAGAAAAAAAATGAGAGATTAGAAAAAAGTAGAAAAGCACAGAAAGTAAAACAAAAACCAGTAAGAAGAAAAATAAAATTCAACGATTCTTCCGACTCCTCAATAGATCTACAATATGCTGACTCTGAAAATGATGCAGATGATGAAAGAGCATTCTGCAGTGAACGTGGAAAAAATGAAATATGGTTTTGCTGTAGCAAATATAAAGAGTGCACAGAAATGGACACTAAAGAGGCAAAAATGGAAAAAAAACTAGAATAAATTTATTTTACCTTGATTTGTAAATTTTTTATATAGCTACCTATATGTTTTTTAGAATACGTATCTCCTGATGTTACTTTCCACAATTCGTCATCTTACCCTCCACGTCGGGTAAGATGACGTAAGCAGATAAACTTCAAATTTTTCACTCCAAATAGTAACTCGCAAGTGATACAAATTTTTTACTGAAAACTCAATAATAGTAAATGACAGAATAATTTTTTTTCACACCGTAAAATGAGCAAATAATCGTTTTATGAGTTTTTTTAGCTTACTGTCGTCATCTTGCCCCTCCTTCCCCTACACTAAAGGAGGTATTGTTTACTGGAGAAAAAGCGTTTGCATAATTATCAATATTTTATCGAAAAAAGAATTGGAAAAATAGGACTGATTTTGTCAACTTCAGGATCCTGATATTATTCTTCTTACCACGCCTCAAATAATAGTGTTTTATGCACACAGACTCTCTCATCTTGTAGCAAATTAATTGCCGTTTCCGAATATGTGGTCAAATTTGACGAGACTATAAAGAAAACTGAATAATGATCTTTTAAGAGGAAAACTTGAAATTTTTCGTGAAATCAAGAAATGTTAAATTGAAGAATAACCGTCAACTTTTCGACCAAGTGTTATATGACATTTTTTTGTTGCATATACTTGTATAATCATCTCTCGCAGTGGGGGAAGTGATTTGGCTTAGAGTCCCAATTTCTTAATGGGGTCAACAAATTAATTATGGTTGATGCGATGAAAGGAAATATCTTATACTCACTAAAGAAATTGATTTTTGTGTATGGTTCAAGTGCACAATGAAGAAACCGCAGTAAAAACCCCTGCCTCCCTGTATAAGTGTTCCAGAAAACGATTCGAAAACTATCCAAAATAAATGATTAGTGTAAAAGGAGTCTGCCATTCATTTTTTATTCAGAATCGAATGCTGTAAAATAAATATGGGGTTGCCATTTGAAAATCTCGAACTATCTCAATTTTAAGTTCCACATTTTCGGATCAAAATTTTCGAAGAACCTTACGATGTATCAAAATACTGAATATACCACATGAATGCATGTATTCTTCACTATTGGCGTTTTCGGAAACTTACTCGATCACTAACCCGGGTTACAAATTGACAGCAATTGAACTGTTTATCCGTCAGTTTGTAACCCGAGTTAGTGATCGAGTAAGTTTCCGAAAACGCCATATGAGACTGCTGAGTTTGGTTTCGTTTGCATAGAAAATAATCGAGATATTGCATTTCCAAACTTGCAATGCAGATGTCAAAAATTTCAAGAATGTGTGCAGAACTTGGTAACAGTGCATGGCAGAGAAATTTTTTTTGTAGGTTATACTGCGAATTTGGTATTGAATCGATACATAAATAAAAATATAGGTAGTTCGTATTGAAATAAGAAAGTAGATATGCGGTTGAGATAGATGTGGCAACACATCGACTTGAAAATATTTTAGGCGAAGAGTTCCTTCATCCTCAAGGCTCCACCTAAAATTTCAGAACGAAATATTCACTGGTTCTCCAAAAACGTCTAATAGGCCAACTTGAAAGAAAAAGCCTGTATGTTTACATTTGAAAAAAAAGTGAGGTGGGATTGCAGCTGAGGAGTTGACCGCAAATATTTCATTTTATTGTAAAAAGTACGTGTGATAAAAAATCAGTTTTTTTCAATATACTGATATGAAATAGTTCATCTCTATCCACCTAATTAACAACCCTATACATATAAAGCAGCCACGAAGAAAGGAAGAAAGTTCCGTTCTTCGTTGAAATATAAAACTGCTATCAGCTACTTTACGAGTAATCAATTAATTGAGTACTACAAACGGTACAGTCACAAAACTACTGAAAACCTGCTCAATTCCGGATTTATATTAGGACATTGAACTGAAAAGACATTGAGTGAACTCAATTAATTCCGTGTAATGAAATTACTTTCAGTTCGATAAAAACTTAACTGGATGGTCGAGAATTATAAGTTGAATATTCAGCATTTAGTAGCCTCTTTAGAACTTCCTGTTGGGAACACTTTCAGAAAATAGGATAATGGCATGCATATTCTGGGTGAATCTTTGGAGTGTGAATTCATGAACAGACCTTATAAATTATTATTATTATTATTTATTAAAGATAAGAGCCAAGTTAAACATAACTTATTATTTATTAAAGATAAGAGCCAAGTTAAACATAACTATGGGGCTTAGAATGCATAAAATACATAAGACAGTTTCAGCGCACAATTTCACAAACTGTATTGGTTGAAGCGGTCTAAATTGTTTTTGAAGGTATTGACACTGCCACTGTTCACTATCACGGGCAGGGGCGCAGCCAGGGGGGGGCCCGGGCCCCCCCGAGATTTTTCTGCATGTAAACTTCTCTACCTGTATCTCAGTAGATACAGTTGAATTCAAGCACATCTTCAATATTCAATTCAAAATAGCTGAATGGTATTCAAGACTACAGTCAGTTTCAGAACCCAATCGATTCTGCTTTCCAACAAAAATATAATGATTAACCTTTTGAAATGAGACTAGGTACACATATACAGGGTGACAAGGTATTGAAGTTTAATTTTTATCTGTTTTTTCCTTGAATAACTTTGGAAAAAGAGGTAAGAACTGAACAACATGTGATATGCGGAGTTTTGTATGATGCAGAATCCAAATATCCTATTAGTATTCAGATTACTAATACAAGATTCCTCCTACTTTTTTGCCTGTCCTTTTCATTATTTTGTGATCTTGATTAAGATTTTGATTTAGTTCCTTGCTGGTTTTTTAAACTGCTTTCAACAATAGTTGGAATAGGAATCGCTTTTTCTAGTCCAGAATGACATACAGTGTAAGGCAAAAAAAGTAAGGGTTGATTTAAAGGTGGAGGAATCCTGTATTAGTAATCTGAAAACTAATAGAATATTTGGATTCTGCATCATATAAAACCCCCTCATATCACATTTTGTTCAATTCTTACCTCTTTGTCTAAAGTTATTTAAAAAAACAAATAAAAAAATGAACTTTAACACCTTGTATTTCTTGAAGGAAGCAGTTTTTGACATATATTCATGGAACTATTTTTTTCATATTTTATGGCCCTCTATCGCGTGGAACTATCCATGGTCCTTTTTTCCTTACACCCTGTATATTGGAAAGGCATTTCAGAAAATAAATTATCACCAGATTCCGGAAAAGATATTATGAATTTGACATTTTTTATCAACCAGAAATAGAAAGATAGAAATAACAGTATTCTTTTTATGTTTTTTCTCCCTGAATATTTGCATCGGGCCCCCCCGAACGAAAATTCTGGCTGCGCCACTGATCACGGAGGGAGTTGATTCCAGGTGTTGAAGATGCGATTAGGCAAGAAGTTTTCTGTGGCTGCATGGTGGAAAATTTCGCGGTACAGCTTGAATTGGTGGCCACACAGTCGCTGATCGGAATTTAGGTAATACAAACATGATAAATAAAACTTTTTTTTGCGCACTTATTCTAAGGGCAACAGCAAGCCATTTTCACAAATGTCTGTGAGTTTTGAATTCTGCTCTGAAAGTGGAAACAACTGAATCGGTCGGACGGATGAATTATCAGAGGTCAAAAATAATTCTGTCCGGCCGCCTGTCTGTACACAGTCTAACAACAGCACGGAAGGAACCAGACTCTGGAAATTTTCATGTGAAGTTTAAGAATTGCCCGGTTGAGTTCGGAATGAGACTCGAAAGGCGTTTTCGGAAACTTACTCAGGGTTACTTACTAACTCGATCCATTGGGTCATGTGACGGATCTACTCGGATCACGCACCCGGGTTCTAAGTTTACGAACACATCAGGTTTAGGATTTGAAGTGACAGTCGTATCAATAACATAACCAAATATTTTATGGATTTATTTTTTCAGTCCCAGTTTAATTTCGGATTGTCTCTAGCTTCGCTTACATTTATTGGCTTCTGTAAAATATTTCTTATAATTTCTGGTGTGCCCTCGCATGTTCAATGTTATCTTCAAGTACCTATATTGAAGAACTAAAGAAGGCTTTAGCTTAAACGCAGAAAGATCTGCATACAAAGTTATGAAAAAGTTGTTTCACCTTATTTTTTCGGCTCATGGAACCACACATTTTACACTGAGCCAAATCCTCTTCTCTTCCCATAATTATTAGGAATAGAATATATGAAATTACTAAGAAAAGAGTAGAAGACTTATTCGCGCCTTTTTCAAATACAAAATTGAACTGCAGTGCGCATGCGGTAACTCTACGACCCTGCTCTTGTGTAGGGTTACGATAGATCAGTGATCGAGTTAATAACACCGTACTTTCCGCACACGGGTTGGATGTTCGGGTTAGGTAAACGAACGCGAAGTTAGGGATCGAGTAAACCCGAGTAAGTTTCCGAAAAGGCCTAATGACTGTAGGTTATGTGGATCGGCCACATAAACCACCGAGCACATATTGAGCCAATCCAATGTGGCGCCAACCAGAATTACCTTATTTGGTGAAGCGACCTTGACGCCAACCGACACAAAAGTGAAGTCTTCTGGGAAAATCATCAACTTTGCGAAAAAGGTTACAGAATCTTGCTCTAGTATGGTGACGCACAAAAGACCTCATATGTCGCAATGCAGAAAGGTAGTCGCGGTGCCAATCTAATACACAATCTAATACAATCCAATTTTCTTGACTGATATCAGCATATGCATTGAATTTTTTGAAGTTGAATTCCAGAAGTTTTTGGAGGTCAACTTCACTTTTGGTCACTATCATCTGCATTTGTGTAAGGGGTTTTCCAAGGAGAGGTGTAATTTTGATAAAAAAAATTCCATTATTCAATATAAATTATCGGATGTTTATTTCATTATAAAGAAGAAGCTATTCCGTTAATAGTGAAAAATAACATTAGGCAAATGACCACCATGACCACGTTTACAGGACCATATCCTTTTAATGAAATTTTCCATAACCAAATCGCAAAGTGGCTGCCCTATGTCCTCGATAGCCTCACGAATTCCACCTTTGATGTCTTGAATCGACGCTGGGCAATTGCCGTAGACCTTCTCTTTCACGGGGCCTCAAAGGAAGAAGTCGCAATGTGTTAAATCACAAGATCTCGGTGGCCAATTGTGATCATCTCTTCGAGAGATAACAAGGCCCGCAAACTTTTGCCGCAAAAGATCAATGGTTTCGTTGCTTGTGTGGCACGTAACGCCGTCTTTTTGAATGTGAAAGTTGTCCAGATCAATACGATCTAATATCGGCCATAAAAATTATTAATCATCTCTCGATAGCGCAATCCATTCGCAGTACCTGTTGCTCCAGCAACAACAACACTTTCGGCTACAGCAGTAACATTCTCGGCTGTTCTTGAGCGACGTGCACGGAATTTATTCTTCACATCACTAACTTGTCCCAACAGCTCGAATTTTTTCATTAATTTCTTTATTGCGGTCCGGCAAGGTGCTTCACGACGACCCAAAAATGTTCGAGTTTCACGAACCGTCTCTGCCAAATTTTCACCATTTTTATAGTGAATTTTAATAATTTCAATGCGTTCTTGAAGCATGTATCGTTTCATTTTTATTAATGGCGTAGTTACTACTTGTCAAACGTGACATCTACCAAATTAGCGGGCTATTCAAAACAACACCTCTTATTGGAAAACCCTTAATTTGGATCACGATGCCACCCATTCTTATAGAGCACCCTTTTATGAATTGCAATGATGTCAAATAATAATGAGCTGAATGAGTTTTCCTTAAATCTAACCTCCTGATTCTTGGCCCTTTTTCGTTTCACAATCCGAAATCTTGTTATTGGAAATAAAGGAAGCGCTTTCGATCCCAGGAAAAAGACACTTCAAGCCTTATAATCAACCAACCAAAATACTTGGTTAATAAGCGCCCGTTTAAAATTCAAAAAACGAACGCCAATTTTCTGGTGTGTCAGTGAAAATTTTGCGTGGATAATTTCATCGATGGTCGAATGAAAATACCTGTAATTCGCATATTTTTACCTGCGAACAAAATGGGGAGCTCATTGTTCACGATAATAATCGAAAGTTTAAAGATTCTGAAATGATAGGGTACATTGTTTTTAAAATGTGACGAGTGGGCTTGGAAGGTGTTTCTCTTCGGATAACGGAGCGACCTGTTGTTAGGTCATTGACTAGCCAGATACCCTTATTTACATATACATAATATTTACATGTGGATTGGCTCGAGACATTTCTTCTCGATCTGGTTGTGACATAGAGGAATGGTTTATTCACGTATTACTTTGTATTTAAAACTCAGTATGGCTGTATCATTTCCATGTATACAGAGTGAGAGGAATAAACATAAAAAATTTGTTTCTACAGCGCACAAAAATGGGTAAACTTTTCAAGTAGTTCATCATGATGATCATAACAGTGTGAGGCCAAAAAATTAAAAATATGATAAAACAGGATATCCGATAAGAGTGTAATTTTTTTTGTGAATGTAAATTGATATACTGAATTTTCATGCAAAATTTCGTGTCCATAGTGTTAACAGAACCATAGAAAATTCAATTGGAATATTGAAAGAAGAATATTTATATTTCCATAACAGAATATCCGATGCAGGTGAAATTCATTTTGTGAATGGAAACTGATATACTGAATGTTCATGCAAAATTTCAAGAGGATCGCATCATCAGAACCATAGATTTTTTTAATATTTTTCACATATGTTTAATTTTATATTTTTCCATATTGCATTTTCTGAATAATTTCCAGGATATCATTCCGATTGTGCTGAGATGTTGCATTTATATATAAGGCATCAATCTCAAGTCCCATATTAAATTTTGAAGTAATAGTCTTATTGCATCACCAATGAACTAGCGCTCAAAAGCTCTTGCTCAGGGCTTTTCTTAATTTTTAAAAATCTAGTTTTGAACCCTCAAAACATTATTCGCGCCTCTTTTGCTCAGTTGCAGGAACGTCCATTAAAATTTAAAGGTCCATTAAACCCTTAATCCTCCATTAGTTCCTTGTAATAATGGAGGATTAAGAGTTTAATGGACCTTTAAATTTTAATGGACGTTCCTGCAACTGACACTTTCCTAGGCACTGCGTTTCATTTTTGCAAAAACGGTTCTGTGAATAAATTTAAAGAAAAAATTGTTTTTTCGACAACCTACAAGATTTATGTTTGCCTTTTGGTGGGTTAGGTTAGGTATTTTATCATTATTATTATTTCTTCACCTGCGGCGAATACTTTTTGAGATCAAAAATAAAATGCCACTTCATTTAAAAAAATTCTTCGATTTCTTTCAAAATTGTCTAGACACAGATAGAGGGAGACAGTACCTTCTTATCCATTTTTTGCGAAGAGGATAATCCACACAAGATTGAAGAAACTCATTACGAGGACTACTAATTTTCTATAAATGTATGAATTGGAATGATCGGTGATTATTTGGTTGGACCTTTTTTTCTACCCAGAATTAAATGGAGAATCATATTGCCGCTTTTCGGATGGAAGTTCATCAATTTTGTCCGAAGATGTCCCCATCATAAAAAGAAACGTGATGCGGTTTAAGCACGATATATTTTTTTTAGATGATGGCACTGAGCAACCTCTATCTGTGTATAGACGATTTCGGAAGTAATCAAAGAATTTCGTGTATCTCTTAGATGAAATAGCATTCAATATTTTTTTTCAAGAAGTATTCGTCGCAGTTGAAAAACTCGAGATACCATTCTCACTGTAAATTATGTGGTAATTACGAAAATAATTTAAAATTTGAAAATAAAGTGTTGACGTACAATTTTTTTCACAAAAGTGTGTACGAACGCCACTGGTGAATATTTAAAATGATTTTGAATGGAAAAAATTGTGTTGCGATGCGTTCTCATAACCTATCAAAGAGAAAACAAAAAACATGTGGGGTGTCGTCTATATTTCAGAAAATCCAATTTTTCTTAAAACATCAGAAACTATGCGTTAGAAACCCATAGCTCATAGGAACTTTAGGTTATGAACTCATCTCAGGATGAAGATCCCGAATTGAGGCACCTTATTTTGAAAAATCCTGTATATAGGTATGATTGATCTAACGAAATTTATATTTAAGACTTCAAGTTTGGGATGATGAAACCTGTGAAAAAATTCTACGGAATTGTTAACTCGATCAGTGTATGATGATAAGTGTCGTAAAGGAATGAACGTTTCTTGTGTTTTTTTCCATAAAAAGAAAACAATTATCAGCTTTCAGGGCAGTGAACAGAAGAGTGAAAAATCATTATTGATATTGGTGAAGGATGAAAGCGACAGTAGTGGCAAACAATAGTAATTATTTCACCTATATTTGCCTGTGAGTAATTCATTGATAATCTCAGAAATTAGTTTGGGCTGACCATGAATGAAACCATAAAATATATATTATATTTTCACTTTTCTTGATAACTATAATGAAAATGATGAAATTCCAGATAAAATTATTAATTTTCCTCATTAGATATGTTGATTTTCATCGAGACATTCCTTTTAACAGAGACCAAGCCAGAGAAGAAACTTCAATTATAGATCATTAGCCATGGTTTTCCACAGGCTGTCATCAACTGAATCAGTCGACTCTACGAAAACGATGAAGCATCCTATTCAAAACCAAGAATGGCATAATAATAATTTACAGTGAAATTTTTCCTATCCCAGAACTAATAGTTTTTTATTGCGAAATAGTGATCAATTTGGAAGTGCAGTCGTGGTTAATGATACATTGAAAATTACGTCAAACTGATTAATGTTATGTTAGGTTTGAGAATTTTCACGATCTCGTATTTTTATAAACGTTTTTATCGATTCTGATATCATTTTGGAGTGTTACTTACAACAGTATTGGTCCAAGTAAAAATTTGTGCATGTTATTCCTTCCGAAAATTCTTGTGATAAAAAATCATTTTCAATCAAATACAGGATGTACGTAATTCTTTGGGGGATTTCGGAGACTTATGCATCAATTAGAAGTGAAGTAGCTAGGTACTCTGATCTAATTTCCTCGTTTCGTTTTGTCCTAAAATTTGATGAAATTGGTTGTCCAAGAATTTCCGTAATAATTTCATCGATTTCAATTATTTCTTCGACCAACTGTAGTTGAATTCTTCGTTATTGAAACAAACTTTCCGAATATGTTAATAGCTCATCTATAGGGTGTCCCGGGAAGAATGCGATAAACAAACCAGGAATCAAGCACATCAAGGAGGACTCGCAACAAGAGGTTTTAATCGTTTGAGGGCCTTCGTTTGGGATATACATCTTATGGCTGAAATTTCAAAGTTCGATAACTCTTAAACTATTCAACGGAATGATTTCAAATTTGTAGGTTTGGCCATTCTTTACGATTGCCATCTTTCAATATTTCAGATATTGAATAAATCAGATCCGGACTAAAAAAAAATGAGGGCTTTTTCTATTTTCATGAATATTGGAAAGCCCTGTAGGTGAACAGTATGTTTTTTCTCATTTTCGTAACCACAAAGAACCAATCAATGAGAAAAATTTTAAATCTCTGCTTGGCACGGTATTACAGGGTGATCAAGAAGTGATCAAAAAACATTACCTCATGAGTGATTTCAAGCTTGTAAGTTTTATCACCCTTTACGATTGCCATCTTCCGATATTTCAGAAATTGAATAAATCAGATCCGGACTAAGAAAATTGCGGGCTTTTTCTATTTTCATGAATATTGGAACACCCTGTAGGTGAACATTATGTTTTCTTCTCATTTTCGTAATCACAAAAAATCAATTAATGAGAAAAATTTCAAATCTCTGCTTGGCACTGTCATACAGGGTGATCAATAAACATTACTTCATGAGTGAAATCTTATAGTTCGATAAATCTTGATCATATCGGGGAAATTACTTCGAAAATTTCAGTTTTGTCACTCTTCAAGTCTGCCTTTCTTGAATTTTCCTCAAATTGACGGTCAACTGCATCAACGTGCTCAAAAATGTATATTAAAATGGAAGTATACCTTTTGAACAATTCCTGTACTTAAACTTTTTCCATTCAATTTGTTTTTAAGAAAGAATTATACCAATTTTGTTGTTGTTTTCCGTTTTATTCATTATTCAGTTTGTAGGTTGAAAGTTTTCTTCGAATAAATCAGTTTCATTAGTGAACACTCTTCTTTATGATTTTATTTCCTAATCTGAACTCTCTACTTAAACATTAGTATTCTTTTTCAGTCATAAAAATCGTAATGTTACGCACAGGCTGATCCGATATCACCAGAAGGAGTTTTGAATTTTGCTAGTGCGGTTTTATTTTTCCAATTAACAAAAAGTTGAAGAAGGCAGCCAGGAAGGATGACGAAACTATAGAATTTGAAATAATATTTAATGTGAAGTACAGCTTCATTGAAGGTAATTTTTATTGATCACCCTGTATAAAGGTGCCAAGCGAAGATTTAAAATTTTCATTTTGAATTGATTCTTCGTGGTCACGATAAAAACACAAAAAAAACATTATGTTCACGTATAGGGTGTTCCAATACCTATTCACAGAAATAGAGAAATAGAGCACCTCATGAACTCGCATTCAAATTCTGAATCATATCGACCGGATAAGCAGTTATTGAGACAAAGAAAATATTCCAGTGAGAATAACTTCTAAACTACTGAACCGGCGATCTGACCCGCTGAAAAACACACAGGAGATATTGAGGTCCCACACCTATCCTGATAATTTTAACTTTCAAATTTTTCCTTCCGAAAGTTATATGTGATTAATTCCAGACCATCAATACCAGCCACGATTTCATTTTTTTTTTCGAAATCTTTTGATGATTCGCTTGTGAAGATATGTAAGACACATACCTTTGCTCGTCGCTGACCTAGTCTGACATTGATCGGATTTCATTACTGGCGGAAATTACCGACATTTGGGCGAAATGACAGCACCGCAGTTCCCCTTGGAACAAGCGCGCAAAAAATACTGAGCGGTATATCCAAAACTTTTTTTGGAGAACTCATAATCATTCATATTTTATGACAATTTTTTGGAAAAATGTACAGGGTTATCCATTTTGCGGTTTCAAAAGTAAACGTAAATAAAACACATAAAAAATATTTTTTATCATGATATTTATTTTTTATTATGAAGTTTGAACGTTGACATTTGTGTGAAACACTACATCATTTAAATGACAACCACCCGAATTGTTGCAAGCATCGATTCTTTTGAGGTAATTTTCGACCACCTTTTGACACATATTGGGCGGTATCTCAGCCATAACTTGACGAATATTGGTTTTTAACTACTCAAGAGTTGAAGGTTTATCTGCATAAACACGGTCTTTCGCGTAGCCCCACAAAAAAGTCAAGCAGTGTCAAATCGCATGATCTTGGTGGCCAGTTGATATCGCCGTCCACCGCCGGTTGTTCAAGCACCCATTCGACGTATCCACGATGTTGGTGTGAATGGTCGGCTGGCTTCAGTTGTTGTGTGAGCTGGATTTTATTTGGGTGTAGGTGTAGATCTTAATGCAAAATACGCCATAATGTGCCGTAAGACAGTCCTAATTCCTGAGAATGACGAGGAATCGACAGATTCGGGTCTTCGGCAACAATTTCACTTACAGTAGCGATATTTTCAGTGGTACGAGCAAAACGATGATGCACAGGGCTTACAATATCTGTAACCAACCCAGTCTCTTCAAATTTCTTCACAATTTTACCAATTGCTTGCGTAGTTGGACGATTATGTAAACCAAAATCTGCTCTTAAAGCACGATATGTGGCTGTGGCAGAATCGCCATTTTTGTATTAGGTTTTTACAATTTTCATGCGTTGTGCGATAGTCAAGCGATCCATTTTCATAAATGTCAGACTTTCAACTAAACAAAAAAAATTTTTTTAAAAACTTCGTTTGACAGATATCGAATTCCAGCCGTATACTTTTGAAACCGCGAAATGGATAACCCGTTATTTCAATTTAATTGAAAATTCTCCAACTGTTCTGAAATATTTCCAACTGCTTGCAAAATTTTTCCGACTGTTCCGAAATTTTCTCTACTGCTTCGAAAATGCACCAACTGCTTTGAGAATTTGCAAACTCTGATCAATATTGGGCACGCCCCTAGACCAGGTACTCCATTGACATTTGTCCAACTGCTTCAAAATTTTACCTTTTGTTTTGAAATTTTTCCAACTGCTCTGAAATTGTTCCAACTGCTTCGAAATTTTGTCAACTGCTCTGAAAAATTGCCGACTCTGGTCAACATTAGGCCCGTGGCAATCCATTGAATTTTTGTTGAACTATTTTCAAATTTTTACAACTGCTTTGACAATTTTTCAAACTTCAAAATTTTACCAATTGTTTTGGAGTTTTACAACTGCTTCCAAAGTGCTTCGAAGTTTTGTCAACTGCTTGGAAAAATTGCCCATTCTGTTCAACATTGGGAGGGAGTCGTCGTCCCCCATCTTCCCCCTGGGCCCGCCCCTGGGACTCACCCTGTATATCATGTCCAAAATGGTCATAAAAATCGTCGATCATTAGTATCTACTTTCAAACAATGAATGAGCCCGTTGACACAATTAAACTGAAGGAACTTGCCTTGGATATAAATAATTTCGAACGATTCATAATGCGGAGTATATTTTTAAGTGATCGGAATTTCTGATAGGACTCAACAATGTAATTCATTATGGAACAATTCATCAATGTCTTTATATAAAAACCGCAAAAATCATGTGACAAGTGTGCTAGACCTTCGGAGCATGTGAAACTTTTTGAAGTAGCGACCTAAGAATGACTTAAATAATGAGCTGATTACGCACCAGATCGGCGAAAGAGTGCAGAGTTAATTCAGGGGTTTTCAGACGTTTCACTACAAATTGTAGCAAAAGTGGTTTCCTGGCAAAGATTTATTTTATTTTTGTTTCATTCAATAGAGGAAGTTCAAGATGCTGTACTAGAATGTCTACTTATTAATAACTGCAAAAATGTTTCTGTCTGAATTCATTATGTACCTATACGGCAATAGGAGAGAGAAATAACTTACTTAAAGGTTTTCCAATAAGAGGTGTTATTTTGAAACTCAAAGAAAAATGCCATTTTTCAATATAAATGATCAGGTGTTTATTTCATTATAAAGAGGAAGCTATGCCGTTGATAGTGGAAAATAACATCAGGCAAATGACCACCACGACCACGCTTACAGGACCATATCCTTTTAATGAAATTTTCCATAACCAAATCGCAAAGTGGCTGCCCTATGCCCTCGATAGCCTCACGAACTCCATCTTTGAGGTCTTGAATCGACGCTGGGCTATTGGCGTAGATCTTCTTTTTCACGTGGCCCCAAAGGAAGAAGTCGCAAGGTGTTAAAATTACAAGATCTCAGTGGCCAATTGTGATCACCACTTCGAGAGATGACACGGTCCGGAAACTTTTGCCGCAAAAGATCAATGGTTTCGTTGCTTGTGTGTCACGTAGCTCAGTATTGTTGAAAGTAAACGTTGTCCAGATCAATACTATCCAATTTCGGCCATAAAAAATCATTAATCATCTCTCGATAGCGCAATCCACTCACCGTAACTGCTGCTCGAGCCTCATTTTCGAAAAAGTAAGGTCCAATGACTCCGCCGGATCATAAACCGCACCAAACAGTCACACGTTGAGAAAGAGAGGCTTTTCTACAATAACTCTTGGGTTTTCCGAGCCCCAGATGCGACATTTCTGCTTGTTAACGAAGCCACCTAGGTGGAAATGGGCCTCATCACTCAAGATGATTTTTCGATGGAATTCCGGATCATTTTCATGCATTTCAACGACCCAATCAGCAAAGATCAGTTGTTGATGATCAGCCGGCTTGAGTTCTTGTGTTAACTGAACTTTATAAGCCTTCAGACCCAAATCTTTATGCAAATTACGTTGTAGTGACGTTTGTAGAATGCTTTATTGCAAAGAACGACGAGATGGACAAACCTGAGTTTTCTTTAACACTTTCGGCTACAGCAGCAATATTCCCGGCTGTTGTGGAGCGACGTGCACGGATTTTATTCTTCACATCACTAACTTGTCCCAACAGCTCGAATTTTTCCAAAAATTTCTTCACTGCGGTCCGACAAAGTGCTTCACGACGACCCAAAAACTATCGAGTTTTACGAACCGTCTCTGCCAAATTTTCACCATCTTTATAGTGAATTCTAATAATTTCAATGCGTTCTTGAAGCGTGTATCGTTCTATTTTTTTAATGGCGTAGTTTCTACTTGTCAAATTTCAAAAAATGACAGCTTCAAACGTGACATCTATCGAAATAGCGGGTTATTCAAAATAACACCTCTTATTGAAGAACTCTTTAGCAGTTCTGATTTTGTGTTTTTTCTATACTTTAAACTTTCTTTTCTATTGAATCGGGCCACCTATAATTCCATTATTCGAAATGTTATTTGGGCTATTTTATTTTCATCATATTCAATCCTTCTGTTCAATGTTTCTACCCGCATTAGCAAGCCGTAGCGTCGCCAGGCAGACTGGAAAGCAACTTTCGTCACGTTTTGAAAGAGTTTGTCTTTTTTTAATGATCTCAGAAAACAATCACCGAAGACTTCGATCACTTCTTGATTCACAACTAAATAAATCAGAGAGGGATCAAAGTCCCCCCTTACAAAAGGTAAGAAGGTTTCATATTTAACTGATATATTGAATAGTTAATCTGCTTATGAAGAAATTCGAGATCAAATTATATTTGTTTATATTTAATGGGAAAAAAATTAAATTACGGGAAAAACGAAATCTCTTAGTAAATCGCACGGAGACTGCACTAAACTACTCCTTATAGGTTGATGTTGGTCCGCCGGTCTCGTCTATCTGTCTGCTCGTAACCTAACTCTCTAACCCTAATCTAAAATATCATTATACCCACATGAAAAAAACGCAATATTAAATAAACTTTTCCGCCGACCCCAAATAAAAGATGATTTTAATTCGTATCAAATTGAACATTAGTGACCCATTTTAATGCTCAATTTATGCTATATTTTAATGTTTAATACTCATGGCAACCGTACACAAAGTATTCACAAGCTCTACGAGAAATGTCAAAACTCTACTGGAACATAGATACATTCCATAATGTCAAATGTATGTCTTTTCCAAAATGAGAATGTATTTCAATCAAGAATTTATACACAATTCATGTTGAGATCGTCGAAAAATTTTTGTGATCCACTACGTTATTAATCAAGCGACTAGGGTCTCGAACTCGCTCCTCTCACGCGTTAAAATATCTCAACCATTAGTCGCTGTCTTTATAAACCTAGTTGATTAAATAACTATTACTACTCTGTGTGCATGATGCTCCTCTGATGAATGTTCTCATTGATTTCTTTACCGTTGTTTTCTATTATTTCGACAAAAACGGCAGGCATTTTCTGTGAAATTCTTCTATTGACGAGGATTATAGTATCGAATATGTCCTTTAAAATATCTTATTCTGAGGATCTTCATGCAATTTCGCCCAAGTTTTCGTATCGTTATTGAGAATCTTAATAATTTTGAACCGAAAGAATTCCTAATTTAGAAATTATAGGGCAATGAAAGATACCTTCACTCGAAAACCACCACACCGATATGGTGAAATAACAAACTGAGCTGAGATATTCGGACAAAAATTTTGGATATTTCTCAACTAGCAAAATTGTCGTATAATTTTTTTGTTGTAAGACAATTTGGCCTTGTAATTGTTGTGATAATGACTCATCCCATGAATAGGTACTTTTCTGCCATGTAAATTTTCTAATAGGGACCGTTCAGTTCTGTTGAACTAAATAGTTGTTTTAGATGTCATGTAAATATTCTCACTACAAAATTACAGAACACTTATACATCTTTTTCTCAAAATTTTGTGTATAAGTTTACAGGACCAATTTTATACGACATTTTTGTCCATAGTTGTCGATTAATTGTCGTAAGAGTGCATAGAGATAGTATAGTATAGAGTTGCCATCATTGCAATAAACGTGGTATCAGATCCGCCATATTACTACCACCTAACGTCAAATTTGACAATCGTTGAATTTTCTGGAGGAATTGTGATTCTTGCGCCTGTTTCTAGTTAAATTGTGATTTTTCTGCTAAATAATATACAATAAAATGGTATCGTTTACTGTAAGGCTTTCTTCAAGCAGAGAAGAGACAGATAAGAAGAAAATTAGAGGAAAAACATATCACAGGTAGTGATGAGAACTGAACAGATCCGCATTCGAAATTTTTGCTAGTCTGTCTTGGTAATCTGATATCTTTTTATATGTGTAGTTTGATAGTTTGATAGTTTACAGAGGGGTTACAGTCCACTGCGACCTTAAGGTCTATTGTGCCCCCTTACAGAGCTGTTCTGGCCAAAAACCTTCACAGCTCGCCTTCCAGTTCCAGAGATCTAATGAAATCTAGTAACTGTGAAGACTTCAACGAGGCTAGTTCCTCACTCTTACAAGTTTCTTGTCCAAGGCATTTCCTCCTCAGGCTCGTAATGCCAAGGCATTCCGTGACTAGGTGAATGGGGGTTTCTTCCTCCTCCCCACAGAACCTACACTCGTCAGTGTCCGACAATCCCATCCTCAACAGGTGCTTCCTAAGGCGACAATGTCCTGTAAGAAAGCCAGTGAGGAGGTGCAATTGCTTCTTACCAAGATCCAGATATCTTTTGGATCCCGCTGTCTCGAAGTTCCGAAGGAACTCAGTGGAATGATCCATCCCTGGGAGATTCCGCCAGAGCTTTTCCCTCTCGGCTTTCTCCTTCTCCAGAAACTCCTTCTTATAGGTACATTTAGATATACCACAGAAGGGTTCTGGGCCAAAGAGTGACATTTGTGCGCCCTCTTTGGCGAGTGTATTGGCCTCTTCGTTTCGTTCGATTCCCGAGTGGCCGGGAACCCAGATTAAAAAGACCTTATTTTTCTTGCCTACCTCGTTGAGTTTGTTCCGGCACTCCCAGATCATCTTAGAATCGATGACGTAGGAGCTCAGTGCTTTAATAGCAGCTTGACTATCTGAGTGTATGGCTATATCACACTTCTGATAGTTTCTTTCTAGATTTATATCTAGACATCTTTCAATAGCTAAGATTTTTATATGTGTATATTATCACCTGAAGAAAAATTGTTTGAATATTTGAATATGAAATATAATTGTATAACCATTGTAAAAGGTCTTAATGATAGGTCTACTAAACGACGCTTACGAAATAATAATATAATAATACAAAAAAACATATCTATACAATGGTATTATCTCTAAATTCCAGTTGTTTGTATAGCTATTTGTATAATGCACATGTACGATATAACTTCAAGGAAGAAAGTTGAAAATAGTGGAGCTTTTTGACGAAAAGTTCCTGAGAATTATTAGAAAATAGTTCGTGCAGTAAAAAAAGTTCCACTTATAAAAGTTGCCGTGTTATTCCGTCAAAAACAAACTTGGAAATTTTCTATTTGAAAGATAACAGTAGTCACAAAAATACCAAGAATTTCGTGGCGAATTCCAAAAATAAAAAAAAACAAATAATCACAGGACAGAACTAGCGCACTAAAATTGTTGTTGATTTTACTTTTTAAATTTTTTTATGTTATATTTTTGGTAATTGTATGCCAAATATCGACAACTCCTAATGATGCTATGGGTTTTGAAAACGCAGGATATTCGAATTGACACGCTTTTCGCGCGCTTCTCTGTTCATAGATAGAGGAATACAGGGTGTTAACTGACCTTCTTTTTTCGGGATAAATAATTTTAATGTAAAAAAACAGAGAAAAATTCTTGCTTATCAATTTTTAATTGATAAGCAAAAATTTGGACATGTTTTTCAATATAAAAATTTATTTTTCTCGAAAACCGTCGAGTTCAAATAGGCGACTCAAAAACCGTACTATTTCTATTAGGGTAGAAGTTGGGGGAACACACCCATTAGGTAACTCTTGAGTCTTTAGAAAAAAATCAGCATAAAGCATAGGTAAGTATGATTAGAAAATGCTCACGAAAGCTGTTTCCTGTACGATGAAAAGTTTCGAAGGTATTTGCAAAAAAAGGTTTCTCTTCTTTTCAACAACGATCTCGAAAATGGTGTATTTGAGAGGGATAGTAAGGTTGACGCTCACTTAGACGAGACGAGACGCGACGAAGCGACGCGTTAGTTCGCCTGGGACCGCGCACTTGGACGAAGCGATGCGGCGATCAGCCATCGGAAGAAATTCCCCCTATTTTTGGGCCATAATAAATTTTTATTACCCATGCTGCATGCCGACTACCCGAATGAATAAGGGTAGAGCTATTGTTCGAATCGTGTTTTTGTTCATAATCTTGTTTTAATAGCTTCGTCGTCCCACCTTCATATAGGCATGAAAAAAAAATTATGTGACGTGAAAAAAATTCGACATTTTATCTCTGTTGGCAAGTTACGAAATATAACTTTTCTCGAAATTACTTTTTTCCCCGGGAAAAAGTGAGTGTATATATGTATCCGGAAAAAAATTACTCACTTTTCTGCCAGATTAATTTCGTGAAAAGTTATATTTCTTTCCATCGTCATTTTTCTAGTCACAGAAAAAAATTATGTATTATACAAAGGAAAAAAGTACTAGATTTTAGATCGAGGTTATGTTGTCTTCCAACGAGAAGCGGAGTGTGACAAAAACCGAGAGTTATTTTTTTTAAAACTATATATAAAATCATTGATACGAAATGTTTATTTTCTCTTTAACCTATTAAAAAAAACAAAGCAAGTAGTAATCAAAAGTTCAATGTTCAAGTTCAATAGACTTTTTGAGCGCGCGTTCTACTTAAACGAGTGCTAAATCGTTTTGCCCAAATGTCTCTAATTTTCGAATTTTGAGCCGAAAATGGCCTCAAACGATACGGTTAGACTCCCTGATGCCGAATTCGTGGTCAAATTCAATTCTATCCGTGGGGCCGTCCGTCCATCCCTAAACACGATAACTATCGAACGCATTGTCCTAGAGACTCGAAATTTTTAGGATAAGTTCGGGTCTCAAATGCCTCGGTTATGTTCGTTAACCAGCCAAATCGTACAGGATGTTCCATAAAATATGGTCATTCAAAATTTTTTTCTCTCAATATCTCAGAAAATACGAAACCAATCGTAATGAAATTTTACGGCCAAATGCAAAATGCTCTTAACAAGCCTCATGCATTTTGTCGCCATAGTGGGAAGAGAACCATAAAAAATTCAATTGGAATATCGAAAAAAAAACTTTATATTTCCATAAAAAGATATCCGATTCGAGTGAAATTTTTTTTGTGAATAGGGATCGATCTTCTGAATGTTCATCCAAAATTTCCTGCCAAATTCAAGATGCTGATAAGAAGCCTCATGCATTTTGTGTCCATAGTGTTAACAGAACCAAAGTAAATTCAATTGGAATATTGAAAGAAGAATCTTTATATTTCCATAACAGAATTTCCGATTCGAGTGAAATTTATTTTTAGAATGAAAACAACTATACTGAATGTTCATGCAAAATTTCAAGGGGATCGCAGAAAGAGAACCATAAAATGGAATTTTTGTAATTATTTATTTTTTAAATATTTAAATTTTTGAATAGTTTTCAGAATTTAATTCCGATTGTGCTGAGATTCGGCATTTATATATTTTGCAATCTCAAATCCCATATAAAATTTTGAGGTATTAGTTTTATTGCTCCACCAAACAACGAGCGCTCAAAAGCTCCTGCTTCTTAATTTTTTTTTGATCAGATTTTTGTAAGATCTATAGCATCCTGCGCATATATTATGAAACACGGTACAAGTATGAGAAAAAACAATTTCAGACAAAAAAAATTTAATATGTATTATGCGATATACCAGATGATCCTATAATGTTTTTTCCATCGAAACCTTCAGAATTCAATGCTCAACAGGATCCTCCTGATTACTTGCAAAAAAACGGCATACTCGTTCAATGTTGACGATTGTGAATTCACCACGATAAATAAGCGTATCATCAGATAACAAATCAAAATCGAATTTAGCATATAACTGTCAATACGGAAGTATTGACGTTGCCGTTTCCGTTGTTAGGCATTGAGCCCGAATGGAAATAGATTCTCTGGCAAAATTGCAAGTCCGTAAAATGCGGATCAGCCTTGAATGATCACCTTTGTTCTGACATCCGTTGTTGCTGATTTTTTTTAACGCGAGTTCTCCTTAAACGAGTACGCTATATCGTTTTGCCCATATGTCTGTAATTTTCAGGGAGAGTTCGGTTCCCAAATGGCTCGGTAAAGTTCTTTAACCAAAATCGTACAGGTTGTTCCATAAAATATTCAAAATTTTTGTTCCTCAATATCTCAGACAAAACGAAACCCATCGAAGTGAAATGTTGCGGCCATATGCAATATGCTCATAACAAGATTAATGCAAAATTTTGTGGCCATAGTGGAACAGAACCATATGAAAATTGGAATATTGAAAAGGAGAAACTTCATATTTCCATAAAAAATATCCGATTCGAATGATTTTAATTAATTAAATAAAGATTGACACAATAGAGATGCTTCCTTTCAATATTTCAAATGAATTTTCTATGGTTCTGTTGACACTATGGTCACAAAATTTTGCATGAAAATTCAGTACAACACCCTTCATTCACAAGAAAAATTTTACTTCATCCCCTTGAAATTTCGCATGAAATTTCACTCGAATCGGATATCCTGTTATGGAAATAAAAATATTGTTCTATTTCCACAACAGAATAACCAATTCAAGTAAATTTATTTTGTAGATCAGAACTGATATACTAAATGTTCATGCAAAATTTTGAGATGATCGCATCATCAGAACCACAGAATTTAATTTTTGTAATTATTTATGTTCAACAAATTTCATTTTTTTGAATAATTTCCAGAACATAATTCCGATTGTGCTGAGATTCTGCATTTATATATTTGGATTCAATCTCAAGTCCCACATAAAATTTTAAGTTAATAGTCTTATTGCTCCATCAAAGAACGAGCGCTCAAAAGTTCCCGCCCAGGGCTTTTCTTAAATTTTTTTATTCAGTCTCTAATATTATGTTATAATAATAATTGATTTTATACATATGAGCAGAGCTTTAAAATGTTGATGATTTTCAAATAAACGAACACTTCGGACAACATTCGGTAAATATCTCTACTTAAAACCTTTTTTAACTCCTTCGAAAATTAACAAGTAAGTTTATTGACAGATTTTCGACATAATAATGGTTGAAAATGTCGTAAATATTTGAAACACGAATTTCAATTATTCATTTCATTTAGAAAAAATTCAGAAAATATCTCAACTCAAGAATTCTTTTGTCGCTTCTATATGGTGTTGGCTTTTTCTACCACTATTTCGCCTGTGGAGAATTTAGTAGAAAAAAATTCAAAACGACTTTTTTTTCTGTTGCTAAAATATTGACTTCGCCAAAACTAACAACATGGTTTTTTAGCAATAAAATCGACCGTGGGTCACCCTGTATCATATATCGATCGTACTTGAGGTTTGAATTGAATTTTCATATAATAGTATTTTCATCATGATTCATTATTTTGAGTAACGAATCAGATACTGCTGAAATGTCTGGACATTATCATAGCTAACAAAGAAAGTCATTGAAAAATGGCACCTATCAAACGGTCAGATTTTGAAATAACATCAGCAACTTTCCGCAGCAGCAGTCTTTGTTCTGCATTATCCCCTCGCTCGGTACTATCAGATTTTTTTTGTAACTTTTGTTTTCCTGGTACACCATGTATACGAGGATATATGGGAAAATTCTTAGCCTCCTATAAATCGAAACAAAATTTCAATGTTAAACTATTTTATTACTAGACTCTCATCTTAATTGGATACATTTATTACAGCGAACCTGCACCGTCTTTAGACCTTTCAAAAATGTTTCTTTTTGCTTTGTAAACCAGACCTCCATAGCTTTTATTACCTCATCGATTTAAGAAAATTCACGACCTTTCAAACTTTTTTCAGTTGAAGAGAGAGAGTCGGACGGAGCCAAATCTGGTGAATAAGAGTGGAATTTTAGTTATCTTAACCCTAAATCACGAAGTTTTTGCATGGCAACATGATATTTATGTGCTGGAGAGTTGGCTTTGTCCTGCAAAAGCAAAACACTTTTGCATAGCTTTCCGAGTCTTTTCTCTGAAATTTTTTCCCGTAGAGTGGTCAGTAATGTTGAATAATAATATTCACTTATTGTTCTACCCTTATACAGAAAAAATCAATAATGATATGATATGATTACTCCTTGGCAATACCAAAAACTGTAGCAAGAACTTTTCCAGCAGATTTTCGGACACGAAACTTCCTAGGTCGTGGAGAACCAGAGTGTGGCCATTCCATCGATTGTTGCTTTATTTCTGAATAGTAGAAATGTATGCAAGTCTCATCCTTAGTAACAATTCGGTTTAAGAAGGCTACATCGTTTCCAAATCGAGCATCGATATTTTCGGGGACTGACACAGAAACGAATCTTTCCGATCAGTCATCACCACCATTGGAAACTTTACCTCTTTTGAAGCTTGCAGTCCAATTTTCCACGACCGTATACGAACGACATTGCTCACCAAAGGTATTAAGCATATTTTCGTAAATCTGCTTACCTCTTAACCCTTTTAAATACAGGTACTGGATAATTTGACAATTTGTCGATTTTTACAATTTCGGTGCACATCTTTTACTTTACTATTTCATTTGACGAGTTACACCTCCTGTGGATACTTATCCTGAAATCCTTATAATTATTGTCGGCAAAAAAAAATTGAATCAAAAAACGGCAATGGCCTCAGGATGTAACGTACAATAATAGTGAGGAACAGTCGCGTGTCCCATGGAACCAAACAAATATTTGGTGTTTGGATACACGGATCTCTGAAAGGAAGGTGGGAGGGTGGTGTACTTGGTTGTTAAATGAGCATGTAGCGAGGAGATATGCAGAAAAAAACTCCTATCTCATGACATCCGATCATTTATATTGAAAAATTGCATTTTTTTTTAATATCAAAATAACACCTCTTATTGGAAAACCCTTTACTATGAGACTTTCATACAACTTTCGTTTTCCCGAGACACCGTCTATAATTGAATTTCGATACCATTTTATTTAACGAGTTACACCTTCTTTGGATACCCATCCTGAAAGACCTACCTATAATAATTATTGCCAAAATAAGAAAATTTTTTATCAAAAAACAGCAGAGGCCTTTGGACGTAACCGTTTAATAATAGTGAGAAACAGTCTCGTCTCCCATGGAACCAAACAAATATTTGGAGTTTGGATACACTGATCTCTGAAAGGAAGGTGGGAGGGTGGTGGACTTGGCTGTTAAATGAGCAGAGCATCAGAATCCGGTGAACACACTGGCGAAGGCACCGGTTCGTAGAAGAAGAGAGGCGCGATTGTAATATACGGAAAATTGGAGAAATCGCCCCAGTGCTCAAGAATTCGACCCGCTAACGCGAACGGGACGAGATCGTAACATATTTGTTTACCTTCGCGCCGTGCTATGTCTGTTTGACGAAGTTTTTTGTGTTTGTGCGTTGACTTTTTATGTTTGTCGATTTTACATTTTTTTATTGAGAAAATATGACTTCCACAACAGTTATCAAGTAAGTTTATTGACAGATTTATTTTAGGAACATACATTTTAATGACTCTCGAAGGAACACCATTTTAGAAAAATCTGAGAAATTATATCTCCACCTGAGTATTTTTTCGACACAACAATTAATACAATTATAGAGTAAGTTAATCGAAAGATTTTTTATGAAGAAATGCTTTGAAATGTCGTTAACATTTGAAACAGAAATATCAATGCTTTTCCAAAGAAAACAATACTAAAAAAAAAATTCGGAAAATATCTTCACCCGAAAATTTTTTTTTTACTTGTGAGTGAGTTTATTGAAGGATTTTCGATGTAGGAATGATTGAAAATGTCATTAACATGAAGAACACAAATTTTTATGATTTTCAAAGAAACACTACTTTAAAGGAAATCCGGAAAATATCTCAACTTGAGATTTCACAGTTATGAGTTTATTGACACATTATGGATGATGAAATGGTTGAAAATAACGTTAACATAAGGATCACAAATTCAAGTGATTTCCAAAGAAACGCTTTGTTGCTTTTCGGGTCTTTCGCTTATGACATTATTCTGAAATTACTTGCATACAAATGTCATTCACGAAATTGTCAAATTACTCCCAAAAATTCACAATTGGCTAATTCTGCCAATGCAAAAAAAACCATTCAACCCATATTCACAAAATAACACGAACAAATGAGATATTTATATTCTAGATATAGTTTCAGCTAATAAGGATATTATTTTGAATTTCAACATTGTTGTTGGTTTATTATTTTTCACAATCTATTTCTATGGTAAAAACTGAGTTTAGAGTTAAAAAAGTTGTTGCCTCAATCAAGATCCTGTAATGAACACCAAACATGAAATAAATTTCAAATTCTTTTTGTCTTAACTTATTCAAACAGAGTTTTTTTCGGTGTATCTGTTTTCAAAACAATTAATCGTGAATAATTGATACCCAATTATATCTTCTAGTTATGCACAATATTATTATCATTATTTTTCAATTCAAAAAATTATTCATTTTAGTTCATTTTTTCTGTTCATTGTGAGATAATGAAAATTTTCCTAAAATATTTGTATTTTTTTTTTACTTCTGAATATTGAGCATATGGTTGATATTGTGTTGAAGTTAAAATTGTAAAATATTTTATAGGTTAAATCTTTGTGAAATTTTATCGTAGGAGATAAAAGTAGGACGGGGCATTTTTTTTACATTTTGACGTTAATTGTTTGGTGTGGAGTAAAAATGGAAAATTTCGCTTTTCGAATATTTTAGATACAATTAAACAATTAAAAAACTCGAGAATACGATATGGTCGAAATTTGATAATCAGCTGCCCAAAAACGATGCAGAAAATTGTGCAAAATTTCGTGCAGATTTAATAATAAAAAAAAATTTTGGGAAGTTCGATATCTACTTCGTAAATTGTTCAACATATATCTTCTAAATTTACACAGCAGGTCACAAAAATTCAACTTTTATGCTTTTACACATAAAACTCGATTTTTTTCAGTCGAAAAGGTAAGATGGAGCCAAAGTTTAACTGTGACACTTCTTGAACTATAATTCGTATACAATTTGTATGAGTACTAAACGAAAGGAAAATAATGAGCAGATTCTGAAATATATTTATTATTATTATATTTCGATAGAATTGTTAGTTTTACCAGAAATATCATTACGAATCGACCAAAATTTGTATATACATAGTTTATACAATTTATAGAAATATGTGATAATAACGAGTTAGCGTTTGAGCCGAATTAGCTAATACCGAATATTGCAATATAAATTGACAATAAAAAAGAAAATTGATATCGACTGGCAACCTCGTTTTACATGGCTCGTAAACTCCTTTCAGATCATACCTTATAATTACTGACGAGAGTTATGTCCGAAGTATATTATCGATTGCATTGAAAGTAAAAGTATGAGCGCATTATAATAATAAGATTATTTTATTTTGTTGTTCTGAATAACTGACTAAAGAAATAAGAAAACTGAATGAATATAGGTGCTCTAGCTTCTACAACTTAACAACATAATAATATCATTTAAACTGTCAAAATTGTTAATCTACCAATTGATACATTTATGGTGGTATTCTTCTTTTCATCTGTAAGTTACGATACTGTAGCGTAAGATTGATCTGTAAATGGCCGACTTACAGATTCGTAAATAATGCAATTCTGGAATGGTTCCTATAACTTTCTTATTTATAGTGTCACTTTTGCACTATTCATCGAAAAACAAACGTTCAATCGTTAGATTTGATCATGGAACTTTAAGTATTATGAGTAAATGGTTTTGATTTGAATTTGAAAATATATTTATCTGAATATAGATTGCGTTTGTTTCTTTCATCTAATAAATTGAAAATAGGAAAAAAAACAATTTCTTGGTTGAAATTTCTGTAGAGCATTTATTAAGTTTATAGTACACTGATTCTTCAATCTGAACATGTTCACAAACTGGGCATTCGGAAATTCTTCAATTTGAATATTTGGATTCATTTGATCACGCAATCTTTTCCTTCCAATTCTCATAAAGTTCCTACTTTAAAAATTAATGATTTTTAGGTCATGTATAATATTGAACAATGTTTTACCCGTTATGATCGTCTTCCGATAACAATCCAATAAACAAAGCCATATTAGTTTTATTCATCATGAATTTCTTATATTAAAATGTTGGTGTTTGTCCTAAAATAAACAAACCATTCAAAGTAACCTCACAAAATGTCATTCTATGGTTCTGATAATGCTATTTTCTTGAAATTTTGCACGAACCAGGCCCGCCGCTAGCTGTCTGAGCGCCCGCGTGCAAATACTGCTATGCCGCCCCCAATAGAGCGCTACAAGCTAAATCAAGGGCGTATCCAGAGAGTAATTCGGGGGGAGGTCGTGCCAAGTTTTAGCGAGGGACCTGAACTGATCTTGAGTGAAAATCAAGGAAAGGAGAGGGTTTAGATTGTTTCCATTCGAAGATTTAGTGTGAAAAACTCTTCCCTTTAATTACACCAAGTACCCCCCTCCCCGTAAATACTCCCCTTCGCTAAATAAGCTGAGTCTTCAAAATGCAACTGATCCTAGGGGGTTTATATTCCGACAAAGACCCTCATTCTGTTTTATCTTTATTTTCGTGATTCTCTCTTCAAAATCACGTACCTACCTAAACTTGGCTAGTAGAAAGGTCGCAATTTGGTAACAGATGGTTTTTTATGACATGCAATAATTGGCATAAACGATACGGCGACACTGAAAATATTCAACTACTACTACTAAATGGTTGTATGTAATATTGGGAAAAAGAACATCTGCAAATTTTTCTCGTAGAATATTCAACAAAATCAGAGATGCCGTAGGAACTTTCTGAATCGATGTTTCTTTCAGAAAATTTTTCTCGAGCGCGCATTTCGAAGGCAATTTATCGGATTATGTGAATTTTTCGATCTTGAAGTTTTACGCCATAACTGGATCTAGGCGTTCTCAGTATTTCGCCGAGCTCAGTATTTTCGGGGGGCACCTGCGGAACTTCGGGGGGCGGCAGTGCCCCTCCCGGAAATATACCTGAAAGAAACACTGCAGTGAATTCCGTGGATATACGGAAATTATCGATGTTGACCGCCTGTCCTTCCGATCCTTCAGAGAAAAAGTCTCTCTAAGGGGGATGGGGAGACCTTGCTGCCCCCAATGTTGAACGGAGTTGGAGAAATTTCAAAGCAGTTGGAAAAGTTTCGATCGCATATGGCAAAATTTCTATGTTTCTATGACAGTTGGCAAAATTTTAAAGCAGTTGGAGTTGGACAACCGCCTTTTTTTTCTCCCCCCCTCCTTACCACGTTATTTGTTCCCTCCAAAAAAAATTTCAATTTCACTGGATTTGCCGCCCCCCTGGACGTGCCGCCCTTGTGACAGGCACGCCTTGCACGCCCGCTTACGGCGGGCCTGGCACGAACGTTCAGTATATTAGTATTAATTCACAAAATAAATTTTGCTATAATCGGTTATCCTGTTATGGAAATATAGAGATTCTTCTTTTCAATATTCCAATTGAATTTTCTATGGTACTGTTTATACAATGGCCACAAAATTTTGCATGAACCTTATTATGAGCATCTTGCATCTGGCTGAAACATTTCATATCGATGTGTTTTGTTTTGTTTGAGATATTGAGGAAAAAAATTTGAATGGCCATATTTTATGGAACACCCTGTAGGATTCGGATGGTTAACGAACTCAACCGAGCGATTTGGGAACCGACCTCACCCTGAACATTTTAAGTCTCTAGGACAATCTCTTCGAAAGTTATTGTGCTAACGGACGGCCGGACGGCCCCACAGACATAGAGAATGAGCTGGGCAATAACCGCCTGAAAGTGTCACTAATCAGAGAAAGAGAGGATGCGATAACGCGGCTATTACCTGTCTCTTTTTTGTGGATCTGTAGTGACATAAAAAAAGACAACTATTGGCCGCGAATCGGTTTGATCTCTGTCTCATTTTTCTGTCATATTTTGTATGAAACTGAATAGGGATTGCTCAGTCCATTTCTCTATGTCTATGGTCATCAGGGCGTAGAACCCTATCACCATTTTCGGCTCAAAATTCGAAAATTACAGACATTTGGACAAAACGATATAGCACTTGTTCAAGTAGACGAGCGCTCAAAAACGATCAACTGGAAGTATCGCGATGTTGGTCTGACGCCAAATTCGACAGCTCGGAACACTAAAAAAACATTTCCAAAAGTGCGAATATATTTCGTCAACAACAATTCCGGTTCCATCAATTATTTCCGCTAATTCCTTGGTGTTCGGGCATCCTAATTGATAATTTCGAATGCAAACTGACTCCCAGTTGAGCGGGCTATCGGGATATAAGACGTGCAAATCAGTTTTTACTTGATTAGCGCACCTAAACACTAGACGATCGTCCAAGTGTTGATAACGCAGTCGGACAGCAATATAGTTCGATGATTTTTTTCCGCTCAGCTGAGAACTACGAGAAATACCAAGTTTATGTTAAATCTAGTGCGTTAATTGTGCTCTTTTTGAGTAAACTTTGGTTCGATCGATATTCGGTTATGATTTCTGATTGGTGCGGTATGTATCCATGATTCTTTTTCATAGTTGTTGAGTGCGTGATTTTTTTTTTACTTAAATAGAACTTATTGTGCATGATGACGACTGCGGTGAAAGATATGATGCTCAAGTAAGTTGGATCAATTGCCCCTATTCTTTATTTCAAGTCGATGTAAAATGAAACCCAACGAATTGAAATTCATTGTAATGTTGTAGCACTCTCTACTACTCTCGACATTTAAAAGAATTCAAGAGTTGGATTGAAGATAGAATCGAATCCTGATGTACAGTGAGTCGAATTTTTGTGTGAAATATGACAAGCATATTCACACACAAATGCGTCAATGAAAAAAAACAAGAACAAACCTTCAAACAAAAATTGGATACTGGAAATAAGAACTCTCATGTTACGTTTCACAAGTCTCTCATTCATAGGATCTAAAGTTTTTTAACTTGTTACCAAATTACCTGAAAAAACTGAGAAAAGACTGCAGATGATGCTTCCGAGCGCTTGTTCATTGGTGGAGCTATAAGGCTAATGCCTTAGATACAGCACTAGAAATTGATACCAAATATATGAATGCAAAATCCCAGCACGATCGGAACTATATCATTATAATCATGCAAAAAATTAAATATGTAATAAATCGATCACTCAAAAATATCCAAATTCTTTAAATCTGATTTCACAATGCTTTTGAAAATTGTATTATCATTCACTTCAATCGAAAGGTATTTTATGGAGTTCTTAGAGTTTTTTTTATATAACGATACACTTTTCTATGGTTGTATTAACGGAACTACCACAAATTTTTGCGAAATGCTTTAATTGGCATTGAACATTTCACCGAGGAATTTCATATCGATAGATTCGACAAACTCGGAATTATTCGAAAAACTTCATAATTTAGAAAAATTCAATTCTATGGTTCTGACGATGCGATCCTCTCGAAAGTTTGCATGAACATTCAGTATATCAATATTCATTCACAAAATAAATTTCACTTGAATTGGATATCTTGTTATGGAAATATAAAGATTCTTCATTTCAATATTCCAGTTGATTTTTTTTTGGACCATCCTGTACGATTTGGCTGATTAACGAACTCAACTTCGGCATTTGGGAACCAAACTCACCTTTAAAATCTCTAGAACAATCCCTTCGAAAGTTATCGTCTTCAGAGAATCAAACCCTATCGTTTGAGACCATTTTCGGCTCGAAATTCGAAAATAACAGACTATTGGTCAAAACGATATAGCGCTCAAAAGGAAAACTATGAATTTCTTCATATAAAGCAAGTTTTATATCGGTTGGTCTTAATAAATGTGGTTTTAACTGGAATATGTTTGGTAGAAAATAATAACAATAAATTGAAGCACCCACTGAATATTGCCCACATTTTCTTCCTGTGATTTAACATCATTGTGTTTTCTCCCATTCTATTTCACTGAGTAGGTACAATCCAAAAAATTGAGAACATCTTGAGTGTTTCCCTTCAAATTGTGTGAAGAAATTTTCACAAATTGATTTCATTCAATTCGATCCGAATATTATATTTCTGATGGATAGAGAATTTTTGAACAGAAATTATTATATGATGATATTTGAGTAGTTTCTTTGATTGAACCAACTTCGAATGACCCAGTCAAATTTGAATATCTAGAAAACTTTTCATACCTGCAAAGGTTCATTGAAGAGATAAGTATCTCCAAAGTCTCGAATCGATATGGTATAGATTATAAGCTTTGTTAAGTTTGTTCGAACAGCTGAGAATTTTTTCATTCTAAGAATAATTATCCACAGAAATTGGACTTTGCAAAGTATAATGCGCTCTCAACTCAAGTGTGATTCACCTTGAGTCGAGTTCTAATTACAATGATCAACATAACATAACTTTTGGAATATGGATTTCTCCCGATTGGTTCTTCCTAGTTTTTGTGATACATACATTTTTCTCATCAGAACTCAAAAACATTTTTGAATAAAATTGTTTTCATCGATCAATCTTGAATAAATCAATTAATTCTGTTTCTACTTGAAGGCTCAATTGGTATTTCTTTAGATTTCGATATTTTGATATCTGAACCAGGACATGTAATAAATTTTTGAAACCGCAAAAAGATAGTAGTTTTCGTGAATTACTGTTTATAAAATTAAACACAATTTTCTGCAGAATGAATAATTACCCGAAAAAACAGAGTATATACACTAATAATATAACATATTTCAAATTTTTGGAACAGAAAAATATGATGTCTGTTATTTCAATAAAAAAACTATAAAAGAGTTCAGCAAGAAACACAAAAAATCGAGAACACCATTGGATAGCGATTGAAAAGTGAATAGCACAAATAGGAAATGATGAGCAAAGTTGAAATTGGCCTTATAATTCGAAAATGAAGGGAAATAGAGGAATGCAGTTCGACAAAAAAAGACTGTTATTGATTTTTTTCTCGTATGGTTTAAAAGTTGGCACTTTAGAAATCCCCTCTTTTGCTCAACCTGTACAAACATTTTATTGTTGTGAAATGACGCTGTGTTGAGAACTTGCCATAACAAAATCACTTCCATTTTTCCTACAATAAATCAACTTTCATTCGAGAGCTTGAAACTGAATAAGCATATCTCGAAAATATCAGATGCCTGTAAAGATTTCAATAATTTTTTTATTCCTATGTTTTCACCAATGCTGTTAAACATGGAAAATAAGGTTACAATCTACTAAACATGACTTTTTGAAGTGAGGTTAATGCCAATCGTCTAATATTTCCGAGATATGCTTATTGAGTTTTGAGCTATCGAATAAAAGTTTAATTATTGCATAAAAAAGAGGAGTGATTTTCAGTGTATTTTAAACAGTAGGCCACTCTCGTGGTTATCCTCTATTGGAACATTTTTTGTGTTTGTTACGAAATTCAAAGAATCAATATATGGTTTTTAACAACAAGTTTGGCGCAGCGGTAGGAGGGCCTTCGGATAGAAATATAGAGAAGTTCAGTTCAAGGTCTTTTGGAAACACTATTCCAATACCTGGATATGAATCGTTTTTTGAGACATGGTTATGATTCTAAGTTTTTAATAAATTGGAAATTTTATTGAAATCAAATTGAGATGTAGTACTGAAGTATGAAAAACAATTTGAGGGGGCATAACTGCGAAAATGAACTAAGAATAAGAGGATATACAGGAAAACCCGGATAGATGCCCCACTTTTTGAAATTGCCTCACATTCTTGAAAATATTGATTTTATTCGAATGATTTCTATAAATGAAGGTAGCCCCCAAATTTCCCAAAAATTCGGGTTTACCCCTAGTATCTATGTTATTCGGTAACTTCACTGAAAAGAGCTCGACAACGAAAATGTCGAATTCTAGCAATCTAACATCACTAAATATCCTTTGAATCATAAAACATAAATCCTTTCTCACATATTCAAGGATTTTTTCCTACAAATCTGACAGCAATAATTAATCAGTTCCAGCAATAAAATGAAGACGTGGTTTGGAAAACCAATTACCCACATTCCCGCAATAAAGAGTGCTGTCTAGAAATTATGTTGAAGAGTATCATAAACAAAAATATTTAGTAATTTATTTAATTATTCCCTCGTCAATAATGATTTTATCTTGAAGAAACCATTATTATACGATGATAGTCTTCGAGGCAGAGTTTTTTATTTTGATATATTAATAATCATGTGCTGTTTTGAATTTGTTGTGGATGATATATTCATCTCTGTTGTACAATCAACTTTTTACGCTCATCTTTTGCGGACCGGATATCATCCCAGAAAAACCTTCTCGTTCGGAAACGTCGTTGATGAAGTATAATTCTATCCATTCCTAATATTGTAATATTTTTCTCATTCTATTTATCTACTTTACTTCTTCTAATTTGCGATCTTTGAAAGTAAGTTGGCTTTTATAAAATTCAAAATTTAAATTCATAAGGAATAAATCAATTTATATCAAACATTCTAAAATTAGATATATTTCAACTCATTTACTGTACCACTGTAAAGGACAGTAAACTTAGCTCAAACCATTGAGTTTAAAAATATTTTTAAACTCAATGCTCAAACGCTCTTTGCTTTGCTATAATACTTCAAAAATGTCAAGACATTTGTTGTTGCGTTCCTTCAGAACAAACAAAAAGGTACGTCATTGTAGATAGGCAAGGATGTAACAAGCAGTTGTCAAAATTCATTTAAAAAAATTATATGTTCAGTGTTATGTGAAACTTTTCTGCAGAATAAATCATTTGAGAAAAACTATACTTGTATTAAACTTTGAGGAAACAAATTTTCTGACGTGAAGTGGGAAGCTTTTTCGCGCTTGTTCATATTGAGAAAACGATCATTCAAGTTTGAATATTCTTCGTTCATGACTTCAACTTTTCTATTCGAATTTCGAACCAACCTTGATAATTCCAAGAAGTTGTTCCAGAAGTTTCGTACTCTGAAGTGAAATTCTAAATTTGAAATTTTCATTGTAGGTTTGAACTGCGTATAGAAAAGCTGAATTAATGAATGAATAGAATATGACCAATATTTCCGAGAATATTCAAATTGGAATCATAGTTTATTCACCATGAACATGCGCCCTTTTCAGGAACTATTACTTAAAGCCTTCTGCAAAAGCTTCTGGCTTGTCTATAATAGAAATTGATTTGATATTCTCAACAATTAACTGATCATCGAACATTGTCACCCAGAATTTGAATCAATCGAATAGCAGCCACTTTTTCCTTCATCTTTTCCACGTTTTTAAATAATGTATTCATTCTATGTTGTCTTATTTTTTGTAAATATCTACGTTGTATTTCTGTTTCAATTTGTGAAATAATGAGTATTTTTTTAAAGAGCTATAGAATAAATGATTTTTTGGATGAAATAAAATGTTTAAATAATGTTTCTGAATATGAATAATTCTGTAATATCATTTTTGTACACCCAGGTACAAGCGATGAATAAATACACTCTTGATTCTAAACATACGATTCTAATCAATAGCAGGAATGTTCGGAAAATACTGTCACACTCAGAATGTTCATTTTTCACAGTGAAATTGAATGGTGACAAATGAGCACTTTTGATTGAAAACAAATATCAAAGACGTAATCAAAGGTTAAGGAATCATTTATCTCACGACATGTTTTGACAAATTTCGATGTTTTGAATAGAATTTCTATTTTTGAGTTGTGAGTTATTGAAGTTACATTTATCATCAACTAAAAATTATATTAATTTTACACGCGAAAAATCAGTGGTATTGTTTGCAATACATATGATGCAATGTGTAGACAAGTTATTAAGTTGGTATATACCTACTTTTCTTGAAATGTGGGTGCTTATGATAAAAGCAAGAGGATTGAGTTTTTTAGGTTCTTACAACACTTTTTCAACTAAGTATTGTCTCAGTTATCGTGTTTGAAGTGATCGAATTAGGCTAAATTGTAATTATATTCCTGGTAAAACTAACAATTTAACGGAAATTATTGTTGTATTTATGAATTCGGTTTTTCCTTTTCTTTCGTAATTTACTATTATGAATAGATTGCGAATTTAAAATCAAGAATGAGAATAATAATAAATTTGCTTTTTTGGAAAAATACAATACATACTTATATTCGCTTATTGAAGCCATATTTTTTTCCAACCATTTTTTGAATATGACTCAGATAACTAGGGACGAAATGTCGATCAAAATCTAATGTTCTATCGAAGCCACTGGCGCAGCCAGGGGGGGGGCTTTGGGGCTGCAGCCCCCCCCAAAGATTAATTTCTACGCTATTTCTTTCTTCTTTATTTTTTTGCAACTTTCGTTAGTCACTGTATCATCAAAAATTTTTCAGTTCAGCCCCCCCCAAAATAAAATCCTGGCTGCGCCACTGATCGAAGCTTCGACATAGCAACATTAAAATATGGGAATTAAGTATCTTCTTTTGAGTTCACAAGACTTGCATTCATACAATTTATATTGTTCCAAGTGTACTTAATTGATTGCATAAAGAATTGACAAGTTATATGAAAACGAAGAAGTTTATGAAATTTACATTGCAAGAATAAAAAAATATGTTCTATCCAATATCATTTCACAAATAATTAACTCCTGCGAATTTTACAATGCTTATCTTTCGATATATGTATTATTATTGTGTTGCTATGTTCAAGAGATATTGTTAGATAATTGCATTCGGATAAGGTCAAGAATACCAAAATATGAAATCAGTTAAAAGAAAAAATTGATCTCATAAATGCCTTCCAATTAGTTGCAAATTCATGGCATCCTCAAACTCTCAAATGTGAATAATGAAATGTTTTTGTTCTGAACAGCTGATGAATACGTTCTTCTTTTTTCTGGAAAAATAGTGAATGAAAACCTATGACACGAATTGATGAATACAACTTGAAGTCTCAAACTTTCCAAGTGCTCTTGAATTTGAATAAAAACACAGACGAGAAAAATTGTGAGAAATCATTCCAAAATTATCATCGAAATCAAATTTGTTGAACTGGTCATCAATTGTTTTGTGATATACGAAGGAAAATACTCACGAATTTCATCATTTTATCCTTCAAAAGCAGAATACCTCAGATTATTATCGAAATTTACGTCAGTACCAATCACGAATTGGATTTGTGTGAGTTTGAAATTTGGAATAACATATTAGTCATGATTCCATATTTGTTTTGTGGTTTTGAAGTTACCAATGCTCTTTCATTGATTGATTTGTTATTGAGACCAAAACTCATAACAATATAACTGTGGATTCAAGAATGTTTCATTTTGAGTTGAAATTATACCTATATACAGGGTGAGTCTTTGACTTGTACATATATTTTAACCGTAGATTCCTTAGGTCAAAAGAAACACTTTTTTCCTCTACCATTTTTTCCGATTCGGCCTGGTTGAAAAGATACAGGCTGTTGAAAATCCATAAAAAGCATACATTTTCAGTAATATCTCGCAAACGATTCCTTCAAATGAAATGATTTTTGAAACATAGTTTTTCATGAATATGATTAATCTTTCCCGACTACAAAATTCCGAGTACTTCGATGTTGAAAGAAAAAAAAAATCTTAGAAATTCGAAAAATTGGGTACTTTGGCTGAATGCAACTCTGTCGAAAATATTCACAGAATTCAGTTTTCCCTATGTGGTCACTTTGACAAATTTCAAGAATAATTCGAGAATTTGTTATCTGGAATGATGAATGGTAAGAGAACTAGCGGATTTTCTAAATGGGGTTACAATGAATAAGCTCACCTCTATACTTCTTCAGTGTAAATCCTAGTTCTATTCAAGCAAATTTCCACACCACTTTCGAAGTACCTATTGCAATTTTGTTTCGTTGAGCTTTGACATACGTTGATCCAAATTTACATTACGTTAGAATACGTTTATTTCTCATTTATCCATCATATTTATTACTACTAAAATGACCATAATAAGTTATTATTCATGAAGTCGTATGATTTTGAAAAACAAACTAACCACAGACAGAACACCGATGTCAAAGAATCTAGTGTTACGTCTGTGACTTTCACCATGCGGACCACAGAACATAAATATGCGGACACCCCTTGAAATTCAATCGCCCCAACTGGTGTTTATGAACGTGAAAAGTCATGCGTGTTATAGTTGAGGTGTTGTTTTGATTTCGGAAACTTGCACGGAAGATTTCAAGAGATATTGGAAATGAATGCTATAGCTAGAATAGGTGGTTTAAAAGTTAATCCGATATAATCCAAAATGTAGTATACATCAAGAAGAGATTATTCTGCTTTTCATCACTAGCAAAATTTTGGATGAATCAATCATTGCATTAGAAAATATACAACTGGTATTGAAAAAGTGAGTTCATATTTCTTTCTTCAATACAGCAGCTTATTTGAAAATTTCGAATGGTATATCTACTCGTTTCTTTGATACAATAGCTTATTTCAAAGGTTTGAATGCTATATCTCGTACTTGCAAAAATTCAGTGGTTAGTTTACCAGTGGCGGCATAGCTCATTCTGAAAACAAAAAAGGGCTATATCTTCTTATTTAGGCCGAATCGGAAAAAATGGTAGAGGAAAAAAGTGTTTCTTTCGACCCCAGGAATATACGGTTAAAATATATGTACAAGTCAAAGACTCACCCTGTATATATACAGGGTTTTCCTTTTAAGTTGGCCTATTAGACGTTTTAGGAGAACTAGTGAATATTTCGTTCTGAAATTTTTGGTGCAGCCCTGGGGGTGAAGGAACTCTTCGCCTAAAATATTTTCAAGTCGACAGTGTTGCCACGTCTATCTCAAACGCATATCTACTTTCTTATTTCAAATGGAACTACCTATATTTTCATTTATGTATCGATTCAATACCAAATTTGCAGTATAACCCACTAAAAAAAATTTCTCTGCTATGCACTGTTGCCAAGTTATTCACAAATTCCTGGAACTTTTGGCATTTGCATTGCCAGTTTGGAAATGCAATATCTCGATTATTTTTTATGCGAACAGAACCAAAATCAGCAGTCTCATAGTAAAGACTCCATGCATTCAGGTGGTATATTCAGTATTTTGATACATCGTAAGGTTTTTCGAAGATATTGCTGCGAAAATGTGAAACTCAAAATTGAAATATTTCGAGATTTTCAAATGGCAACCCCATATTTATTTCACAGCATTCGATTCGAAATGAAAAATGAATGGCAGTCTCCTTTTACACTAATTTTTTATTTTGGATAGTTTTCGAATGAGATGAAAAATACTGAAATTTTTCAGTATTCATGATCTATGGTTCTGTTTACGATAAAATGGTTCTATGATTATGGCGTGAATTGTTGAAGTAGATTCTATGATTGAAATCATAAAAAGTATTCGATGATCATGGCTGTCATAGAAAAAAGTTTACCCATATTATTCAAACACGATTTGGGTTGTTTCACAATTCACGGGGAATGCCAGAAAATTATTGAAAGGACCTGTAGGACCTTTAACAATCGTTATTTACATTTAGCACGAATGATCGGAAAGAAATTCCAAAAATTGTTTTGACTTTCTGTAATCCTGGCCCTATGTTCATGACCTCAACAATAGGATTCATTCCGATAATTCACTTTATAATCACACAGCATTATGTCCATTGAACGAAAAATTTCAGTATTTTTCATCTCATTTGAAAACTGTCAAAAATAAATAATTAGTGAATACTAGTGAGCCCATAGATCTACCTTGTCAGTAGATTCGTGAAACCGGTAGATCAATATTTTCGGGTAGATCAGATGATCGGTACATCAATTGAACCGATAGTTCAGACGAACAGTAGGTCAGTCGAACCGTTCTGTATACGCCCATAGATAATCATCATTGGTATTAGATGGTTGGTTATTATGGGATGAACAATATGGTATCGCTTAATCTGTTTACTGATACCCCCTGTATAATTTGAAACATTTGAGACCACCCTGTATATTCGAAAATATATCTTCTCCATCAAAAAATTAAACATGTTTATAGACACACCCTGTATACACTCAGAGCGACTATTGAAAATGTTTTTGTAATGTAAAGTAAAAATTTGAAGTATTCAACATCTTTGTGGGAGGACCCTGTATAAATCCGATACATAATTCATTCGAAAACCCACTATCATGGTTAACCATTTGAAATTCAAAAACTTTTTCGATTCCGTTGAAGAGTCCCTGTTATAACGCAGAAATCAAAAATTATTGATCTACCCTCGTATAACTCCGAAACATATTTTTCGATTTCCCCTCGTATGATCCGAAACATATTTGTGACATTTCTTCAAGAATGAACGTACTCCAAATGAATATCTCACATTTCTCGAGTGATCTATTGAAAAACAACTACAATTTAGCGAAATAATATACATTTTTTTCGGGGGCGGTGAACTCAGCCAGTAAATTTCAAAATTCCGAGTTAATTCTTTCGATAATTGTTGTGTTTACGAAAGGCAATTCTGAGAACTCTTAGGCTCATCCAGTTCATATGAGAATTCAACTTTCCCTTTCAAGCCTTAAGCAAACCTGTAAAATTTCGATTTTTTTCATGCTTTTTCTTCCGAAAGTTATCGGGTTTACAACCGGCCTGACGGCCGGCGGTCGGCCTATCGGCCGCCCGTAAACCCGATAACTTCCGAAAGAAAAAGCTTGAAAAAATCGAAATTTCCCAGGTTGCTTAAAGCTTGAATGGGAAAGTTGAATTCACATATGAACAGGATGAGCCTAAGAGTTCTCAGAATTACCCTTCGTAAACACAACAATTATCGAAAGAATCAACTCGGACTTTTGAAATTTACTGGCTGAGTTCACTGCCCCCAAAAAAATGTATATTATTTCGCTAAATTGTAGTTGTTTTTCTATAGATCACTCGAGAAATGCTCCCAAAGAAAAATTCATTTATCAAACTCTTTCGATTTCAATGCGAAAATTCAGAATATTTCGTATTCTATATAAATCTCGAATATAATTGATTTGAAATTCCTTCCTTTATAATTTATCAATTGGAAAAATTCACCGATCTCGTTGAAAAGGTCCTGTTATGTAGCAGAAACCAAAAATTTTAGATCCACCCCTGTTAATTTTTTCTTTAGTTGTTGTGTTTACGAAAAATCATTCTTGAAAACTCTTAGTCTCATCCAGTTTATATGAGAATTCAATTTCACCTTTCAACCTCAAAACTTTCGATTTTTTCCATGCTATTCCTTCAGGAAGTTATCGTAAAAAGGAAAAAAAAGGATAGATCTTACTCTGGTTTGATTTTGTGAACACAAATTTCTTCATGAGTGGCTTTCTTTATTTTTAGAACATTCTGTAAATTATCAACAGCCCAAATATTCAATATAGCAGTAAAATTTCATCGGGTAATCCATATCGAACCTTCAAGACCTGCAAAAAATAGGAGTTATAAGTAAAACTTTCAAGGTTGCTATCGAATGGTATTTTGAAATATTATTCTTTTAGTATATTAGTATAGATAAGGCCAGGATTACAGAAAGCCTAAACAATTTTCGGAATTTCTTTCAAGTCATTCTTGCTAAATGTGAATAACGATTTTTAAAGGCATTTCCCGTGAATTGTGAAACAACCCGAATCGTGTTTGAATAATATGGGTAAACTTTTTTCTATGACAGCCATGATCATCGAATACTTTTTATGATTTCAATCATAGAATCTACTTCAACAATTCACGCCATAATCATAGAACCATTTCATCGTAAACAGAACCATAGATCATGAATACTGAAAAATTTCAGTATTTGTCATCTCATTCGAAAAATATCCAAAATAAATAATTAGTGTAAAAAGAGACTGCCATTCATTTTTCATTTCGAATCGAATGCTGTGAAATAAATATGGGGTTGCCATTTGAAAATCTCGAAATATTTCAATTTTGAGTTTCATATTTTCGCAGCAATATCTTCGAAAAACCTTACGATGTATCAAAATACTGAATATACCACCTGAATGCATGGAGTCTTTACTATGAGACTGCTGATTTTGGTTCTGTTCGCATAAAAAATAATCGAGATATTGCATTTCCAAACTGGCAATGCAAATGCCAAAAGTTCCAGGAATTTGTGAATAACTTGGCAACAGTGCATAGCAGAGAAATTTTTTTTAGTGGGTTATACTGCAAATTTGGTATTGAATCGATACATAAATGAAAATATAGGTAGTTCCATTTGAAATAAGAAAGTAGATATGCGTTTGAGATAGACGTGGCACACTGTCGACTTGAAAATATTTTAGGCGAAGAGTTCCTTCACCCCCAGGGCTGCACCAAAAATTTCAGAACGAAATATTCACTAGTTCTCCTAAAACGTCTAATAGGCCAACTTAAAAGGAAAACCCTGTATGTACCCAGAGCGATATGCAAGATTGAACATTGATCGTTCTAAGTTATCTTGATTACCTGATGGTTATTTTTTCTTAGCTTCAGTCTAAACAAGAAATTAATCAACATAAATTTCGAAAACTAAAAATCACCACAAGTATTTTTTTTACAGAGTGTTAGTGAATAAGCGCGACAAACTCCAGGATGTTATAGACCTTCCAAAAATATCAACCAAAAATTCTTTCAACTCACCCCTCTAAAATGCACATTTTTGCGAATATTTTAGAAACCTCTTATTGTATACAGTGCGCTTCAAAATTATGGAACATTCATTTTTTCTGCGACAGGTAAAATTTTGTTTAACATTTATCAAATTTTTATGCATTTTTGAAGATTTTTTTTGGTTGCACCCTGTGCCATCCCCATCTACCCTCTAAATTTTTTGAATAGGGAAAATGGGTCAAGTGGTATTTTTTTGGAAAGTCTTTATATCTCCTTCACAGGCTTACAGAAATTTAAAATACATACAAAATTTGCTAGTTCAAAGAGGTTTTCAGTATGTGCACTTTGTCATTGCTCATTTACTTTGAGACGATGGTACCTGATGAAATTTGTCACCGAATGAAAGTCGACCATTACAGTTTTGTTCATGCACAACTTTTAACCCCCTTCAACCTCAAAATTATAATGTGTAAAACACTGCGTCAGTAATGATCTTGAGTAGGTATGTTACTACAGAAGTTGAAACTTTTCAATAGAATGTTTCAATTCAAAGAAATATTTCTGACAACGTAATTTTTTTACACACATCCTAATTTTTCACGTGAACGACTTGAAAAAGGTTAAAAGTTGTGCATGAACAAAACTGTTATGGTCGACTTTCATTCGGTGACGAAATTCATCAGGTATACTGAAACCCTCTTTGAATTAATTTTAAAAAAATTTCTTGAAAATTTCTGCACGGCTATGAAGAAGACATAAAGATCTTGTCAAAAAAGTACCACATGACTCACTTTCACTATTCAAAAAATTCAGGTCAAGGGTTGAGGGAGATAACACAGGGTGCAAAAAAAATCCTTCAAAATTGCACACAAATTTGGTAAAAGTGAAACAAAAATTGACCTGCTCCAGGATTTTGTTGCCAAATATTTTTCTTTTGAGGAAATGAATTTCTTCCATAATTTTGACGCGCACTGTAAAATAGAATATTATGCAACGAGCGTATAATGATCACTATTATTCCAAGGTGGAGTTTAGGCTACGAGCCTAAACGACCGAGTGAATAATAGCCATTATTATTAGCTTCTAACATTAGGCGGCCGTAATAAATCCCTTCTAATACCAATGTGGAAAAAGTCATGTATATTTTGTGATAAAATTAATATTTGAAGTAGATTTGGTCCTTTATTTAAAAGGCAATTCCGCTCATATTTGTTTGTTAGGGAAATCAAAAACACTAAATAAATATCAGTTTCAACAATATAATATTAAAGCTAAATCGATTAATCATCTGAGAGCAGTAAATAAAGACTCACTATTCACTAGTGATTAATGCGTATTACTATGGCTGAGCAAACAGACATATACTGGGTAGATTATAGAAAACTTTGGTTATAAAAGAAACCTTTTGTTCATATTTTTGGAGGAGCTATAACATCCTGAAATTTGTGCACTTATTCGCCTACACCCTGTATTCAACACCTTTAGGGCCTGTTTCACCACTTGCTGATAAGTTGCTGATAGCTATCTAACAGATATCATTGAAATGAAAATGTCTCTATTCATTAGAATTGAAGCATTTTAGATTCTGCAGTCGGGAAAATATTCTTTTATTTCTATAAAATTTATGATATTCCATATTACAAATCGGAAAGTATTTCGTTATAATAAATGCAGACAAATTCATTTCAACGATATCTGTCAGATAGGTATCATTCATCGAACAGAAAATTTCTCAAAAACAAGATCCGGTCACACCTTCTATGTCAAGTCAACACATCCAACGTATGTCTGGTGTAGCGGACAGATTCTCAAGGAAGTTGTTTGGCATCATTCTGCAAGAAACCTTTCAATTTACATATCGATATCCAGGTTGACTTACATATTAATTGGTTGTGACAAGTGAAGAGCGATAATATAGCCTCATCCTTTTGCGCTCCTTTCTGTGTCGACCCAGATAGTGAGGGGTCACCGCGTAAAAGAAAGAAATACGAGTACATCCGATTGGTAATGTCGTCAGTGATATTGCATTGACCCCTAACGAAAATTTGTAATGTTTATGTCATTTTAATTAGTATTGCTTATCGCCGATAATAAGTCGTGAAGAGTTTGTTTGTAAACTGGTAGCGGAATTGGATTCTCTGTTGCTTTAGAACATAGGTATTTCAGAATCTATTTTTGAGCGCTCGTTCTACTCAAACGAGTGCTATATCGTTTTGCCAAATGTCTGTAGTTTTCGAAATTTGAACCGAAAACGATCTCAAACGATAGGGGTGTCAATTGTCGGGATCACTCGATTGAAGAACTTATACGTTCGTGATATTTTGAGCGTAGATTTTTGGAAATTGAAATAATTATATCCGTACGAAATGAAACTATACTTTCGTCAGAATCATTAGTGGACCATATGCTCGAGAGTATCAGATATAAATATTACAATTTCTATACTCTCAAAATATCACAAACGTATATGTTCGTCGAACGAGTGATCCTGAGAAGTGACACCAGCGTTCGACTTCCTGAGGACGAATTCGTGGTTAAATTCAATTCTGTCTGTGTGGCCGTCCGTCCGTCTGGCCGTTAGCACTATAACTTTCGACGGTATTGTCCGTGAGACTTCAGATTTTCAGGGTAGGTTCGATTCCCAAATGCCTCGGTTAAGTTTCTTAACCATCCAGGGTGCTCCGTAAAATATGACCATTTAAAATTTTTGTTCCTCACTATCTCAGACAAAACGGGACCAATCGGAATTAAATTTTGCGGCCACATGCAAGTTGCTCATAATAGCCTCATGTAGAATTTTGTCGCCATAGTGTTAACAGAACCATAGAAAAATCAATTGGAATTTTGAATACCCGATCAGAGTGAAAATTATTTTGCGCAAAAAATTGATTTACTGTATAGGTAGTTCATGCAAAATTTCATGAGGACCGCAACATCAGAACCATAGAATTTATTTTTTTAGTATTTTTTTTTAATATTTCATTTTCTAGATAATTTCCAGAATATAACTCCTATCGTGCTGAGGTTTTGAATTTATATACTTAGGCATAAATCTCAAGACTTATACAAAATTTCGAGGTAATAACATCATTGCTTCACCAATGAACGAGCGCTCAAAAGCACCCGATTAGGGCTTTTCTTGAATTTTTTAAAAATTTCCTTATTACCCTCACATTTTTTTACAAAAATTGTCTTAGACCAGTAGGCTTAGTATAGAAATAAGTGAAATCATAGTGTAGAAATTTGTAGAAAGAATAAAATTTTATATGTTCAAAGTCTCGATGGTCTCTAACAGTCGATATGGTTAAGGAAATGAAATGAAAAGATCTTGGTATCAAAAATCGTGGATTTGAATCGGAATTTGCCTGTATGAAAGTGCCCCGCATGTGGGATACATTCATACATTTTTAATTTTTTTTGTAACAAATCACATATTTCTGATATATGGTCAAATAGCGAGACTATTAGTTTTTGATGAATCGCTACAGTATCGATAACAAAAAAAATCTATAGGACAAAATAAGAAAACTGTATGAAGGTGCCCCATCTCCCCCTAATCCAAATCGATTGTCAAATGTCATTATCAATTACAATTTTTTTAAATTTCAGTTTGATTTTAAAATACAAGGTTGAAGTAAATATCTTCTGAACGAAGAGTACAGGTACAATATTCATGAAATTTTGCAGATAAGTCCAATGGTACAAAATGCATCTGATGGACAGGGTGGCCAGAATTGATGATCTCTGAACTTAAAGTTTTTGACCTCATCAGATAGAGAAAAATGAATGAACAGTTATCATTTTTAAGTGAAAATAAATCATTGTTTCGAAATCTGGCTTTTTTTTGAAGATGAAATACAATCATCAGAAGCCGTGTTGGACATTTGAATGATGTTACTTTCCATGCATAGATAGGGCTGTCAAAGGAAAAAGGAATTCGCTGAAAAACGACGAAAACCATATGAATCTGATAGCTCATACGATTATATTTGGGATGATATCAAATACTTATACATTGAGGTAGTTATTCGCATAGTTTAATGAACAAATAGACTAATGTGACCTCAGAAAATCAAACTATTTCTGAGAAAGCTAAGCTTCGAGCATCACGTTGAGCTTCCTATGTTTACCAACAAACATTACATTTTTAGGAATCATCACAGCTGTAATGAAATGAGGAAACACAAGAAAATCGATCAGCTAATTGTGCTAAACCATTGACGTAGTATATGATAATATATTTGTCACTTAACACCTGTCATATATTATCTACAGTATTTCATTTTAAATTATTATACAGGAATTTTCCATTTATGTTATCATATTTATGGTTTGATGGAACCTTCTATCTTTTGAAAATTTCTTTCAATTGATGCTTTCGATGGTCTACATGCATTAGGCATATGAATAAAGAATAAACTACTGAAACCTCCTGACAAAAAAATCAATTCAGTCATCGTATTTTCAACAGTATCATTTCACTGAAGTTGACGACTAACGAAACCAATCATTGTGAACGAACACGACTTTTTTTTTTATTGCCTCTTCATTGTAATTTGTCGCTCCAGGGAAAAATGACCCCGGTGTTTTTATTTCCAAAAAAGTTTTTTTTCTTTACTTTGCTCCTGAGCGACTCAATTTTTCAATACGAAACTGAAAAATTCGATTGAGCTCCTAGCCAGTCATTACTGAATAGGAGAAACGGAATTTTCGAAGGAGGTTAGCTGACGTTTTACCTTTGTTTTTGAAGAAAAACATCGCCATTCGAAATTTTTCATGCCAATATTTTTCTATCTGGTACAGTTAATAATTAATTAATCATCATATACAGCATACAGCGTAATAGTGACAAAAAATCAAACGAAAATAAATCTTTCGAAATATTTTTTTCGCAATTATTCAGTGAAAAGCAACACAATTGTAGAAAGTCCTGACGTGAAGTAAGAAGTTTTCGCGCTTGTTCATATCGGAAAAATGACAATTCAAATTTTGAATTTTATTTTTTTTACCCTGAGATAGGGGCCAAAAGTTTAATTTAATTTTAAATTTTATTGAGTTGTTTCATTACTAATGTTTTAAGGTGGTTTTTTATAAATATTTTGTTTATTGGCTGTGTATTGAATATCTTTGAACGCAAAAATATTTCATCATAAATCGCAGAAGTGGTGTATGTGTCATATTTTATTAATATTTTCCAAGAGTTGAATTAACGTAAGATGATGAAAAATTGTTTTCGCATGTTTCTTCTACTAGGGAATCATCTTAGGACCCCTAGTATATCACAGCTATTAAAATGAAACTTTCACATTTTTTAACAAAAGGAAGTGTTTCCGAATCAAAGCGTAAATAGTTTGTCTTTCGAACAAGCAGAAGGGTTGACATGTTTGTACATTCTTCGACGCAGCTTCTTGAGTAGGCATAGAATTTTTCGGAAAAAACGAAATCCAAAATAAATTCAAGTTCTGTGATCGAGCAGCAAAAGGAAAAATTCCGATCCGATATGATTTTCAAATCGAAAAATATTCGAGAAATAAAATTTCAAATCAGTAACTCTTACACCCTTTGACTCTCGACTGAATTAAATTGAATTATAATAATATGTAATAATTATATTGATTATGATTAGATTAAATTTTATTCTGGCACAATGTGGAAGATTTCAATTTTTTTATTCGAGGGATCTATACGGAATTTCGCATAAATCAACACATCATTATTAGGTTCAATATAGCATTTGAACTAGATCAGATTCTTAGTTTTGAAAAAAAATTGGCAATCTGAAACAGTTGTTCAGTTCTTATGCGGTCCAACTGTCGTGAACATAATAAAGTTTTTGAGATGTCAGTGTAGTGTAGACCTAAAGTCGAAACATCCAGGAATCATCTCAAAATTACCCATTGCAACTAAATGACGTAATTATTCTGAAAAAAATCTCAGTTAAAACAAATAGCATTCACCAATGCTGATTTAAACTTCTTTTTTGTCTACTCCACCAGATTTCAATTTGAACACCTATAGATAAAAAATTTCAAACCAGCAGTATTTGTTCCGTTATATCCGCAAGTAACATTTTATATGCTAGAAATATACCTAGAGGTCCTAATCCAAGCAGTTGAAAACAATCAAGTCGACGTCCTTCGAAAACTGATATGGAGAAAGCAAATAACGAACCTGAGGAGAGTGCCAATTCCAATTTAGCCAACCACCGGGTCGATGATCTATACTCTATGACTTATTTTTCATCCACAGCCTACAACGAACGCAGGACAATTTGTTTTGTTGAGAAATTTTACGAAAATCGCTCGCGACTGAGTAGGACATTTTAGAGTTCAATTAACCTTGTTCCAAATCGAGCACAATGGTGATATTTCTGAAAGTTCAACTCCTTCTAACGTGATACTGTGATGCTATATTGGTGAGACAATTTGATTCCTACATTGAATTTTGAAAAATTGCAATGAATCATTGCGGGGTACCACTTGTTACTTGATTTCAAAACAAGTTTACGGAAGAATAAAACTTCCAAAAATAGAAACAAAAGATTCTACGGGGTCTTTATAAATGATTCTAACATCGTAGGTTGCTTTGGAAATTTTTTACCTTATCGTTTCTTATGCAAGGTTTACAAATTTATAATTCCAGTCACATTATTCAATTTATTTCAGAATGATCAGCGGTTACTTACAGTATAGTTTGTTTAAATCAAAGTTTACATCAGAATAAAAATATTTATTATAGTCAAACGCCAACCACGCACATTTTTAGAGACCCTGTATTTACCCTCTGAAATGCACCGTTTTTGGGACACAGCGATTAAAATTGACAAAAAAAATTTTTCCGAAAACTCTTATCTTACAGAAAGTACCAACATTTTCTTATCATAATAAGCTATGTTTCCTGCAGATTTTTTTTCTTAATAGATGAAGGTTGTTGAAGGTTTTGAAGGGTCAGCCGGTGTACCACCAGAGCCTACGCTTATGAAGTTACGAATTACGCCCATTCAAACCGCAAATGTTTTCCACACAAAAAAGTAGGTACTCCTCCTGATCATACGCGCTAAGCTGTTTTCGATAGAAAATGAAGTTTGATGTTAAAAAGCATGGTTAAAATTCTGACTGTTAGTAAAGAAGTTTTAAAAAATTCAAGAAAAGCCCTCGTTCTTTGGTGGAGCAATAAGACTATTACCTCAAAATTTTCATTCAGTACAGTAATTTTCATTCTCAAAATAAATTTCATTCGAATCAGATATTCTGTTATGAAAATAAAAAGATTCTTCTTTCCATATTCCAATTGAATTTTCTTTGGTTCTGTTAACAATATGGTCATTTTCACTCGAATCGGATATCTTTTTATGACGATATGAAGTTTTTTTTTCAATATTCCAATTGAATTTTCTATGGTTCTGTTCACACTATGATCACAAAATTTTGCATGAGGCTTGTTATTAGCATCTAGCATGTGGCTGCAAAATTTCATTCCGATTGGTTTCGTATTTTCTGAAATATTGAGGAACAAAAATTTTGAATGGCCATATTTTATGATTATGATTTGGTTAACGAACTCAACTTAGGCATTTGGGAACCGAACTCATCCTGAAAATCTCAAGTCTCTAGGACAATCCCTTCGAAAGTTATCATGCTAACGGACAGCCGGCCCCACGGACAGAATTGAATTTGATCATGTATTCGTCATCAAGGAGTCTAACCCTATCGTTTGAGACGATCTTCGGCTCAAAATTACAGATATGTATTTAGGTGAGACTTTATTCTATGACGTTAACGCCATAGTCATGACATTAATCAAATCATCACTGAGATGTCTTGCACCTATTAAAATTACCGCACGAATAATAATTATGTAAAAAGTCATCATAAATAATGTGAAAATAAACTCATAATATAAAACCAACAAACATGACCGTTGATTCAGAAGACTGGAAGGATAAATTATGGTTATTTATTCGATGTTATTTAAAATCTATTCAAAAACTAATTACTTACTTGAATCGAATCTGTTTACACTCTTTGGATTTGTCATTCGTATTTTAAATTTACTGACTAACAAAGGAAACTTATTGCAATATAGGTATAGGATAGGGCAAATCGTATTTTTTTTGATCTAACTAAATCATAACTAAGTACCATTTACAATACTGAAACTATTCCATAAAATCTCAATTTTTTCCATTATTATATTTCTTCAACAAATGGCTCAAAACAGAAACGCAGAAATCTTTCAATTCATTCCAAATTTCTCGGACTTTTTGGTGGATATATGAAATATATCCCCAAACCTCTTCGGCTGAAATTCTAACCTACTTTTATTGAAATGAAATTATTCATTTAACTGGAAAAATTTTGAATTCTTTCACCGCTGAATGCTATCGATTGAATTGATTGTTTTTTTTGCAATTTTCAGGAAAATATATGAATAAACAGGTCATTTTATTATCAGTGTGTGCCTGGATATTTCAAATAATACTTTCCGGTCACGTATCCACGTATCACGTAGATATAAAATAAATGTCTCTTCCAAAATTTGCGTACTTTGAGAAATCCCATAATGTGGTTGAAGGAATGCATAAAGAGTGTAATAAACGGCTTAACTTCATACGTTCATCGTATATTGATAATGCGAACAAATCCAAATAAATAGTTTATTCTATTCATATGAAACCAATTAATGAATAGTATACGCCACAAGCGTATAATGATATAGCTATTATTCACGAGGTGAAGTTTAGGCTACGAGCCGTAGTGAGTGGTTTAAATCACCGAGTGTATAACAGCGATTATACGCGAGTCCCATACTACTACTACTGAATACATTTCTTGAAGATTTCAACATTTGGCGACCTTGACAAGACCCTTCTATTACAAGTGAGGAAAAAGTCAAGTTGACATATGAGAAATTTTTGGAGAAATTGTCACTGTATATTTCGTTATGAACATAGTTTCAATTGGTAATAAAGTAGATATTGCTTTTGATTTACAAAGTATAAAAATATTTGTATGTTGGAAATAGAATACTGAAGAAATATCTATTCAAAGAATATAATATCAGACCTAAATCTATGAAGCATCTGACAGCAGTAAATAATATCTCATTATTCACTTGTTATTAATGGGTATTATTATGACCGCGCAAACAGACTTATAATGGGTGGTTTATATAATTGTCGTGGATAAATGATTATTAATTAAGTGATCGATATACATTCGAAGACCGGAATTATTTCAACCCAGTTATGCAGAGAATGTGAAATAAAATGATATTGATTGGATTTGCCCCAAAATACCTGAGAAATAGGTATTACTGGTATTGTTAACGGTGAATAGCTAGATCAAAAATTTACTACCACATTACTAGATTTTATTACTTTGAAACAACAACCTATAAAAAATCAATACAAAACAAGGAAACAATTTACATAGAGATGACATAACTATAATATGCCATAGCACTGAAACATTGTGTTTAAATTGTGCTATTGTTGTTTTCGCTATTTATCTATCAATATAAAATCTCAAATGGTCAATCCCGAAGTGGGCATATTCGTTATTCACATACACACGTCGTCGAAAGTCTTGGCCCCCCTAAGTTTATCAAAAAACGAACAATCTACAGGGTGTTCTGATTTGTTTCCGACTAACTGAAATGGGTGATAGATCATATCATTTTAAGTAAAAAAGTTCCTATGAACATGGGTCCGGAAATGCTTCGTTTCTGAGATACAGGGAGTTAAAGTTGAAAAAATAATTCACGTTTTCTTTAATACCTTTCGGCTGATTCCAAATAATTGCATGAATATTCAGAACACTTAAAAAAACAATTACATAGCATACCATTTCTACTTATTAGTGGGCGATAGAAAATTCACATGCATTTCGCCTTAGAAATTTTCAAAATGAATTTAAATTAAATATTTGAATGGGAATAATTTTTTGGAGAAGTTTTGGGGACCTTTGGCTTTAAATGCATTTTTCTCTGAAACGATTGCTCCTAGTGACTTCCTTTTTCCTTCCTTTTTTAATTAAGAAGGATGAGAGAATCGATTTTTTAAATCCAAAACGGTGTACAGGGTAGCACAAAGAAAATGCACCGGTTTACATGGGTTGAAATGTTTGCCAGTGGCGCCCTCTAGAAAATACAACTAAATCGACCACAAATTTGAATTTATCTTCCCAAAAAACCCATGTATACGAAATTTCATGAAAGGATTTCGAATCAGTCAAAACATATTAAAGAAAACGCGAATTATTTTTTCAATTTTAACACCCTGTATCTCGGAAACGAAGCATTTCCGGACCCATGTTCATAAAAACTTTTTTGCTTAAAATGATGTGATCTTTCACATATTTCAGTTTGTCGGAAACAAATCAGAACACCCTGTATATTCTGGAAATGAGAGATGCATATTTTCCTCTTTTCAACTGCAATATAATGGATAGAATAATAGGAAAAATGAGAAAAAAATTATTTATTTGCCTGCCCAATACGCCTGGAGGCATTCCATTATTCAAGTAAAATTTCCAGGCATATTGTTCTTTTCAACCTGAAGGATATGTAAACTATCTCAGAGTAAGAAATAAACATAGAGAATAGTGAATAGAACTGCATTTGTTATCAACCAAGCATTAGAGTGAGATGGAAAGCATTTCTCTGCCACACTAGGGCGAAGTAAACAATTGGTTAGACTTGCATTCCTCCAAATATTGAATATAACTCAACATTTTCGTAATTTTACCCTAGCTATAATTAACGAAACAGCCTTAAGCACCAATAAACTGCCACCAGATCATTGAAATAATTCAGTTCATGAACGTCTAATCGAAATGAAAATGTAAACATATCGCATCGAGAAACTGAACACGAACAGACAAAATGACAAAATTATCTGTAACAGACGCAAGCCGTTAGTGTCAGAGTAGGGGAGCGGTTAACCAATTATCCCAATACGGAATAAATATACGGCACGATTTCGCAACGCCGGAAGTTTGTTCGCGCGTATAAACAGATTCTACTTGGCTGCTTAATAAATGCGTGAAGGCAACTCTAGGTTCACTTTTTACTCTGGGCCTGAAAATTTTAAGGTGGGTTTTGCTCAATTAGATTCATTTCTGGTTGAGAGATATGCCACCTTTTAGATACATTCGGAATATTTTTAGTTCAAAATGCAGAAAATTGTGAACATGCGTGCAATGTTATATTGCCCCCAATCTCGAAAAGAGTCGAAATGCAAAAGCAGAAGTTATTCATCGTCAGAACAACTTGAAACTGGGTCAGCACTCTTCTGTCTTTTGTTTGTGGAACATCTTGTATACACATATAACCTGATATTCTTTGGAGCAGTAGGTAGATAAAAAAACCATTAATACCTTTCATTCCACGGAATATTTAAGGATAGAACCCATCAACCGCCTGAATTCCTGTTTATCGGTCAGGATCCACACCAAACAGACATGACGTGTCATATCTTTGTTGGTAAATATAGTCACTTGGTACGTGCTCTGCCTACCGATTACAGGCGATTTTGTTTACCTAATTTGCATTAATACGGGCCTTATATATTCCCTCCTATGAAGGGTTGAAGTGAACAACAGCAGTTGCTTAATATCTAGGAAAATGGGATAGCTTCGAACGATAGGATGCAATACCATCAGCATAATTAGTTGTGGTACCCACATAAAATATTTTCTGATGGAATTCAGTGAAACTTTCATTCGTTCATCCTCTCTTTTTTGTGCTCGACTTCGGTTATGTACACATCTCGTCAATATTAGCATCTCTGTCTCATTCTTACTTCACGGGACTATTTTTTTGATGTCGTACTTAGTACTTTCAAAACCAACCAAAGTATGGGAGGGGACGATCCTTCCCCAATGTTGAACAGAGGTGGCAAATTTTCAGAGCAATTGGTAAATTTTTGAAACAGTTGGAAAAATTGTCGAAGCAGTTGGAAAAATTGAAAAAGGGTTGGAAAATTTTCAATGGAGTTGATACAGGTTGATCAGAGTTGGCAATTTTTCAAAGCAGTTGGTAGCTTTTCGAAGCAGTTGACAAAACTTCGAAGCAGTTGGAAATATTATGGAAACAGTTGGCAAATGTCAATGGAGTTGATCTAGCGACGTGCCCAATATTGATCAGAGGTGGCAAATTCTCGAAACAGTTGGAAAAATTGTCAAAATAATTGATAAACTTTGAAAAGAGTTTGAAAATTTTCAATGGAGTTGATACAGGGACCGACCTTATGTTGATCAAAGTTGGCAATTTTGCGAAACAGTTGGTAGTTTTTCGGAGCAGTTGGAAAAATTTCGGTCCAGTTGGAAAAATTTCAGAACAATTGGTAAAATTTTGAAGCATTTGAACAAATGTCAATATAGTTAATCAAGGGGCTTTGGCACGACTAGTCAAGGGGCGTGCCAAATATTGAACACAGTTGGTAAATTCTCGAAGTAGTTGGTGAATTTTCGAAGCAGTTGACAAAATTTTTTTTATTTTTATTTATTTATTCACTTATCTACAATAAGATGGTAAATAAATTTTTGACCCATCAAATTTACATTGGGAGTCAGCAAAATATAAATATACCAACAAGATATGACACATAAGTATGAAACAAGTACACATAATTTCCACAAACAACATTGATAAAAATAGCATATACAGGGTGTCTCAAAAATACCACGCGAAAGTGACACTGGAGATAGATTGGCATTAGGTCTATCAGATAGCATCAACATGACCTCAGTAAAAGTCCGCTGGTTTTCAAGATATCACCACTTTTGTGTATTTTTTAAAAATCTAAAGTTTTCGGTCTTTTATCGCCTAGCATTGCTAGGAATTACTTCAAATTCATGTTTTTTTTACCTAGGCTATCCTGAATAGTTGCTTTAAACAATGAAGTAATAACTTCACCGAGAACTAGAACAAAATCCTTCAAAAAATGTCTAACTTGTTGTATTTTATGCCGAAGTTAAAACGTTAACTTAAGTTTGACTGACTGCTGTGTATCATTTTAAAAAGGGCATGAAATGGACAAGTTTTTAAGATTATTATTTGTCAATTCAGTCTGATATAATTTTTTTTCACAGCAATCAGTCAAACTTAAGTTAACGTTTTAACTTCGGCATAAAATACAACAAGTTGGATATTTTTTGAAGGATTTTGTTCTAGTTCTCGGTGAAGTTATTACTTCATTGTTTAAAGCAACTATTCAGGATAGCCTAGGTAAAAAAAAACATGAATTTGAAGTAATTTCTAGCAATGCTAGGCGATAAACTGGAGATTTTTAAAAAATACACAAAAGTGGTGATATCTCGAAAACCAGTGGACTTTTACTGAGGTCATGTTGATGCTATCTGATAGACCTAATGCCAATCTATCTCCAGTGTCACTTTCGCGTGGTATTTTTGGGACACCCTGTATATTGCACATATTGGACACTCATTCGAAGCTATCATCGAAGAATTCTTGGATACTATAGTAGGCTCTCCCCACCAACATCTGCTTGAGCTCCCTCCTCAACTTCTCCCTTTTGGCTTCTTTGAGGTTTGAAGGTATCTTATTGAATATTTTTATTGCCAAGTGATACCCAACTGAGCTGCGTTCACCCTGTGGTAAGGAATTAGGAAATCGTTTTTGCTACGGGTTTTATATTCGTGATGACAGCTGTTCTTTCGAAGGCTTTCTTTATGGTCATATACATAAATAACGCAAGTCATCACGAAAATACCTGTCAAGGTGAGTATTCCTTCCTTAGGAAACAGCGCCCTACAGCTATCTCTTCCTCCAACCCCACATAGTACACTTATGGCGTATTTTTGCTTTTTGCTTCGAAGCAGTCGCAAAAAATTCTGCAAAATTTCAGAACAGTTGTACAAATTTAATTAGAATACATATTCCAAAAAACTTTCATAAATTATGAATGAATTTGATTCATTTAGGAAAAGTTTGAAAATATCAGGTTGTGTTTTTTGCGCGCTTGTTTCTAGGGGAACATCAGTGCGGTCGTTTCATCCAAATGTCTGTAAATTTAACAGTTAATGGAATCCGATCAATGTCAAATTTATTATGAACTAGGTTAGCGACGGGCATATCGAAAGATTTTGAAAAATATAAGAATTCTGGCTAGTTTTGCTGGTCTAGAATTAAACACACACAACCTTCGGAAGGAAAGAGTTTAAAAGTTCAACTTTTCAGGATAGGTGTGAGACCTGAATATCTTATTCGAGTTCTTCAGCGGGCCATATCGCCAGTTCAGTACCATTTCACTCATTAAGGACTATCGAATGTAAAGTATTTACCCTGTTTTATTTATGAAAAGATAGCGGTATTTGATTATCAGGGTTTAATATTATTTAAAATATGACAGTGATTGGCGACGTTTCGGGCAGTGCTCCAAAACACAGACAGCACTTTACAAGCACAAAACTGAAAATGGACATACATTCAATTATGACGAGACTGTAGTGTTAGACCGAGAATCAAATAAGAAATCTAGAGAATTTCTCGAAATGATTCACATAAAACAGAATGAAAAATCCATTAATGACAGATCAGACATTAGATACCTTCACAACATCTATTCCACTATTTTGAACCATCTCAAATAAGCCGACCAACGAAAACAAACAAGAAAAAGAAATATTGACGTGACAACTCTAAAATCATTCAAAATCATATGACATCATATTATGACATCCAACAAATACGTTGGGAAATAACTTAAATAAATTATTTCGAAGGTAATAAAAATTAGATCTCTATTCAACAAAATGTTTAGAAATATTATAATATTTGTAAATTGTTTGTTTGTCCTTATCGTTTTTTACATTGTATATGTTGTTTTTTACAGGCTAGAAAAAGGGCACTGCCCGAAACGTTGCCAATCACTGTCATATTTTAAATAATATTAAACCCTGATAATCAAATACCGCTATCTTTTCATTAAGGATTATAGTATATTAAATCTAAATCACCGAGTGAATAACAGACATTATACGCGAGTAGCACACTATACTCTATCCATACCGAAAATATTTCTTGAAGATTTTAACATTTGGCTTTCGTGATGAGACCTTCTATTACGAGTGTGGTAAAAGTCAAGTTGACACATGAAAAATTTTTGGAGAACTTGTCATTGTATATTTCGTTATGAAAATGGTTTAAATTGGTGTAATAAAGTAGATTTGTTAGTTGGAGTACTTTAGAATATTGCAAAAATATCATTTTAAAGAATTTAATATTAAGGCTATTTAATATTAACGCTAATTCAGTGACAGCAGTGAATAATAACTTATTATTCGCGTAAATGGGTATTATTATGACCGAGGAAACAGACGTAAAGAAGTGGATTAACTAATTTATGTGCGCCCGCGCTCATAAACTGAATTACTACCATATTGAATTGCTGTATTTTGAACCTAAATAGCAGAAATACAAAGTACAAATAAGAGTGAAGACGCAATAACTTGGAAGAATTGAGCTGCTATTTCCAACGGAAGCAATATCATATATCATTCCACAGATGGCTACCACAATTATTTGGTTTGCAATTTTTGCCTTACCTATATGGAGTCGACAAAAATGGTTTTAGGCAATAAGATAGTATTTTGTTCTTGAAGAAATAAATATTTATAAATCTTTATCTAAGATATTGGCCAAACCAATTCCCAATGAATGTCTTGGGATTTACCCATGATTTCTTACAAAATGGAATTCCCTCAATTTCAATATACACACCTATTATGACGATGAAGAGCAAGGTAATTAAATTCTGCGAAGCGAATGTCGAAATCGTGTAGGAATAGAAATTCGATCGTTCTCCAAATATGTTACAGTATTGATTGGTATAAAATTTTGAATTTATTGTTGGCTGCTTTTTAGCCAGGTGCGTGAAACCACTGGGCTCGACCATAGACTTATAAAAGAATGGACAGGACGTGTGAGAGAGAACATTGACTTCAGAATAGGATAGAGTAATATTAGTGCGGTGCACAGAACATATAATAAAAACATTGGATCGCATTAGATATTTTTATGTTCTGTCAGTTTCCCAACATTATGAGAGAGATACTGTGAAGGATGGAGTAATATTAGTTTAGTTTAGTCTATGCACCACACTAATATTACTCCATCCTTCACAGTATCTCTCTCTCTTATGTTGAGATCACGAAACTTAGTGCAAAAGTCACGTGACGCCCTGTCCATTCTTTTCTATGTCTATGGGCTCGACATGACTTGCACTGAAATATTTCCATACGTCAAATGCGTGCGTGAAGTCTTCGAATTTCGAGCACCTAACTGGAGCATAACTTTAGTGCCAAGATTGAAAATAATAATTAATCTTAATCTTTGCTTTAGTGGATTACTTTTTGCCAGTATATGATAGATAGATAAAGCTTCTTAATTTCAGATAAAAATACAATGTTACACATAATATAATTTAAATGAATTGACGTCACATATTCACGGCCCTCATACAGCCCAGAAATATTCTGCCAGCTTATATGGTTCTAGCACCACTAACAAATTTTTACCTTGTTCCTGAATATTTTGCAGTCTGATATACATTTAATTTCATTAGGTAATTTATTGAATATTCTAATGCTCATGTATGTTGGACATTTCTCTGTTAATGTTAATATGTGTACTGGAAAGTTTATATCTAAAGACCATGTGTTATACACTTTTATATTTTCTTCAGTAAATTTATGCCTATTTTTATGCAGGAATAATAAACAGTCAAAAGATAAAGTCCAATGACCCTGAAAATTCTATTGCCCCTAAATCATGCAGAGGTGTATACACCTCTGCATGATTCCAAAAAATTTAACTTAAATACTATAAGAATTGCTCGTTTTTGTATTAAAATTATCTTTTTTAAATTTCATTATAACCCCGAAAGATTATTCCATACTTGAAAGTTGTTTCAGAATTCCCATAATAAATCACTTTTAAAGTTCTTTCATTCATATATCTTCATAGGACTTCAGTATGTCGTCTCCAATAAAGAAATTGATCAATGTAAACTCCAAGAAATTTCACATAATCAGATATCTGAAAAGTGTACTGTGGCAAATTTATTAGATTTGATTTATCCTTTTGTGATCTGTTTGTATCAAATAGGACAACTTTTGACTTATTTTTTTGATTTTTAATATAATTTATTTTAGTCAAACCAAGTTTTCGACTTAAGAAACAGGTTATTAGTTTTTCTCTTCAGTTCTTCAAAATCTGTATCGCTCACCAATAAACTTGTATCATCCACATAATTAACAACAAATTCCCTAACTTTTGACAATGAAATACCCAAATCATTAAGATATATTATGAATAATATTCCTCCCAGTATATACTTCCTTGGTCAACTCCTGTAGTGCGTGTTAATATGTTAGATATGGTTCTTACTACAAGGTGTGGCAGAGGAACTTGAGGATTAAGAAATTCAATTAATCAAAAACTCATGCAAATATCGATACCGAAATATTTTTGCATCATCAAGTACGTTTGATTGTATGTTTAAATAGTTTCAAAAACGATATCTGACAAATGGTGCCCAATATTTGTATACTGCGTTAATCGATTTCGAAAATGTCGAACAACTCTCGCATTTCATTGAACCGACGAGATGGATGGGGGCGGTATGTGGTTCCATCAGGAGGGTGCCACGGCGTATACACCGTGAGTCAATGGCTATTTTGCGGCAGCACATACCCGACGCCTCATTTCTTTGAGGGGTCATCTGCAGTGGCCAGCACAGTTCCCAGATTCAGTATCCTGCATTTTTTAAGGCTACATCTAAAATCACATTTTTATAACTATCGTATCCGGACTCTGACCCACTTCAAAAACAACATCCGTTGCCACGAAATGCTGGACAAAGTTGTCCAACATCTTCGAAATCGATTTACAATAATTGTATTGACAATACAACTAATAAATTTTTTCCGCCGACCTCAAAATAAAAGGTGATTTCAATGTGTTCTAAATTGAGCATTAATGACCCCTTTTAATGTTCAATTTATGCTATTTTACTGTGAAATCCTCATGGCAACCGTACACAAAGTATTCAGAAGCACTTCCAGAAATGTCAAAACTCTACTGGGACATAGAAACATAAAAATTTATATTTGTCAAATTTATATCTTGTGCAAAATATGAATGTATTTCAATGAAGTATTTTTACACAATTCATATTGAGATCGGAGGAAAAATTTTGCAATCAACTCGGTTATTAATTTAGCGACTAATGGTCTCGAACTATTAACGCGTTCGCTCCGCTCACTCTTTAAAATATCTTGACCATTAGTCGCTGTATTTAATGACCTAGTTGATTAAATAACTATTGACATTTTAATTTTTTATATGGCTGTTTTCAGAGGATATTCATTTCTGTCATGAAAGTGAAACCCATCAGATTTTAATATTTCACCGAAAACAAATCCATACTAATATTATAAATGCGAAAGTAACTCTGTCTGTCTGTCTGTTACACTTTCACGCCTAAACGGCTGAACGGATTTTCATGAAATTTGGTATGGTGATAGATGATAACCTAGAAATGGTCATAGGCTATAAATAATCACGCCATCGTTCTTAGGGGGTAGGCAGTAGGCAGATAACTAAATTGAGTTAGTGATTTTTAGTCGTTTTTGTTGGGACTTTTGCTCTTTCACGTCTAAACGGCTGAACAGATTTTGATGAAATTTAGTAAGGTAATAGATGGTTACCTAAAACGGATATAAGATCAAAATTATCACGTCATCGTACTTAGGGCGTAGGAAGTAGGCAGAAAACTGAATTGAGTTAGTGATTTTTTTATGGTTTTTGCTGGGAGTTTTGCTCTATCATGCCTAAACGGCTGAACGGATTTTGATGAAATTTGGTATGGTTATAGATGATAACCTAGAAATGGTCATAGGCTATAAATAATCACGCCATCGTTCTTAGGGGGTAGGCAGTAGGCAGATAACTAAATTGAGTTTGTGATTTTTAGTCGTTTTTGTTTGGACTTCTGCTCTTTCACGTCTAAACGGCTGAACAGATTTTGATGAAATTTAGTAAGGTAATAGATGGTTACCTAAAAACGGATATACGATCAAAATGATCACGTCATCGTACTCAGGGGGTAGGAAGTAGGCAGAAAACTGAATTGAGTTAGTGATTTTTTTATGGTTTTTGCTGGGAGTTTTGCTCTATCATGCCTAAACAGCTAAACGGATATTGATGAAATTTGGTATGGTGATAGATGATAACCCAGAAATGGTCATAGGCTATAAATTATCACGCCATCGTTCTTAGGGGGTAGGCAGTAGGCAGATAACTCAATTGAGTTAGTGATTTTTAGTCGTTTTTGTTGGGACTTTTGCTCTTTCACGTCTAAACGGCTGAACAGATTTTGATGAAATTTAGTAAGTTAATAGATGGTTACCTAAAAACGGATATAAGATCAAAATGATCACGTCATCGTACTAAGGGGGTAGGAAGTAGGCAGAAAACTGAATTGAGTTAGTGATTTTTTTATGGTTTTTGCTGGGAGTTTTGCTCTATCATGCCTAAACGGCTGAACGGACTTTGATGAAATTTGGTATGGTGATAGATGATAACCTAGAAATGGTCATAGGCTATATAAATAATCACGCCATCGTTCTTAGGGGTTAGGCAGTAGGCAGATAACTGAATTGAGTTAGTGATTTTTAGTCGTTTTTGTTGGGACTTTTGCTCTTTCACGTCTAAACGGCTGAACAGATTTTGATGAAATTTAGTAAGGTAATAGATGGTTACCCAAAAACGGATATAAGATCAAAATGATCACGTCATCGTACTTAGTGATTTTTCTATGGTTTTTGCTGGGAGTTTTGCTCTATCATGCCTAAACAGCTGAACGGATTTTGATGAAATTTAGTTAGGTGATAGATAGTAACCTAGAAAAGGATATGGTCTATTAATATTCATGCTATCGTACTTAAGGCGTAGGCAGTATGGAGAAAACTAATTAAGTTAGTGATTTTTAATCGTTTGTTTTAAAAGTTTACCTCATTCACGCCTTAACGTCTGAACGGATTTTTATAAGACTTGGTTAATATAAAGATAGGATCCTAGGCACGGACACAGGCTACTTTTTACGGCGGGAAAATACCTCATTCCCACGGAAATCTAGCGTGATCGTGTCAAGAAGCGCATGACGCCATAGCTACTGAAATGATTTTGATGTTTTTTTTTTAACTGAGTGTTACTAAGACTTCAAGTTAGTATTTGATCACTTTTCTAACTTAGAGGGTCGGTAGGCGGACGAAGTCGCGGGTAAAAGCTAGTAATGAAATAAAAGTCAGAAATTAATATTTGAATTTGTCAGTAGCGTTATACCCAGTACATTCTCATTCTATTTGACACCAGCTTAAAAGATCAAATTCTCTTGGTATATGTAGATAACGCAATGGAAAAATCAGAACCGTAACTGAAATTTTAGAAAATGTTTTCAATGTCCGAAAAGGATATATGCAGATAATATAATAAAACCGCATTATCATTGGAGATCTCGATAATTTTGTCAATGAATGAAAAAATCTTGTATACCTACACTATTGATATTTTGACACCGTAGGAAGTCTCCATACTAGGCTCACCTCTATTCAATACAAAACTCTAAGTTGTTGTAAGTTGTAAGACATTCCAGACTGAATTATCTCACCATACCATTGAAATCCATAATCGATAGTTGAAGATAATGGAAAATTGCGATAATACAAAACGTATACCACGGTTGAGCGAGATTTGTACTCATTCCGGTTACGCAAACAAAAGTTACAAAAGCTTCATTTCTATTTGAGTCCGGTTCATTACCTCCATTGTACATTAAAGTTTTTTTCCGATTTTAAGTGACATATTAGTGGTACGGGGCTCAATTCCGAAGTTATTCTATCAGTTAGTAGTGATGACGATAATGAACATTCAATGTTACTAGTCGACACTCAGAACTCATTCCATCGGCAGGTAATTTTCAAAAAATGTTGACTATAGTGAATTTTCATATTTGAGTTGAGTTTTTTCTTCTTGGAAGGAACCATTGAGAAAGTTTGCAAGCGGATTTCATCTGAAGGGTTTTCCAATAAGAGGTATTATTTTGAATATCCCGCTATTTCAGTAGATGTCACGTTTGAAGTTGTCATTTTTTGACATTTAACAAGTAGAAACTACGCCGCTAATAAAAATGGAACGATACACGCTTCAAGAACGCATTGAAGTTATTAAAATTCACTATAAAAATGGTGAAAATTTGGCAGAGACGGTTCGTAAAACTCGAACATTTTTGGGTCGTCGTAAAGCACCTTGTCGGACCGCAATGAAGAAATTGGTGGAAAAATTCGAGCTGTTGGGACAAGTTCGTGATGTGAAGAATAAAACCCGAGCACGTTGCTAAAGAACAGCCGAGAATATTGCTGCTGTAGCCGAAAGTGTTGAATAAAATCCAGGTTCGTCTTGTTCTGTTGTTCTTTGAAATTAGGCATTCCACAAACGTCATTACACCGTATTTGGCATAAAGGTCGATCATCAGCAACGTCGTGTCTTTGCTGATTGGGTCGTTGAAATGCATGAAAATGATACGGAATTCCATTGAAAAATCATCTTGAGTGCTTCGTCAACAAGCAAAATTGTAGCATCTGGGGCTCGGAAAACCAAATAGTTATTGTTGAAAAGCCTCTCTATCCTCAACGTGTGACTGTTTGGTGCGGTTTATGGTCCGGCAGAGTCATCGGACCTTACTTTTTCGAAAATGAGGCTGGAGCAACAGTTACAGTGAATGGATTGCGCTATCGAGAGATGATTAATGTTTTTTTATGGCCGAAATTGGATAGTATTGATCTGGACAACGTTTACATTCACCAAGACGGCGCTGCGTGCCACACAAGCAACGAAACCATTGATCTTATGCGGGAAAAGTTTCCGGGATGTGTTATCTCTCGAAGAGGTGATCACAATTGGCCACCGAGATCTTGTGATTTAACTTCTTGTGACTTCTTAATTTGGGGCCACGTGAAAGAGAAGGTCTACGCCAATAGCCCAGCGTCGATTCAAGACCTCAAAGATGGAATTCGTGAGGCTATCGGGTAACCACTTTGCGATTTGGTTATGGAAAATTCCATTAAAAGGTTATGGTCTGGTAAGCATGGTCGTGATGGCCATGTGCCTGATGTTATTTTCCACTATTAACGGCTTAGCTTCTTCTTCATAATGAAATAAAAATCTGATCATTTATATTGAAAAATGGCATTTTCCTTTGAATATCAAAATAACACCTCTTATTGAAAAATCCTTTAGTATCGGAATTCATTTATACACGGTGTCTCGGGAAAACAAAAGTTGTTTGAAGGTCTCATAGTACCTATAGCGACGAGATATGCAGAACAAAATTCCATATCTCATGCCATGCGATTTGGTTATGGAATATTTCATTAAACGATATGGTCCTGTACACTCTAAGAAATTTTTGAACAGCAGCCAACACCCGCTGACACCAGCCGTATTTCCTCAGAGGTCCTGATTTTTTGGTGTTATTTCGCACCTTCTAAAATAACACCGACGCTCAAAAATTTTCTGGTGTGTTTCATGATTTCAAAGGAGTTGCTTTTTTCATATAAATAAATCAACTTTGACACTGAAGCGAGTGTGATTTTCATTCAGTTCTTTGCGACTTTGCACTTGTTTGGTGTTAAATCACACTAGAGCGGTGTGATCTCAAATGATCATCCAGTGTGTTTTTACACTGACTCAGTCATTTTCACAATTTATTAGTGTGAATTAATATACGAGTTAGATCGGTTTCGGTGTGAAATCGCACCGTTTCAGTCTTGATTTGCACTAGCTTAGTGAGGTTGCAATAACCTGTTCGGTGCTATTCAGCACTGACTTAGTTGAGATGAGAAATGACAAATTTATATCTGAAATTAAGAAATGCAATTCAGCGATTTGAAAATCAGATATTTAATACATAGGTTCTTTCGAAGCTGAAATAATGCATCATGAACCATAAATTATTAATTATTATGTAGCTAAGTACTTACTCCCTATGTTAATCTTTTGATCTGCAATTGTTATTCATTAAAAATCTTTTAGTGTATTCGTTTGCTGTGCAGGTTTTTAAAACAATTCAATTTTCATTCACAATGATAGATTACAACAATATTTGTTGCCAAAACAAAAAACATTTTTCTGTTGATAAAATATATTGTCTTTACACTGATAAATATATAATGAACAGATAGATATGTACCTGATGGTAGACCAAGTGAGGGGTTGACAGTAGAGGTATCTCCCAAAAATACTCTAAGGGAAGGATCTTCAACTAGCTTGAAAAAAGATCAGATTTTGTCCTCGAATCATCAGGCAAAATGAACTTTTCTCTATATCCAAAACAAATTTTCACGCATTTCACTTTCTTCACCTCAATCAATTTCACACTTTCGATTCATCATCACAAAGGCACATACAAGAAACAGAAATAGATAAGAAGGTGAAACCATTGGCAAGTCCTGATTTGACTATGCTGAGGACTCTTTGTAGAGCCGCCAAGAATTGGAACTATTGCTATTAACATTGTTGCCAAAGGTATTCGATTGGAATAATCAGTTCATCAGACACCATGGTTCTAACTGTGTGACCGCACATAATTTGGCAATATCTGGCAACCATGTAAAAATACCGAAGACAAACTAAAGTAAATGTATGGGTTTTTCATATTTTTGGTGCTTATTTTGATTCAGTTGGTGTAAATTTTGAAACATGATTTGGCCGAAAAACACTTCCAGGTGCTTTTTTTGTTTCTACAAGCTTCAGAAGTAACACCTGATCATTTCTGTGAAATTATTATTTGAAACTTCCAACATGCAGTGTATATTTTCACCCAAGAGATGATTTTCTGATTTATGGAGCAACTTGTTTGTAAGATTGGTGTTAAAGCTTGATAAACACAGTGTGTTTTCAAATATTTTTCTATTAATTCTTGATTTTGTTTCTGTTTGTGATAATGTGTTTCATGAATCACACCACTTAACACTATATTCTCATAATTTCGATAAAAATGATAAAATTGTGATATAAAAAGGAAAAATATGCTTGATAGTTTAGTATTAGCATTTACACCGGGATTTTTTTTAGAGTGTAAGCGTGGTCGTGGTGGTCATTTGCCTGATGTTATTTTCCACTATTAAAGGTATAGCTTCCTTTTTATAATGAAATAAACATCCGATCATTTATATTGAAAAATAACATTTTTCTTCGAATATCAAAATAACACCTCTAATTGGAAAACGATTTATTACAGTAAAAAAAAATCCACCTAGGTTAGTATCTAGATGGCTCATTGTTTTTGTTTGATAAGCTGATAAACTAAAGTGTTAAATCAGTCATGAATCGGGAAGTAGTGTTAACATGAGGTGTAGGAAGATGTAGACATTTTCATGGAACATACTATAACTTACCAATTGAATTATATACATTCATGAACTCGCTTTCTGACAATATTTCTCTCACGATCGAATTAACCTCACTGTGTATGTATCTTGTGTTAATACTTATAAATAAAATATTCAACAGTTGAGTTCCATATGAAGTAAACAGATATACAGGGTGTCCAGCAGCAAGACAGCCTTATTTCACTGGCGTGAAGGACCTACCTAGTGGACTTTGAAACCGTTTCGGACATGCATTTTTCTGCCTTAACTTTATTTGTCGATTGTTTGGGTTAATATTTTTCAATGCCATTTGGTAAGGATGTTAAACACCAGAAAATCGAAAAATCATGAGAACATTTTAGGAACGTATTGAAAAAATTGGCAGGTTCGAAACATTCACCCTGTATATGTGTTGGCAGAGAAAAAATAAAATTGGGTTGAAATTATAGCGATAGCTTTTGCAATCGCAATAATTTTGTATGTTCAGCACACCTAAGCGAAAAAAGTTATGTTAAGATATATTTAGGAAAATGGAATTTTTACCGAAAAAAACTCCTATGATGACTATATTGATTTGACTTTATTCCCTGTTTAAGGCCCGGTTGTACAGTGCCAGCTCAAATCGAAGCTCAACTAAGCTCGACTCACGACTGAACCAGGTTCAGATACGTCATACCGTTGTACAGACTATGTTTGAGCCGAGCTCAACTGAACTTTCCCTTATTACAATTCTTCAGAAAATGGCAACGTCGCTTCCTTTGAGACATGCGTTTTCGATACGAATTGCGACAAATTTGGGACAAATGGAAGGAAGAGTAAGAAAAACAAGAATAATAAACATTCTTCTATGACAAGAGAGCGAAGTTTCATAGAATATATTGTTAAAATTTTTATTAAAAGAGTCGGGAATCAAGTCGGACCTAAAGCACAGTGCTAATTTCACGTGTAATGAAAATTTTTTTTTTATAATTTAATGAAAAATATAGAAGTGTAATAAAAAATAAAAAAACAGACAATAATATAAATAAAATTTAGTTTCATTCCACACCTCAAAATTATTTATTCTCTTCCTATATTTCTTTGGCCTTCTTCTCGAATTCATTGCAAAATTCACTGTTTCCACAAAATCTTCATCATTGGTCAATTCCGCCAGATTATGGCAGACTTAAAAATTCATGTCTATCAATTTGATGTACAAAAATCTGTTTTCTTGAATTGAACAAAATTTTAATACATGAAAAAAATAAATACTAGCAAGCGAAAGCGGAGAGTTTGAAATATAACCTATAAATTGATAATTTGAAGTGACATTTCAGCTGAACCAGGCTTGAGCGCCCGATTTCCGTACCTTAATTTGAGGGTCGGTTTGATTTGAGCGTAGCTCAGGCTTGAATTCGAACTGTACAACAGATATTTCTGGTTTGAGTAGAGCTCAGTCTTGAACTCGGCTTAAACTCGGACTGTACAACCGGGCCTAAGTGATATAGGCTTTCACTTTACTATTTGAAATTCAAAGAAATGGAATAGTATCCATCACCAATTATGTACTCTTTGTACATAACCATCTCATTCATGTTCCAATAGGTTTATCCACTTTAGACTATTTGCTCTGAGGTTATTTGTTTATGCGTTTGAAATGACCACTCAAGATAAACTAAAACAAAGAATAATGAATTAGAGTAACGGCTTACGTAATGACTATAACTTTAGGTAAAAATCAATTGATAAAAGGGTCGCATATTAAATGTATTTAAGTTGGTGGTATCTACCCATTTTCAAAATTCATTGCGAATTTCATTTTAATTCAGTTCTTGCTGGTTTTCAATTGATAAGTACTCCTAAAAAAGAGTTTTCTAAATTATATCATATATATCCATCCTAACACAAGATTTTCTTGAAATCAATATTGTGGATTTTGTCTTGTCTCTCCTTCTTCATGTACCTAGAGTTTTCATGAATGTTTAAATTATTTTTTCAATTTTGAATATATTCAACAGAATAGTAATTACATATAATTAATTAAAATAGTAATATTATGTGGTTTATTTGTTGAAATTTCCATTTTCCTATACCTAGCTATACATAATTCCTACTTAATTCTTCATTTCGTGCTGATTTTATTGGTTTTATCTGAAAAATTAGTAGCATTCGGCAAGATCAGTCCTACTTAACAAGGACTTCTAAATACTTCGGGGGAAACCTTGTTTCATAGAACACGCGTGCTAAATAAACTTCTCATATTTCAAATACCGGTTATATGTATATAGGTACTCTCATCATTAATACGGGTTCTCCCGTACATCGATTATTTCATGCGAAATTAAGAAAACAACAACACATCCGCTTCTATATACAAAAATTGTTATTCTGCTTACCGGTTCGATCCACCTGATATAACCAAAGGTTATAGTTAAGTCATGTTTCATAATACGAGGTCCCTATAATTATAGAGGGATTAATCGAAACAGCAATTTATTATATAATAACTATTTTTATTAGGTGTTTGTGCAGTATGTTTTCTTCGTCAATAAATGTTTGATGGTGTTGATGTTGGAACATCTTTTATGGCGCTGAATAGGTAATGATGCGAAGTTTTGTTTGTACTATCGATTGATATTTTGCGCGGTAATAAAAAGCTTAACCCACTGAAGTATTGAAAAACTTTTATTAGGGTTGGAGTGAACCTCCATGAAAAGAAATAAAATTATTCGATCAGTAGAACTCAAAAATATCGCATGAGATAAACCAAATAACCGTGGGTTTTGGTTTCTCAGGTGAGAGATACTGCTTTATCGATCTTGAATATTTTCAGATTTGCGGTGTTACTGATTATATCAAATAGTATAAACCATTTTGAAATTTAACATGAAGAGTGAATACTCGTACCTTTCTGAATATTTTTTACAAGAGTATGTCTCTTGATAATACCTATAGTCCGTTCACGAAAGGTTGAGCGCATAGTAGGCGTTTCTTTATTTATCTGAAGTTGGCAGTATTTCCTGTCATAACATAAAATAAAGTCAACGTTGCCGAATGTACCCGGCCTCGTCCGACGAGCTTTCGAGTTTAGATCAGAGAACTCCGCGATTTATGCAACTTTTTCGTGACATTGACAACATTGCGTATCAATCTGACAATAAAATAAAAAACAAAACCTAAAATTTTAATATACACAGTGGAATATGCCAAATTGTCATGGCCAACCGACGGCTCAACCTTTCGTGAACGGAGTATATACAAAATGAATCTAAATTTCCCATTGGTATAAAAACTTGCTTCGATTTCGGAAACCTCACAATGCGGCATATCATTTGAAATTTTTTTTCTTTCGTAATATCTTATGACATATAGTGCATTACTTTCGAAACAATTAGTCAAACCTCTAGGTTTGAAGGGAAATTAAAACAAATGATACACAGGATATTGGTAATCTATACCGAAAATTTCAGCTTTTAGGGATAATGAGTACTGAAGTTATAAATGTTCAATTGGATATTTCACATTAAAAATAGGAAAATCAATGGCTATCTCAACAAAAAGTATCCAGAGAGCCACGAGTATTCTAATAGTTATTTAATCAACTAGGTTATTAAAGATTGCGACTAATGGTCAAGGTTAATAGTTCGAGATCATTAGTCGCTCGATTAATAACCGAGTTGATTACAAGATTTTTCCGAATATCTCAATATGAATTGTGTATGAATTTTTGATTGAAATACATTCTCATTTTGCACAAGACTTACATTGGACATAATAAAATTTCCATGTTTCTATGTTCCAGTTGAGTTTTGACATTTCTCGTAGTGCTCCTGAATACTTTGTGAACGATTGCCATGAGGATTGCACATTAAAATAGCATAAATTGAGCATTAAAATGGGCCATTAATTATCAATTTCGTACACATTAAAATCACCTTTTATTTTGAGATCGACGAAAAAATACTAGGTATTTATTAATACATATTGAATTTGAAAGTAATAATACTTTTCCACAAAATCGGCCACACCGTAGCTCTGCAATATTTCAGATCGATAGAACAGTGTATTTCTTACAAGCAAAAACATTTTTCAATAGTTTCATACTTTCCGTTTTCCGTGAAAGTCAAGGTACCATCGATAGAGCAAACCTGTATGGTAGAGTTTTCTGAATTGATTAAAATGTTCAACTGGATACTATATTCAAATGCGAGGGCTATTCAAAGCCAAAGTGGTTCTGGTTTCATCTTATAACAATCAATACAGTTCGGAAAAGCCTAATTTACTGATATCATTGTATCAGTTACTGCAAATATCCGTGAAATTCTATTCAGAAACACGTTGAGCCACTCTTCTATGGATTTATCCTTATACGAAAGACAGGTACAATCTCGAAAATCTCAAATTTTGAATATGTGCTTGTTTGAAAAGTTTCGTCATTCTCTAATCAGTAATGTTATTAGGCACTCTCGAGATTATTGCAAAAAATATACAACTCCTATGTGTTACCAGGGCCGGATTAAACTCTCTTTCTCCCTAGGCCAAAAACAATTTGCAGCCCCTTTGAGTAAAGAGAATTTAAAAAAATTCAAATTTTTTGAGTACTCGATTTTCGCTGAAAATGATAAAGACAATTTTCTATCTGGAAATAAAACAATCTAATGTTTCAGAGTGTATATTTCATAGTAAAAAATTACAGTTTTCATCATCAAACTAATAATGGTTTTCTTTTTGCCTTCTTTTCCGCAAACTGTTGAAACACTACTTCGAAGTCTAATTTTTTTAACAACTCAGCTTCAATGCACGAAACGGCCAAGGAATTACGCTAAAATTCGCTTCAATGCTGAAAACGACCTCTCTGCTGAACAGTTTGTTGCAAAAGTGCAAAAACATTCTAATTGTAATATCGATATAATAAAACACTTTCATCACTTCTAATGAAGGTACTCATCTCGTGTAGAGTTTTTGGAGGTTGTCTAACTGAGCTAAGTAGGATTTGAAGTGCAAACATTGATCGTGAAGTTTTTCATCTGAATCGCCAGGAAAAATACAGATGATAATATTATTAAGTGCTACTCCTAATTCTTCAAAACTAATCGATTGCAATTTTAAGAAAAAGGAGAACTTCGTATCAAAACCCTTGTAGCAATTTTTACGCTCATTCAATTCTCTCGTTAGATAGTCAATTATAACAAAATAAACCCCTACTCTGAGGTTTTCCCTCCCATTCAAAACAGTATGTCCCAGTCGAATTTTATCAGCAGGAACAGTTCTTGTTGTGGCTGTTCTTTCTTCACTTTGATATTTCTCGAATCAAGAATTGATCTTCGCTCTCTTCTCAAGTCGACCAAATTGATCTCGTAATCCTACAATATTAGTTATTTAATAAACTAGGTTATTAAAGACAGCGACTAATGGTCAAGATATTTTAATGCGTGAGCGGAGCGAACGCGTTAATAGTTCGAGAACATTAGTCGCTCGATTAATAACCGAGTTTATTACAAGATTTTTCCGACGATCTCAACATGAATAGTGTATAAGTTCTTGATTAAAATACATTCTCAATTCGCACAAGACATACATTTGACGTGAAGGAATTTCTATGTATCTATGTTCCAGTAGAGTTTTGACATTTCTCGTAGTGCTTCTGAATACTTTGTGTACGGTTGCCATGAGGATTGCACATTAAAATGGCTAAAAAAAATTGAGCATTAAAATGGGTCATTAATGCTCAATTTCGTACACATTAAAAGCACCTTTTATTTCGAGGTCGGCGGAAAAATAAATTAATGACTCATCATACAAAACTTCTTCATCTTAAAATCACTTGACACAGTCGCCAAAAATATTGGGTGTTTCCATCACTCGGAGAAACTTGCATTGAGGCCCTGATGTAGGGCCACTGCTAACATCTCAAAAAGTGAAGAGGAAGTAATCAGTGCTTTCAGCATGCGATCTGTGATGATTAAACTTCTCATTTTGACACTACTCACTACTAGATGTCACCATCTGTTAGTTGCTACTCGATAGCTTCTTACAATTAGTGTTAAATGTAGAGGTTTTTCAATAGGATGTTGTCTCTGAGGGATATGGGACACTGACTAGGCCTAATGAGGCCAAAACCGGTCTGTCTCTTCCCTCATTGACAACATCTTGAATAATCATCCCAGTCCGCCTGAAGAAGGTTCTGTGAGCCTATAAATTGAAGATTGTATTCATTTCGATGATTACTATTTTCAATTTATCTATGTTTCAAAAATACTTCATCTATACCAATGCCAACTTTCTGTATTGAATCGCTCATTTTATCGAATCGAATGTGCGAAATTCTCGAAGATAGCTATTTCGACATTTTCGCAGAGGAGTTAAAGGAATTTTTTTTAATCACCGAAAATTTGCTGCCCTTAAAATCGTGCCGCCCCTAGGCCATGGCCTATGTTGGCCTAGGCGGTAATAGGCACCGTGTGTTACTACCAACAATTAAGAAATTAGAAAACATCCAGTTGATAAAGTGAAATAATGTATTTCATCAGGCCTTAGAGTAAAAAGCCAATTTGGAATCATCCCTTATAAGTAGCCAAATTTCACAAGAAATTTTTTGCAGATCGCCGACATGGTGGAATCGCAGGACGAAAATGGAAAGATGCTTGACGTTGACCACAATCGTCGTAGCTCTGGTTGGAGTTTCCCTCATAGTGGCACTTGCAACTGTTTTGTTGAATAATGCAAAGTACAATGGAAGTCAAACTATAAATAGTAAGTAACAAAGGTACAATGATATGTGATTATGCATAAACTGTCGTCACAAAATTTTCCTGACCTTTACGTGTAGCAAATTTGAATATCTTATCATTTGGAATGGAAAAAAATGTGATATTTCTGGAAAGGGAGTGATTCAGTTCTATAGCTCGTAATGATGACTCAGTTGTATATTGTCTAACGAAAGAATTTGAATTTATGTCTGAAGACTTATTTTTTCTGAAAAACCCCACTCTGATGGAATTTTATCCTTTATCAACTTAAAAAACCCAGAAATAAAACTTCTCCATCTAAATTTGGACCAAAAAATTAATCTAAACGAACATAACACTTTAAATAATCATAATTGTAATTGTTCGCAGGCAAATATTTTATTAGTTTTTGCTATACAGGATACAGGATGTTCACAAGGGATTCACCAATATTCGAACTTCTGATTTGTCAGCTGATTTAATGATGATAGTTGAAACCAACCAAGATTAAATGCATCATTTTCAAGAAATAGGTTGTTGACGTTTAGAGAATCATAAAGGCAATATGTCTGAAATTTTGGGGCATGATTGAATACTTCGACTTACTGCATACCCGGATATTTTTTTGACAAAATTTGACGAATCGAATAAGCTGAATAAGGATTCAATCGACCTTTTCGATTTTTGGTTGGCAGGCAATATGTCATTATAATATCCGAAAATTATAGGAAAATATTTCAGTGAAATATAAGAGAATGTAGTTTAACGTTGGTTTCAACAAGAGATATTTTGTTATCTACGGTTTCTTTAGAATCAACTGCGCCTAAAATATGTTGGAAATATGTTGGCTTGCGGGAACTTCACATGAGATAACGTGACATCAGATGTATGAATGATGTCCCTAGAGGAAATTTACATACTCTTACCATATAAAGGTTCAACAGCATAGGAAAATTGCCACTTAGAAGTCTTCTGTCTTTCTTCGCCAATGTACAAGATGATTTATACATTCGGAATTGAATGATTTCTTCAGAATTTGTGTGGTGTGCTCCAGTTGTTTCACAATAAAATTTCTCATTTTATCATCCAGAAACTTCTATCTCGAACAAATTCGTTCTACATTTTTAACAATAAGTAGCTTAATTTTTGCCAATGATTTAGGGTTTTCAGAAAAACATTAAATTTCGCTAATGCTATAACAGTAGGTACCTACTATAGAAAATTCAACCTGAAATTCTGACCTAATGAAAATAAACTGAAAACTTAGTGAAAAACATAACGTGTTTTCCGCCTAGGCGCGAATAACAGGAGCAATTCGTCTCGGCATGTCCTCCTTAAAGTTTTGAATCAATTAGAGCATCACTGAGCTGCTACAAATTTTCAGAAGAGATTGAATCTTTCCCCTAAGAGCATCCAAATATGCCCAATGGGGTTCACACCTGGGCTCAGAGCAGGCCACATGAATTCTTGGATATCAACCTCTGCCTCTGTTTTTGCTTATGCACCGTTTATTGGAGACGATTTCGTGCTAATGCATGATAATGCCAAACCGCATGTGGCTAGGATTGCCAGGTACTATTTAGCAGAATTCAATTGGCCTGCTCTCAGCCCAGATGTGAACCCAATTGGGCATGTTTGGATGCTCTTAGGAGGAAGATTCAATCTAGCGTGCCAACACCTGAAAATTTGTAGGAACTCAGTGATGCTCTAATTGATTCGAAACCTTATTGAGGGCATGCCAAGACGAATTGCACCTATGTTATTCGCGCCTGGGCGGAAAACACGTTATATTTTTCACTTAGTTTTCGGTTTATTTTCATTAGGTCAGAATTTTAGTTGAAATTTTTAAAATAATGTTATAGCATTCGCGAAATTTAATGTTTTACTGAAAACCCTGTATCATTAGCAAAAATCAAGCTACTTATTGTGGATGATAAAATGAGAAATCTTATGGTGAAACAACTGGAACACACAACAAAAATTCTGAAGAAATCAATTCTGAATGAATGAGTCATCTCATATTTCCGCGAGAATCTGTACTGAAGACGATATTTGATAATCTACTGATCTGCTGTTACTACGACACTCGTGTGTAAGTGGTTTCATCGTTCCTATACTTATTGATAAAACTATTGGAACCTGCCATTACATTTCATATACTTACTTGACTATTTCGTCATTCTATTCGACAGAATGCAATATTCATCAACTGAATATTTCAATCACTTCTGAGTTATACATTATGTAATATATGCATTAGTTTGGTTCTGCTTGGCAGCTCCCCTTTTTCAACACAAAAGTATAATTTGATAATATTTTCGAATGAACAGCCCAAGACATTATTTTCTTAACAACAATAGGTCCAACAAACTGCACTCATTTGTCAATATCCTAATTGCATAATTCAACGCACGATGTTCGATTTAGCATGGGAAATGACGTATGACTTGTCGTTTAGAAAGTCGTAGCTATATTTTATTACTTCCCTGCGATCAGAATTCGTATCGACTGTCATGTCTAATCACTAGACATGGAGTTTTATACATAGGTGAGAGCGGCGAATCGAATGAAGCATTCATTGGTTGTTATCTGACTCTTTCACTTGGTGTAAATTGCCCTTATTCGCTTTCTCGTTTGATAATATCATAGGTAACGGCCAGAACTGAAGGATTAATAATAGGCATTGATGTTCTTGAATGAATGGAATAATAGTGATCTGCATATCATCTTAATTTGATGCGATAATTTATTCTGAATATATCAATTTGAATTGGGAATGCACAGTTCCTATTTCGTAATATGTCATTTCAGTCCAATTTGTTGCTGAAATTAGAGAAAGTATCTAAAGGTTTCAAAGAATCAAAATAAAAGATGATAATCGTTGTACTGTTAGCCTTCTGAAAGTACCACATCTTGTGTGCATATTGAGCCACTCTAGATTAATTTATCACTATTGCGAAGTTATTGCGATAAAATACACTGCTCAACAATTGATAGGGATCACTTACTTGTTCTAAATTCATTTCTGAAATATTCGCTCCAAGATTATAAATTTAGTCAGTATTTTCAGTTGATAATATGGTTCACTTGAGAAAAGAATGAAAAAATGGAAAGTTGGAGAGAAAAAAAGACACTATTAGGAACACTCAAAATTCTGTGTTTGAATAACATAAAAATTTTATGATGAAACCACAAGAAGGCTGAAGTTTCGGTTTAGCTAGTACCTAGTTGGTCCCCCACGAGCTCGTCTCAAGCATTCTACCCTACGAGGCATACTTTCGATCGAACGATTTATAAAATTTTGGGGCAAATTCGTCCAAATATCCCGTAAAGCGTTAGAAAGGTCCTCCAGGTTATTGATCGGTTGTTCTAAGGTTGACAATTGTCTAGACATCTCAGACCAGACATGTTCGATGCAATTCATGTCTGGAGAGCGAGCTGGCCAGTCCATCCTATCAATAGCATGATCCTCAATGCTAGGAGAAATCCCACTTACCCGGCGTCGCGGCTCAATAGATCACTGAGAGTTGCAACAGGAGTTCTAATTTCGAACCAGACTGTAAGACGACGACTACATGTTCGTAGGAGGGTACAACATCCCCGTTTGAATAGGGAACACCGGGTTCATCGACGGCAATGGACTGAGGAGCACCGCAATTGGACACTTGAAGATTGGAGCCGATGTTTATTTACGGATGAGTCTAGATTTCGTTTGGTCAACTCCGATGGACGTATTCTTGCTTGGAGGGAAAGAGGTCGAAGGTATGCAGAACAGTTTATGTTACCCACAACAGCTTTTGGCGGAGGTTCTATATGTGTATGGTAAGGCATTTGTTTGAACCAACGCACAGAGTTGGTTGTTCTGCAGAACACCACCATGACCAGCCAGATGTATCACGATATGATTATTGAACCCATAATTGTTCCGTTTGCGGCTGCCGTGGGCGAGAATTTCATTTTAATTGACGATAATGCCCGTCCACACCGTAGTCGTCTGGTTAATGAAGCGCTAGAAACTCATGCTATTGATAGGATGGACTGGCCAGCTCGCTCTCCAGACATGAATTGCATCGAACATGTCTGGTCTGAGATGTCTAGACAATTGTCAACTTTCCATTTTTTCAATTTTTTCTCAAGTGAACCATATTATCAACTGAAAATACTCTGATATCTGACTAAATTTATAATCTTGGAGCGAATATTTAAGAAATAAATTTAGAACAAGTAAGTGTACCCTATCAATTGTTGAGCAGTGTAGTTTGCCAATAGCAGTTATCTTATGATCTATAACCATCACTTTTGCCACTTCTGTTCAACGTTCCGGCCTGGAAAAACACGCAATCCATCAGACTTTCAAAAAAGAAACTTCCGTCGCTCTTTGTAAATGCTTATCATTTTTCACAGTTTTCAAAAAACAATATTCGATGACTTCGATTTTTGTATTTATTCAGTTGTCAATCAATTTATTCGATCTCTTTTAAGCTGAATCTTATTATTGGACTTCATATGTTTTTGAAATCAACAGTCGGTTGATTGAAGGGGTTTTCGGTTATGGACATGAAAGCTGCTTCCTGTTTTTCTTTTATTGATATGATGGAAGCTTCACCCTATGAAATTATATGGTCTTTTCCATTCAAAGAATGTTAGACAAGCTTTGACTAATCAGTGTCTCTCTGTTGAGCAAATTTTTTATTTTCTTCCATTCAAACCATAGAGTACTACATATAAAGGGTGTTTAATCATATACTGGACAAACATATATATCGTGCGTTCAAAAAAATTCGTGGTCAAGTAAGCTGTGGATTCTATTTTTCCTAAGAGTCTATGAGGGGAAAAATAGAATCCACAGCTTACTTGACCACGAATATTTTTGAACGCACGTTATATCCGTGTAAAGGACAACGGGAGAATCATTTTTGCCTTATTCAATATATCCCACACTTAATGTAACGGCTTTTGGTTAAATCTGAGTAGTTTTGGGTCCTCTAATCAGAAAAGTTGACGAACTCCGAAAAAATTTTGACTCTAGAACTCAAAATGATTTTTTCTCAATATTTCAGAGGTCTGAACGAAACATTAAGCCGGGAATAGACGAAGCGCACCTACTCGCGCACCAGCCTCGCTTCCGCTCCCTCGCATAGTGTAAACATGCTTCTCGCCATGAGGCCCCTCTTCCTCGGGTTGAGCCATTGCCGGTCGGTTTTCAGTCGCGCATCAAAGAAGCCATGCTGTGTCGTTTGAACAAGCTTCTGGAGCTAGTCGAGTCTGGTCGAGTCTCAGACTCTATACGAGGATGATTACTACCTCGCCTTCTCATCCTGGCTCGCCCTTCCAGGCGAATCCAGCGTGTCGTGTAAACACTGGCGCGAGGATGAGTTTTGGTGCGCGAGTAGGTGGCGAGGTTTGACTCGCGAGTGGGTGCGCTTCGTCTATTCCCGGCTTTAGAATGGCTGTAATAACGAAACCGTTTGATATGTTACAATTCTGTTTTCATATTCGTGATTGATAATTGAAGAAGTACAATTGTACGACCTTTCATTCATTTCGGGTAAAAAATTTTTATCGCTATAAACATGTTAAAAAAATTGTGTTCGATTTTTGAAAAAATGTACAGAATAGCGGAAAACCTGCAATGCCTTTTTTTTATTTGTCAAGTTAAATTTAATTTTCTGAATGAACACAATTTTCTAAGAACTTCTGTGAAAAAATTTTTTCAAGAATCGAACACAATTTTTTTTAAATGTCTACAGCAATAAGAAAATTTCATTAGAAATGAATGAAATTTCGTACAATTGTACTTCTTTAATTATCAATCACGAATATGAAAAGAACGGTTTTGTTACTACAGTCATTCAAATGTTACGTTCAGACCTCTGTAATAATAAAAAAAATTGTTTTGAGTTCTAGAGTCCAAATAGGCGTCAGTTGGTCGTACACTAAGCTTTTCATGTGACCCGACACATAAAAACCATTGATGTTCCTCGCCGGTTGATAACATTCGATGAGAGTTCTTTAATTTTAAGCTTTGTCAAGAAGTGTATTCAAGCTGCTGGTTGAAGGTTCAGTTTTTGTGGATCGCTTTCATTGATTGACATCCTCTCTACCTAGTTACAGCAGAAAAATGGACCTTAAGAGCTCTTATTCTGGAAAAGAACGATAAAAACCCAAAAAATGAGAGATACTAAAAAAACTTAAAACTTCAATATCTCAATAACGATTAGATTTCGGAGAACATATAGGACCAAATTAATCAGAAATGACCTGAAAAATAACGTCCTTCGATATTCAGTACGACTTACCCTGTAACCCTGTATGCAACTTCTAGTTAGTTGAATTTCATTATCTGGGGCTTATTGCACCAAAATACTTCGCAACTTTCCACTTTTCACTTTGCTTTCTGACAAATTTCAAATGTGAAAATTAATTATATTGCACAAAATTTCTACCAATATTCAATTTCTGCGAACTGATTCTCACTTGTGAAAAGTTGCAAAGTATTTGGTGCAATAGGCCCCAGGTTTCAGTCACATTAGCCCTGATAAGACAAAGCTTATCCAAACGTTTTCGAATGAAGACTATAGGGTTTTACAGGGTGAAGCTTCCATACAACAAAAGAAGAAAAACTGATACGTAGAATACCAAAGAAAGCAATAACCAAAAACCCTGTCAGTCAACCGTCAGTTGATCTTAAAAACATCTGGGCTCCAATAATGAGATTCCCTTGAAAAAGATTAACTGAATTGTTCGTCAACTAAGTAAATCAAAAAAAGATCAAATTGTATCTCTCTGTGACAATACCAAGCAGTACAATTTCCATCTTTTTCAGGTTCCTACTCAGCTGAGCCCTTGCTAGGCTCCCAACCACCAATAGTAAACTCTGTTCCAAGTGGAGAAACTGCCTCCAACAAGATTTGCCTAACCCCAGGATGCATTCACACAGCATCGAAGGTTCTCGAATACATGGACCCTTCAGTAGATCCCTGCGATGACTTTTATCAATTCACCTGTGGCAACTTCCTCAAGAAAACTAACATACCCGATGACAAAGCTTCAGTGACTTCGTTCAGCATCATTAGTGATTCACTGCAGGAACAACTTAGATCGATGATCGAAGAGCCTGTAGATCCTAAGGAGCCAAAACCCTTCCAATTGACCAAAAAACTGTATAGGGCTTGTATGAACAAGACTCTCATTGAAAAGGAAGGTTTGACCACAATTCATCAAATATTCAAGGATTTAGGTGGATGGCCAGTACTAGAGGGTGACATGTGGAACGATGGTGATTTTGATTGGAAAAAGGCGGTGTATAAATTCAGAAAACATGGATACAGCGTGGATTACCTCATCGATTTTTCTGTGGGTATCGATCTGAAAAATTCGACCAGGAGAATTATAGATGTGAGTAGGACATTTCAGACTATGCACAAGTTGAAAGTTATATTATACCATCACTTTCTACACCTCTTATAAAGTCAGTTACACTTTTCGCGAATTAATTATTATTTTATCTCGTTTCTAATACGTAGTAGACTTTTTCAGCTTCTACATTCAGTATCATGATGTCGAAAAGATTTTACGGCAAATGGCACGTAGTGTTAAAATATTTGAATCGAGCAGATGAAATATTCGTCAATAAATATCAACAGATATCGAGATCATTCTTCGAAGATAATCATTTTCATCGTCAAAACAACCTTCAGAAAAGTTTTGGCTGTGATCAGTACACATTTCTCTGAATAACTGGGGGTGTTCTTCTTAAATTGTACTATCAACGGTTTGGGACGAAACTAGCTCGAATTGAACAGAACAAGCGCCATCTGCGAGAGTATCTACCCCTATCAGTAATGCAAAAACGTCGAACAAATGGTTTGATATTCATTTGTCATTAGCGTGCGAAAACAGTAAAACACGCTATACTGCAGTTTTCGACCTGTAGTTTACAACGAGTAAACATTCAGAATCAGCTAGGTTTTTATCGAGAAATATTTATGTACCCAACTAAAATCATTGAACACTCCTTGTTATTTGCTTTGAAATTATTTCATAATCAAGTAATATCAGATTAGATTGTGGTCGATTGGTACTACCTTTCTGCACTGTGATCAATGAGGTATCGTACTAAAGCTACATTTTACCCAGGAATGTGTTGCGTGAACTTATCTATCCACACTTTTCCAGCCACGATTTTTGACGTGGATACTGTCGATGTTGGGATAGAGGACAATCATGCGTTATTTAGTCAAAGTGTTGTCAAATGTATCTTGTGTACGACAATGAGATTAATAGTAACTTACACATGAGGCAACACGAACAAATGATTTGATTTTTATTATCTAATTATCAATATCTATCATTTTCTTGAGTGCATGTCGAAGTATAGTTTCATATGAACTTACTAAAACTAAATTCGGAAAAAACAACAGCACTGATATTTGGAAGTAGGCAAAGTCGAGAGAGCGCCAAGTTTTTGGGTATAGTCCTAGTTGGGTATATGTAGTCCTAGACAGTAGACTAGATTGGTCATCACATATTGATCAAGTATGTTATAAACTTTCGAAAAATATGTACCTTCTGAGGGAGTTGAAAAATTATGGTAATATACATAGTGTATTGCAGTACGGTATCATCCTGTGGGGCAACGCGTCAGATAATTCTAGAGTTTTTATTCTGCAAAAAAGGGTATAAGAATTATGTATGGTATAAAGAATAGACAATCCTGTAAGTCTGCATTTATAAAGCATGGTATACTTACCTTCCCATTTCTTTATAGAAAAGAGTGTTTTAGATATATTCACTTCAATAAAGTCAGTATGACACAAAATTGGTCATTCCACTCATTCAACACGAGGTACAAAGATGATCTGATTACACCACTACACAATAAGAAGAACACCCAGAACTTTTTTACCTATTGGGGAATAAAATGTTCAATAAATTACCAGCTGGTATTAAAGACTTAATCCAGCAATACATAGTTTATTAGTTTCAAATGCATTTTATTCTGTAGAAGAATTTTTGAGTTACAATATTTGTTAAAGCCTACACTTGACAAACCATGTAATTATTCATGGCAATAAATTTATTATTATAAGAGAAAAATTAAAAACTGACCAGCCACGGTTTTAGCGAATACTGTGTAGGGGGGTTATCCGGGGAAGGTACATTCTCAACAAAACTTTTTTTGCGTGGTATTTTGAACAAAGGTATCAGATTTAATGAGACATTTTTTTGGGCGCCCGTCGAAGTATGAGAAAAAAATTAAAAACTGACCAGCCACGGTTGTAGCGAATACTGTGTATTTCGATAGTTCAGAATAAGAAATACTCAGATCGTATCGATGAGTATTCAATAAAATATTAAATTTCATGTTCGATCAAAACTTGAAAAACAAACGGAACAAATTGTCAAAGTTGGCAGTGTTATTACCTCAGATCAATGAAAAACATTTATTGATCTGAGGTTATTTCTAACACACCCCCTACACAGTATTCGCTAAAACCGTGGCTGGTCAGTTTTTAATTTTTTTTATACTTCGACGGGCACTCAAGAAAATTATAGATATGTATCGATAATTAGATAATAAAAAGCAAATCATTTGTTCGAGTTCTCTTATGTCTAAGTTACGGTAAATCCCATTATCATACACGAGATACATTTGGCTACACTGTGACTACATAACGCTTGATTATCCTCTATTCCAATATCGACAGTATCCACATCAAAAACCGTGGCTGGAAAAGTGTGGATAAGTTCACGCAAACCAGGAATGTAACCTCCTTCGCAAAGTTGGTTATTTTCCTAGGAGAATTCACTCGTATATCAGATGACGTTGAATCGTTCCACCCAGTAGAGTAATGCTAGTTCGCGACAACACATTGGATGGCAAAATATTTGCACGGTAATTTTTATGGTTGATCTACATAACCCGCAGATATCAGAGATATCCTCGCCGATCTTCTGTAGGTGTATTTCACGAACCGGAAACCTGAGTAATCAGCGTCAACTCATTTTTTGGCGACGATAGAGCTTGTTGATATTTCTCTTCTGAAGGAGTCATCAGCAGGCCCGTGATGGGTCCCATCTGAGGGCGGTGGATATGACCACAGAACATATAATAATATACGACCATTAGTAGAGAGCACCAGTAATATGCTATGGGGGCGATAAAACTGTTCAGACTGGAGGGCGCACCGGGATACGTCCCGATATCCCGGCGACCCAGCACAGGCCTGTCCATCAGTCTCTTCACTTGCTTGTGACTTGCGTTCCTCTCTTTTTTCCTATTCATCAACCTACAACGTAATCAGTAAAGGTGATGAGGGCACGGTCCGACGAAGGGAGTGTTTGCTCCTCTTTTACCTGGAAAACGTAACATCAGTGAATCAGAGACTCTATTGTTGTTGTTATTGATGAAAAGTAACAAGCTTACTGAATATTTTCAACTCAATTATACGAAATCTTACTGTGTTCTGAAGTCTCCAAAATTATGTTTCAGCTGGATCAAGCATCCTTTGGTCTAAGACGGGAATTCCTGACTAGAGGATTGGCCGATAAACTAGTCAAGGCCTATTTCGATTATATGGTTGATATTTCTGTTTTATTCGGTGCCGAAAGAAAAAGAGCCTTGAAAGAGTTGGAAGAATCACTTAATTTCGAAATAAGTTTAGCAAATGTAAGTATTCAAACTTCTTCATAATGTGAAATTTCTAAAAAGAATTTGGTTGGAGTATAAATACGATTTATTTTCAGATTTCATTGCCAAGTGAGAAGAGAAGAAATGCCTCCCTTCTATATAACCCAATGACACTTGAAGAATTACAAAGGAGGTTCCAAAGTGTTCCTTGGCTTGAGTATATCAATACCCTATTAGCTCCAGATACTGTGATAACTAAGGATGAAATCGTTGTTGTTAGTGTTCCTTCTTATATAACGGACCTAGAAAAAATTTTGGCTCAGACACCAAAAAGGTAGGCAGAAATACTAGATCTAATAGATAGGTATATTCTTTGAGCTTTGGCCTTAAAAAATTATTATAAGCAGAGGCAAATGTTGAAGAAGTACCATAAATCTCTCCGTTTGAAACAAGAGCACAGCTCCGCTCAGTAAGAACCTTTGAATACCGGTATAAATGTAGCGATTGGATGCAAGGATTTGTTTGAAGAATAAGCTGAAAGATTCACATCAAAGGCCTTCTATCACTGAAACAAATTTTCTTTTTTCCTCATATCTGATTTGAAATCTTGAAATTGCATCGGAAAAAATCAAATAACAGAAGCAGAAAAAGCACGAGAAAGTAAATAGTAGGATAAGTATCATCTCTTCTTTGAAATTTCATCGATATTTGAAAAAGCTACTTTGAAACCAGAAGTGTTTATTAATCCAGGTCTGGCTCTCCCAGAGATGACAAGGACCCATAATACTACAACACTGGGTAATCTCCCATTGATTACAACAGCGGTATTTCACTCAGAATATCATATTCTATTTCGGAATAATGATAAAAAACGTGTGACGATAATTTGTAGTCAAAGCAGAATACTTTTCAGGGTGTCTACTTTTAAAGTGGCCAAACTTCAAGGGAAGATTATACGTGTGATTTGCAACAAAAAATGTCAAATAACACTTGGTCGAAATGTTGGGAGTTATTCTTCGATTTAACATTTCTTGATTTCACGAAATATTTCGATTTTTTCCACTGAAATGATCATTATTGAGTTTTCTTTGTAGACTCGTCAAATTTGATCACATATTCAAAAAAGGCAATAAATTTTCTACAAATGAGACTGATAAGAGAGTCTGTGTGCAGAAAAAAACTTTTGATGCGGGTGTGGTAAGGTGATGAATATCACGATTCTGAAGTTAACAAAATCAATCCTATTTTTCCAATGGATTTTTCTTTGAAATTTCAATAATTATGCACACGTTTTCTTTTCAGTGAAAAGTACCTCATTTAGTGTACTTTTGAGTGACATACTAACTTGTGTGCTATTTGCTCATCCTAACATGATAACAACGAAAAATCTGAAAATTCCGAACCTAAACTTCCTTTATTTTGAAGCTTTTGGTGATTGAATTTCAATGTATTTTTATGAAAATCATCAATTCATCTTGAATTAAAATAATAACGAAAAACTGAACCACCTTCTTCCATACATTTGATACATCGTTTTCGTACCGAATGTACAAATCTGCAGAGTCGCATGATAATTTTCTTTCCTCTTCATACATGGTTAGTTCGTAAGTTTCGTGAAAGTGGCCACGTCAATCCACAATATCATATGTAAATTATTATTCTGGTACCACCTTCAAAATGTAAGTCTGGTCTCAGCATCTACAGGTAGCAGATAAATTGATGATTTCCATAATATTACATTCAAGTTCAATCATGAAGAACTTCGAAATAGAGCAAATTTAGTTGGTTTCCGTTGTTATTATGTTAGCCTTGATATTATAGAGGAGGATGAGTAGCTAGTACAAAAATTGAATTGTCATTCGAAGGTACACTAAATTAAGTTTTTTTTACTGAAAAAAAAACGTGTTCACAATCATTAAAATTTCATCGAAAAAACCATTGGAAAAATACTTCTGATTCTGTTAACTTCGAATCGTGATATTCATCTCCTTACCATGTACACAGACTCACTTATGTATACCTACAGACTCACTTATCTTGTAGCAAATTTATTGCCCTTTCCGAATATTCGGTCAAATTTGATGAGACTGCAAGGAAAACTGAACAATGTTTATTCTGAAAACTTAACAATGATTATTTTAGTGGAAAAAATCGAAATACTTCGTGAAATCAAGAAATTGTGAATTGAAGAATAACCGTCAACATTTCGACCATGTGTTATATGGAATTTTTTGTTTCAAATCACTTGTATAATCCCCCCTGAAAGTTTGGCCCCTTTAAAAGTAGACACCCTGTATAAAAGATTGAGTTTGCTTAAAATTTGAATTGAAATCAAAGAAAAATACGTTCAACCTTCCATAGCTAATTTTAAATTCATTTGTCATAAGCTGCAATTTCCTCGATTTTAATCAGAAAAGATTAGTGCTAGTGCATTTCTTACCCATACTGAAAATTCGATTCTGATCTCCATATAATCAACTCTAATTTTTTTCTTCTCAAAGAGTTCAAGCCAACTACATCATGTGGAGGGCAGCAGCATCTTCAGTGTCTTATTTAACAGAAGCTCTTCGAAGACGTCAACTCGAATACACTACAGTCGTATCTGGTAAAACTGAGAGAGCTCCAAGATGGAAGGAATGTGTTGACATATCTGCTGGCAGGTTTGTATAAATTTAGTGAAAAATATAAATATAGAGGGTTTTCCAATAAGAGATGTTATTTTGAATAGCCCGCTATTTCGGTAGATGTCGCGTTTGAAGTTGTCATATTTTGACATTTGACAAGTAGATACTACGCCATTAATAAAAATGGAACGATACACAGTTCAAGAACGCATTGAAATTATTAAAATTCGTGCACGTCGCTCAATAACAGCCAAGAATATTGCTGCTGTAGCCGAAAATGTTGAAGAAAACCCAGGTTTGTCCATTCCTCGACGTTCTTTGGAATTAGGCATTCTACAAACGTCATTACACCGTATTTTTCATAATGATTTGGGTCATTCATCACTGGTTTTCGTGTCCTGATTTTTCTAAATATTCAGCTGTGTAGTGGCAAAGAGGACAGGGAAAATAAAATCCTTAATGAGATGCCGACGTTTCGACCTTTATTTCTGGTCTTTTTCAAGGCTGGAAACAGAACGACATTGAAAATATGGGGCGTAACATAGTGCCATAACATAAAATAGTGTAGTTTAGTGGGTGTAGAAATAAAATACAATAATACAATAAATTAATACAAAAACATACTTAAAAACACATACCTATTCATATGGATTATCCCTCATATTATTTTGAAGTGGACATAAAACTGTGTCGTCAATTTTTTTAAAAACTAGATACATAGATACATTTGTCACAAGATAAAATTTTTTCAACAGATAAAATTATTCACAAACTTTCATTAAAATTTAGGGCATTGACAGGTATTTCCTATAATGTTATATATAAACAATAGAACCAGTTTCCGTATTATCTGATATTTACGGAGCGTCGAGCGTCATATGGTAATGTCAGAGAAACGGGTATGTTCCTGGAATTCATCAAGAACGAATCATCCGTTTATGTCTCTCTAAAATGTTGTGGTATATTGTACTTAAATTCTGTACATCAGTCCTCAAATTTACCGTCTCGTTCAAAGAAATATGAACCATCTCACCGACACATCTCCTTTTATAATTTTTTTCCCTCTCTAAAATGGTGACGTTCTCGAAATCGAAATTGTGGTCTTCGTTGAAGTGATGGGCAGCTAGAGCGGTTTTTTCATTTTTATCTTTATTGATGGGTCTACAATCATATCTGTGCTGGTAAACTCTATTTTTAAGATATTGTTTGGTCATACCTATGTAGCATCTGCTGCAGTCTTTACAAGGGATTTTGTATATTAATTCGGACTGCAAACCATCTGGAGTTTTATCTTTGATTTTCGAGAAAAGGGAACTGACGCATTTCAATGGATAGAAAGCCAATCTTGTAGAAGGGTTAGTTAGTTGTAACGCTCTATTGATGTTTTCAGATAAACCCTGTATATAAGGAAAACGGTAATATCTGGTTCGTTCATCGCCACTCGAGCCTGCACTGTTATTGAGCACTCTTCTTCTATATTGATTGAGAACACGTTTGACCAAGGCTGTTGGGTAATTATTTTTTGTTAGTAACCCAGTTACTTTTAGTTCATTTTCTCTGTGAAATCTTTCATCACTCAAAAGAAAAGCGCGGAACATCAAGTTTGTTATCGTTGCCATCTTTTGGGATGTGGGGTGTTGTGATCGGTAGTTCAACATTCTAACCGAGGTGGACAAAAACGTTTTAAGAGGCATAACCACTAATATCTTGACTAACTATTTGGCTCGATCTACTAATGAAGGTCCATGTGTGAGACAGGCACACCTGAATTATGTATTAACAAGTAGGTTCCTCAAACAACATCCTGAGTGCATTGTTATGCGAGCTGACAAGGGAAACTCCACAGTTGTCATGTATAGAGATGAGTATGTCTCATATATGGAGAATCTATTGTCTGATACAAGAACATATAGGGTAACGTCTAGTGACCCGACAAATAAATTCCAAACTTTGGCCAATGAAATCGTGAAAGAACTTAGGGATGTGGGCGCCATTGATGAAATGAAAGCTAAACAACTAAAATGTCATAACTCTGTTATTCCAAAGTTATATGGCCTTAGAAAAACTCACAAGGAAAACATTTCCATTAGACCTGTGGTCAGTTGTATAGGGGCTCCATCATACAACCTATCCAAATATATTCATGATATTTTATCTCCTGTCACTACATCATTCGAATACAATATATCGAATTCCAAAGATTTCGTAGACTTCGTGAAAGAAATTAGAGTACCTAAGAAAAGTGAATGGGTGTCACTCGACGTTGTATCGTTATATACCAATATCCCTAAAGACCTAGTTTTGCACATTATAAAAAAACGATGGCAGTATATATCTGCATATACTACAATTCCACAAAATTTATTTTGCAAAATAATTGAGTACATTTTTGACTCTAGTTACTTCTCCTTTAACGGTGTAATATATGTGCAGATTGATGGCGCAGCCATGGGAAATCCGGCGAGCGGCACACTAGCCGCCTTGGTTATGGATGAAGTAATAACGATAAGCTTAAGAACGCTGTCCTTTGATGTCGATTTCGTTAAATTATATGTAGATGACACAATTTTCTCAATACCGAAAGGAAAATCTGACGAATTACTCCTCAAATTCAATAGCGTCCATCATAAATTGCAATTCACCATTGAACGGGAGTCTGAGGCAACAATACCATTTTTAGATATACTGTTGATTCGGAACGAAGATGGAACTATAAGCACCAACTGGTATACCAAACCCACCTCGTCTGGTAGAATGTTGAACTACCGATCACAACACCCCACATCCCAAAAGATGGCAACGATAACAAACTTGATGTTCCGCGCTTTTCTTTTGAGTGATGAAAGATTTCACAGAGAAAATGAACTAAAAGTAACTGGGTTACTAACAAAAAATAATTACCCAACAGCCTTGGTCAAACGTGTTCTCAATCAATATAGAAGAAGAGTGCTCAATAACAGTGCAGGCTCGAGTGGCGATGAACGAACCAGATATTACCGTTTTCCTTATATACAGGGTTTATCTGAAAACATCAATAGAGCGTTACAACTAACTAACCCTTCTACAAGATTGGCTTTCTATCCATTGAAATGCGTCAGTTCCCTTTTCTCGAAAATCAAAGATAAAACTCCAGATGGTTTGCAGTCCGAATTAATATACAAAATCCCTTGTAAAGACTGCAGCAGATGCTACATAGGTATGACCAAACAATATCTTAAAAATAGAGTTTACCAGCACAGATATGATTGTAGACCCATCAATAAAGATAAAAATGAAAAAACCGCTCTAGCTGCCCATCACTTCAACGAAGACCACAATTTCGATTTCGAGAACGTCACCATTTTAGAGAGGGAAAAAAATTATAAAAGGAGATGTGTCGGTGAGATGGTTCATATTTCTTTGAACGAGACGGTAAATTTGAGGACTGATGTACAGAATTTAAGTACAATATACCACAACATTTTAGAGAGACATAAACGGATGATTCGTTCTTGATGAATTCCAGGAACATACCCGTTTCTCTGACATTACCATATGACGCTCGACGCTCCGTAAATATCAGATAATACGGAAACTGGTTCTATTGTTTATATATAACATTATAGGAAATACCTGTCAATGCCCTAAATTTTAATGAAAGTTTGTGAATAATTTTATCTGTTGAAAAAATTTTATCTTGTGACAAATGTATCTATGTATCTAGTTTTTAAAAAAATTGACGACACAGTTTTATGTCCACTTCAAAATAATATGAGGGATAATCCATATGAATAGGTATGTGTTTTTAAGTATGTTTTTGTATTAATTTATTGTATTATTGTATTTTATTTCTACACCCACTAAACTACACTATTTTATGTTATGGCACTATGTTACGCCCCATATTTTCAATGTCGTTCTGTTTCCAGCCTTGAAAAAGACCAGAAATAAAGGTCGAAACGTCGGCATCTCATTAAGGATTTTATTTTCCCTGTCCTCTTTGCCACTACACAGCTGAATAATGATTTGGGTCTTAAGGCTTATAAAGTTCAGTTAACACAAGAACTCAAGCCGGCCGATCATCAACAACATCGTGTCTTTGCTGATTGGGTAGTTGAAATGCATGAAAATGATCCGGAATTCCATCTCCCGAAGAGGTGATCACAATTGGCTACCAACACCTTGTGATTTAACACCTTGCAACTTCCTTTGGGGCCACGTGGAAGAGAAGGTCTACGCCAATAGCCCAGCGTCGATTCAAGACCTCAAAGATGGAACTCGTGAGGCTATCGAGGACATAGTGTAGCCACTTTGCGATTTGGTTATGGAAAATTTCATTAAAAGGATATTGTCCTGTAAGCGTGGTCGTAGTGATCATTTGCCTGATGTTATTTTCCACTATTAACGGCATAGCTTCTTCTTTATAATGAAATAAACATCTGATTATTTATATTAAAAAATGGCATTTTTCTTTGAATATCAAAATAACACCTCTTATTAGAAAACCCTTTACCTTCTTCCTTCTTTATTTTATTATATCTACCTACTGGAATTTCTTTCAGTTTGTCAACTGCTGCTGGAGCCCTGTACGTAAGGAAATATTTCAACGAAGAAGCCAGACAGAATGCGTTGGAAATGGTTCGTGATATAAGAGCAGAATTCGAGACTATTCTTAAAGAAGTAGACTGGATGGACGAGGAAACAAGAACCAACGCTCTTGATAAAGCGAAATCTATGGCCACTCATATCGCCTATCCGGACGAACTTTTGGACGATAGCAAATTGGAGGAATTTTATCAGAATGTGAGTAGTCTTCTTCAAAAACAACATTATCTAATGATACTATGTGAAGGTATAGGGTAGCCTATGAGGGTATCCTAATAACATCTAGGGAAGGTAAAAGTTACAAGGGAATTGAAAGTCTGAAAGCCTGGTCCTCTTTGGCCAAAAACATCTCAATAGCGAACCTACCTAGTGATTAATAAGAAGAGTTTCAACGCGTAACATCGCTAAAATAGTGAAGCAGAGAATAATATTAATCGATTGATATCAACCAATATTAAACGCATACTTCGGAGCTAATATTGTCCTCGTTCAAGACGAAATGCAAGGAAGTGGTATCAAACAGAGCACCTATGGATGGCCATTTCGTCCTTATTAGGACTCATCAGCACAGGATAGCTCTGAATGATACAAGGTATTTCTTGGAACTCGCAGCGAAGTGGCATCTTCTTTAAGGTATAAATATACCGAAGGCGCCATCTCTAGCTTCATACTACGGTGTCGACTGACGTTGCCCTGAGCGCACCGCGTCGTGGACTGAAGACTTAAAATTTGCGAAATGCAAGAACGCTTCGGTCAATGCGACAAATGGTAAACATCTCGCTACTTCGTTCAAGGTTCATGCTATGGAAGAAGGTTTTCGTATGAAGCTAGAGATGGCGTCTTCGGTATATTCATACCTTAAAGAAGATGCCATTTCGCTGTAAGTTCCAAGAAATACCTTATATCATTCAGAGCTATCCTGTGCTGATGAGTCCTAATAACGACGAAATGGCCATCCAAAGGTGCTCTGTTTGATACTTCCTTGCATTTTGTCCTGCACGAGGGCGAGATTAGCTCCGAAGTATGAGTTTGATATTGGTTGATATCAATCGATTGATATTTTTCTCTGCTTTCATTATTTTTCTACCTAGTGATGTTATGATAAAAATGAGATTTTCAGGGTGAGTTCTTTTTCCAAATGCCGCGGTAAAGTTCATTACCAGCCGAATCGTACAGGTGTTCCATAAAATATGGCCATTCAAAATTTTTGTTTTTCAATATTTCAGATAAAACGAAACGAATTGAAATGAAATATTGCGGCCACATGCAAGATGCTCATAATAAGCCTCATGCAAAATTTTGTGTCAACCGAACCATAGAAAATTCAATTGGAAAAAAAGAAGAATCTTCATATTTCCATACCAAGATATCCGATTTGAGTGAAATTTATTTTGTGAATGAAGATTGAAATACTGAATATTCATGAAAATTTCAGGAGAATTGCATCATCTGAACCATAGAATTCAACTTTTTTTTAATTATGGATTTTTTACGTAGGTATTTCATTTTTTGAATAATTTCCAGAACATAATTCTGATCGTGCTGAGATTTTGCATTCATACTTAACATTAATCTCAAGTCCTATACAAAATTTTGAGGTAATAGAATTTTTACCCCACCAATGAACGAGCGTTCTAAAGCACCTACTCAGAGGGCTTTTCTCAAATTTTTCATTCTGCTGGACCCAATTAATCGGGCGTTTCATTTCCAGAACTTCGCAAAAGTCTCATTTTCATGAACTCTCAAAGTCTCCTCACATTCTTTGAAATTTCCGAAGGTTTGTTTAACACTGATAGTATATTATGCAACGAGCGTATAATGATTGCTATTATTCGCGAGGTATAGTTTAGGCTACGAGCCGTAGGCGAGTGACCCAAATCACCGAGCGAATAGCCATTATACGCAGGTAGCATACTATACTTCATCCACGACTGCTGAATATATTTTTTGAAGATTTCAACCTTTTGCGACCGCGACAAGACCCTTCTATGACAAGCTTGAAAAAAGTCATTGTATATTCTGTAATGAAATATGCTTTAATTGATTAAATAAAAGTAGATTTGGCCCTCGATCGACAAGGTATACCCATATTTGTTAGTTGGAGTACTTTAGGATACTGAAGAAATACCAATTTAAAGAAAATTCATCAAAACTAAATCTATGAAGCATCTGACTGCAGTGAATTATATCTCATAAATCACTTGTGATTAATGGATATAATTTTGGCCGAGCCCACAGACGTAAAATGGCTAGATTATATAGAAGTCGTGGATAAAAACCATTTTTAAGCGTGAATTCACGAAAATACTTTCACCTTTCAAGCATCAACGTTACATCTAAAAACCACCAACGACTAAATAATTTGCCGGGATTCGCTCACATCCCGGTACTTAGAGCCCCAAATGGGTGACGTCATCAGAACTACCGGTAAAAAATGTGTTACCGGTACCGGGATTCTAGACACAGCGTAAAAAAAATCTAGAAAATGCTATGGGAGGACGAAGAATGGAAAAAGGCCTACGCTACATAAAACTTCAGAGTAAATACCCTCAGTAGGCATATAGATTATCACAATATGTGCCGGCTCTGGAGTATAAGGGCCAAGAACCAAGTGTACACTATCTTAAAGTTCCTATTCAAGTGTTTTTCAGGCAGAAATATTTACGATCGGAAGATGCATGGATAGAAAACTGAAAAGAAACTATCCAGGATGTGACATGTTGATCAATTTTTTTCAACCTGTTATTAAAGCACTAAACTCGCATGTCATGGACTCAATGCTAAGGGAGTGCCGAAAAAAATATGTGAAGTAGGCACGAAAAACAAGGTCTTCTAAGGGTACGTCCGTATAGGCTTGCTTAGCGCCTAGAGCCTAGCGAGTCATTTTTCTAGTAGCGCAGTAAAACGAACGTTTTGAAATGTACGCGATGTGCCGCACTACTCACATGGTCCTATCTGGTCGCTTAGCGACTATCCAAGTAAACATCTAGGCGCTAAGCAAGCCTCCTGCCTATGCGGACGCAGCCTTAGTCTGGTTTTCTATCACTCAGGAATCCAGGGAAATGAAGAAGCTAATACGCTAGCCCGAAAAGGAGCACATACGCCACTTGCTGGACCAGGACCCTTCTGTGTTATAGGCAAATGCACCTATAAGAGATAAATTTCTGGAGAAGAAAGAAAATGAAAGAGAAGCATTTTGAAAAAACCTTTCACGAATGAATCTTTCCAAAAAGTTCTTTCGGAACATGAAAACTGCAAAATGCAAAATGAGTTATGCCTACCAACTAGCTTTCTAACAGAACATTGTCGCCTTAGGAAGCATATTATGTGAATTGGCTCAACAGAAACTAACGAGTGTAGATTATGTACGTTCTGTGTGTTTCTGATTACTTAATTATTACAGGATGCTTCGCCATTGCAAGCCTGTACAAAAATTTTTGGACAGGAGAATAATAGGAGGATCGCCTCCTTGAAGAATTCTCAGATAATGGAGTTCTGAAACTGAAGGAATAGCTGTAGTGCAGTTACGAGAACAGTCCTGAACACTAATAATATATTTTTCATAACCCATTAAAATTTATCATAAGGAATACCTCCTTAACTGTTTATATTCTATTAGTTTTATTTATAGTAACTGGCATTTTTCAGTTGGAAATGGATGAAAATAACTACATGAGATCCGTATTGAATCTTACTCTTTTCGGAACACAATTTTCATTCAAACGTTTGAGGCAACCAGTGAACAAAACTGATTGGATCACCCATGGAAGACCAGCTATCGTAAACGCGTTCTATTCATCAATTGAGAACAGTATACGTAAGTATTCAATATACACTTCCTAAGAAATATTAATTCTTGTCTAAATGATTGACTTCTGAGTACAGAAATAAGTTGAACATAATATTCAAGTTTCTTCTACTAAATACAGGCTGTCCCAAAACTCGACGTCAAATCGGAACCGGGTAAAAGGGCAAGTTATACTGGTTGTCAGAAAAATATAAAAAAAATCTAACCTGAATGATTTTAAAATTATAGGCATTTAAAAAAAACACGCGAAAATTCACACCCTGTGACAGTGTTTTCACTCCTGTTGCCACAAATATTAACTTTTTCCAACTTTTTTTTTGCTGTGTAATCCTGAATAATGCTTGTCTAAACTGTAATCAAAATTTTTATACCAGCTGCTCTGGGTTTCATAAAAATAGGACTTATTTCGCAGAAGAAATTTCAAAATAAAAAATTGCCTAGTTTTAACTGACTGTATTGGAAAAAAAATGTACTTCGCAAGTTTGGCAAGTTATGTCAAAAGTTGGCACATTTAGTGAGGATTCCAAAATGGTATAACACTTGGTAATTTGTAACTGTTATCGTGGACAGAAATTTTTTTTCAGTGAAAAACCCAGTTTTGAACAAAATTTTCTTACTTGATTAAAAATATTCTAATGGGCGACAGGTTTTCCAAAGAGTCGCAAATTGAAGCTTGAGATGAAGAAGTCATTCTAAGAAGTGTAAGCGAGAAAGGTATTGACGCCTAAGTGACTGAGACTATTCGAAGTTAACATGTGGACAGGAATTTTGAATGGTCAAATAATTGGTCTTTTTGAGCTGTCTAATGCGTTGAATGGCGAGGTCTACTTGGGCTTTCTACAGAACAGAACAGATATCATCGATAATCGAGATATTCTCGAACGGAGCGCGCTGGGCACCCATCATGCTGTAGCCATATTTCTCTGTAGATGTTCAATGGCACGTTTTCTAGTAAAATGGTAGATGGTTCTATAGATAGCCCAAGTAGACCTCGCCATTCAACGCATCAGACAGCTCAAAAAGACCAATTATTTGACCATTCAAAATTCCTGTCCACATGTTAACTTCGAATCGTCTCAGTCACTTAGGCGTCAATACCTTTCTCGCTTACACTTCTTAGAATGACTTCTTCATCTCAAGCTTCAATTTGCGACTCTTTGGAAAACCTCACGCCCATTAGAATATTTTTAATCAAGTAAGAAAATTTTGTTCAAAACTGGGTTTTTCACAAAAAAAAAATTTTGTCCACGATAGAAGTTACAATTTACCAAGTGTTATACCATTTTGGAATCCTCACTAAATGCGCCAACTTTTGACATAACTTGCCAAACTTGCGTAGTACATTTTTTTTTCCAATACAGTCAGCTAAAACTTTTATTTTGAAATTTCTTCTGCGAAATAAGTCCTATTTTTATGAAACCCAGAGCAGCTGGTATAAAAATTTTGATTACAGTTTAGACAAGCATTATTCAGGGTTACACAGCAAAAAAAAAGTCGGAAAAAGTTAATATTTGTGGCAACAGGAGTGAAAACACTGTCACAGGGTGTGAAATTTCGCGTGTTTTTTTAAATGCCTATAATTTTAAAATCATGCAAGTTAGATTTTTTTTTATTTTTCTGACAACCAGCATAACTTGCCCTTTTACCCGGTTTCGGGTTGACGTCGAGTTTTGGGATACCCTGTATATCCTATATCCAGAATATAAAATTCATAAATATTAATATACAGGGTGAAATCTCAAAAACTTGCCAGGCCAATCATGTCGCGACAAGGATGCTTTCAAAGAAAATGCCGGAACAGGTCAATATGTATTCGGAGGGGAGCATATTTTGAGCATAATTGTAGCCGAAATCTCCTCAACCCTAGGTGTAAGGGCTATCACTCCTAAATTCTCAGGGAATAGGGGATGGGATTTACCTCAATTGAAATATCACTTGTTTCTCTACATGAATACTATAGTTTAAAACTTTTTTATGTTATGTTATGTTTGTTATGTCCTCAAAGTAGTTACAGGAGGTGACAATCTGAAAACTTGCCAGGCCAATTAATAATGTCCCGACTATGATGTTTTCAAGGTAAAAAGCCGGAACAGATCAATTCTCAAAGGGATAGACATATTATTTTGAGCAAAATTGTAAGTCTAAATCTCCTCAAACCTAGGTGTAGAGGATATCACCACTAAATTCTTCATAGAGATTGAGAGCGAGCTAAAACTCAACTGGAAGACAATTGCAAACTGTAGTTGTTCATTTAGAGGGACATATTGATTTCTGCTAGAAACATGTCCCCCTCCGAATAAAAATTGAGCTATTGCAGCATTTTCTCTGACAATATCCTTGTCGAAACATAATTGGCCTGGCAAGTTTTCTAATTGTTAGCCTCTGCAACTACTTCAAGGACTCAATAAACACAATAGTATTCATATAAAGGGACAACTAATCTTTCAATTGAAGTATAGCTCACCCCCTATTCTCTATTAAGAATTTAGGGGTGATAGCCACTTCCCCTAGGGTTGAGGAGAATAAAATATGTTCCATTACGAATAAAAATTGACCTGGCATCATTAGACCAGCAAGTTTTCAAATCATCACTCTGTATGTACATTTCGTTGTGGCTTATGACCCAAACAGTGGTAACTCTTCCACAATAATAAAAATATCAAACTTTTTTGTTTCTACATAAATATTGCTTTCTGTTTCAGAATTTCCAGCAGGTATTCTTCAAGGAGTATTCTTTAATGCTGATAGACCGAGGTATATGAACTATGGTGCTATTGGATTCGTCATTGGACACGAAATTACACATGGTTTCGACGACCAAGGTAGACAATTCGATAAAAATGGAAATCTGGTAGATTGGTGGGCACCGTCAACCCAAAAGGCTTTTGTTGAAAAAGCCCAATGTATCATTGATCAGTATGGAAATTACACCGTTCCAGAAATTGGTCTTCATGTAAGTAATTCACACATTCCATTTTGGAAGCAATATTTTAATTTTAAGTACTCTATAAGTTATTATTTTTCTTTCACGTTAAGACCGTTTGTAAATATATGTACATAAAGAATATAGGTATATACACTAGACATCTGTCCATGTTAGAATGTGTTTCTATATATGTACATCGGAAAATATCTCACAGTAGCATCGATAGTACAAGGTATGTATATTTGTGTGCTGAGTGCCGCTTAGCATGGTTTTTAGTGTTTGAAATGTTCAGTGATGCTCAAATGCTTATCAAGCGCAAGAACTTCATCATCCGCTTTGATATATCTAGGCATAAATAAATAGATAGAACCAAATTTTTAAGAGCTAATATAACTTATCGAGTATTAGGTTTGGAAAAGAAAATTTTTGGAATTAATACATAAGCACATTATGTGCAATTCAAAACGCATATAGAAGAACGTAGGATGTATGTAGTGTAGTCTGCTAGTTTGAATTGTTTTTACGAGTGAATTTGGTGCAGTAGTTTAGTTTTGGGTAGCTATTTCGCCAATAATTTACGCTTCTGAACAGTTTCTATAGTCTTCCACTCAGCACAGTTTGACAGAAATTTTTTTGTAATTTTGATTTTGAATCGAATATGGCTGCATTATTCAGTATAGTAATCGGAAAATGAAGAAAGATTTCATGGTGTGATCAATTGCTAAATTCTCAACAACCTCATCATAATAATCTCTTCATATTTTTCATATGAGATAGAAGACATATAATTATTTTCGAATAACTTAGGGCCAAAGTTTTCACTTTCATCCAAGATTTCATGCTAGTTCCGAATAATAGTTTAAAAGGAATAAAAGTCTCAGTGCGACTTCGCAAAGACCATTTACTTTGGTATGTTGATGGAAATCCTAAAAAGCATGAAGCAAAAATGGGTTTATATAACTACTGGTATAGGGAGTCATGAATGAAAAGAATTATATTGCGAAAATTAGATGCTATACCAGATTATGGTACACAAATTGTAGGCAATAACCATATGGAGTAGTAAAACTTTTTGATATCAGTGTCGAAGTGGAATAAACTGGCTAGTGTACCTACAAGTTCATTGTGAAAATACAGTAGCCAACCATTCTGTCCTCAGTCAAGCAGTTCTGGACTCGAGGTTCTTTCTCTGAACGATGAGAAGCTAAATCTCTTAAAACTGCATCCACACTATCCCGCGATTGGCTGTTGGCAATGCCAGATTGGCAGAGCCAACGCGTCAAAGCCGATTTTGGCTTACCTTCTACACCTGAGTTGGTATTCAGTGGCAAAATGTCTGCCAAGGAGAATGTACTAGTTGTCTTTAATATGATCATTGGAAATAGCGAAAAAGTGTGTAAATGGCGCAAACGACGGTTTTGGGTTCGTCAAAACCTTCAAAAGTAGAAGAAACTACGGAACTAGTGAGTTAATGAAGGATTTGTTATTGGATGATGCAGACAAATGGAATCTCGAGTACTGATCTGGATGTGGTTTCAAAAACTTTTTTTCCAATGACAGGTAGTTACTTTGAAGGACTTCTAAATAGCTCAAATCTTCCAGAAACGAAACACCCTTCAGAAGTGCTATCCCTCCACGAGTGAAGCCAACGGTTGGCTCGTTCTCACTACCGGCTCTCGCTGGCTTCCTTTGATGGAGACAGACACTAGAGCGATTTTCGTTGGCAAACCATTGGCTCAGCGGCACATGCTAACGGCCAAGTCTACATTGTATTGGCTTTGCCAAATTGGCATTGCCAACAGCCAACCGCGGCACAGTGTGGACACTGTTTAATAGATAAACGGTCCAGGTCACAATTGGCCAAAGGACCTATTTCACACTTCAAGGATTAGTCCTAATTCTGTGAAAGTGTTGAGGTTACTTGCTGGGCTTCTGAGAGAATTTAGTAGACTATTCAGAAAAAGGTGGATAAGAAAGATATCTGAAGTAGCAAAAAATCCATAGTATGCCGAATACTACCACTATATCGCCAATATCTCCGCTGACCACAGTCGGAAATAAAAGGAAGCATTTTCATCTGTTAAAAGTCAAAAAAATTCCACTAGAACTTTGATTTCGCTTAGGGATATATGAAATTGATTTATTCTTTCATGGGTTTTATACAGGGTGTCTGTAAATAAATGCGAGGGACTTTGGGAAATAATTCCTCGCTGAAAATAAGCAGGGGTAATTCATATAATTATTTTTAGAAATCGACCCCCTTCCAAGATACAGCCTTTGGAAGGCGATGACGAGATGACAGTTTTGATTTTTTACGGCTTCTTAAAAACACTGAGTCATAAAACTATACATAATATGAACCACTAAGTAGATGTTATTCACACAATTTTCTTAGATCTATTAACTTTTTTATTAGGGGTTGAAAATAACAACCCCCCATGATTTTCGTTCGAGAATTTTTTTCGTGGAGTAGATTTTCGAAAAATAAAATTCTCTTATGGTTTTCCATTCAATTCTGGAGAAGAAAAGTCTCCTCCAAAATTTCTGTGCATTCGATACTTTTCTCGGAAAAAATAAAATCTTACCAGCAGTTATGATCACTATTCATTCCATTTCATCGTACAAGTGTTCCATCGAATGAATATTCTAAGTTATTGTATGTCTATTGTCTATGACAAGAGATAAAGATGTTCTATAAATCTTTCTGAAGGTTTAATTAATTATTTCCGGAAGAAACTTATATCCGTAATATTTTAATTTCACAAATAAAACTTTCGAGTTGACAAAACCAATTTTGAGCATAAACAATATCTTAGAATATTCATTCTATGGAACATACGAAGAAATGGAATGAACAGTGATCACAACTGCTTGTAAGGTTTTATTTTTTCCGAGAGTATCGACCGTATTGAAATTTTGCAAGAGACTATTTTTCTCCAGAATTGAATGGGAAACCATAAGAGAATTTTATTTTTCGAAAATCCATCCCACGAAAAAAATTTTCGAAGGAAAATCATAAGAGGTTGTTATTTCCAACCCCTAATGATGAAGTAATTGGATCAAAAAAATTATGTGAGAAACATCTCCTTAATGAATCATACTATGTATGGTTTTATGACTCAGTGTGTTTTAGGACTCCTAAAAAAATTAAAAACTGTCAACTCGTTATCGCCTTCCAAAGGCTGTATCTTGGAAGGGAGGTCGATTTCGAAAAAAATTTATGTGAACTACCCCTGTTTATTTTCATCGAGGAATCATCTCCCATGTCCTTCGCATTTGTTTACAGCACGCTGTATTTTAGTATGAACTTTCCGTCATTCATCCAATCGATATTTTCTGCAGGATAAGGCCCCAATAGAAATTGAAAAATTGAACTGTCTTGACGCTTAAATCATAAATCAGGTTGCATGCACCTTGAAATATTTGATATATTAGCTAATGCATAATATCAACAGTTTCCTTAAGGTCCTTTGTGGTACATATGCATATATACTCTTTATCGCATACTCGGTTAATTTTCTAACTAGGTACATATATGTGTATTATGTTTCATACAATTGGCTGAAGCTTCAATCTTATATTTTGTAAGCTTGTTTTAGCACGTTGATTTTATTGATTTGTATTCAGCTTTGAATGCTGTTTGGCATACCTATTTGTTTATTGTGGACAAACTAACATATTTGTATATACTATTAATCTCTCGTCAAACTTACTGAATGGAAAAAGTATAGTTCTATTTGAAGATAATTTACAGAGAAAGAAAAAGTTATTAATAGCGGAAGGCAAGCATTCGTTCGTTTCACTGAAAATTTTTACACCCACTTAGTTGGTACAACTTTTATTCATACATAATGATATCAATAGGCCAATAATTCTCGAACAATAATACCTACAGAAATAGGAAATTAAGTGTTCAATGAAAACCAAAGCTGTAATCTCAACTTTTCATCTATACCCACTTGAAGATAAAAAATATAAACACCTACAGAAATTCTTTCGTATTCGGACTCTCGCTTCTAATTGATAGCATTTTATTTTCATTAAAATCAGCAAAGAGCTCATCTGAAATAGAGTATAGTTATGATGGGGATATCATTTAACTAAGTGTTGAAATGAATCTCACCACCACACTAGTCAGTTGAAACAGACCTCAAGTTAAGCGGGTATACCATGAAATGCTACCTACACCTATGGCTCGAAAACCCACATCAGAACAGAGGTGGGGTATTCGGATCAAAAATGAGATAATATAGTGAGTGCATAGGCAGAAATGAGTGAACTTAGCAAAAATAAGTGAGTCTTCACGTTGTGGATTTTTGGAGACTGGGGACCACGAAATACGAAAGGGTAGACAATTTCGGCAGATAGAGGTATTTTATTTCGTTTAATGGACCAGAACACTGTCGTGGCGTAGGAAGGAACATAAAAAAAATAATTTCTGCAAAGAGAGGAATCAAAAAGTATTCACCAGAGTCTTCCTAGCCAGGAATACTCCTGCTGAAACTCAGCAATGGCAGATTGCTCATTCTGGCAAGGATCTTAACGAGAGATTTTTATTTCAGGAGGTACTTTGTCAGACTAAAAAAATGTAGACACCAGAGCTGTGCCGAAGTCTTGTGCTTAGTGCTCGTGAAAGCACTCGAAGCACTTTGTGCTCGTAAGCACAGTGCTCGCGAGCACTAGAGTGAACCAGTGCTTAGTGCTTGGTGCTTCGCGAATTTCTTGAAAGAGCTTAGTGCTTAGTAATTCTAAAAAATGCTCCTTAGCATCGAGGTGCTCCCGAGCACTTTCAGAAATTATCAAGCACTAAGCCCTTTATGGACTTATCTGAACATGAAAATGACGGACTTTCGCCTGATTGGAATAGATAAAGAACTAAAATATTATTTTTTTTTCGTTCAACCTCTATGGATATCTAAGTTTTTCCTTCATTATAACTCTGGTGTTAAAAAAACGATCTCGCTGTATGTTATGGAATGGAACTAGTCTTTATGTATCCATTATTTTGACTTGAAGAACAAATTGTTATGTTGTATGGCGAATTTTTTTTGGGAAATCCTATGAAGCAATGCGATCTTTTTTTGATATACGATGCATGTTTCTATAGTCATGCTTTCAAGTTATTTATTGGCCAATCTTCAAGTTACAGTCTGTTCACTTAATGAATGACATAAAGAGCTCAAAAAACGTTTTTTCTTTGCAGACAGCATTGTTTTTAGCTTCGCCACAAAAAAAATTCCATTCAATTTGTTGGCAATACGTCATTGTCTTGCTATAACTTTTCGAATTTTATTTTCTGTTTCGAGACCACATGCTATTCTTCCATTTTTTTATATGACGTCATGGTGACTTTATGTTTGTCTGTGAACGACAATGTTGGACTTCTGGGAAAAAACTATTGTCAATTTCAATTAGGCCCAGTTCAAAACACGATAACACTCGAAAGAAAACATCAAGACATTAAAATCAAAATTTCAAACTAAGAGACATTTGGATGGAAAATACAAAGTTTCATTTTGAAAAGAGCTTAGTGCTCGGTGCTCGTGTGAACGAATTACTTTCCAGAAGTGCTTAGTAATCGCGAGCATTCCTTAAAAAATAAGGGCTTGATGCTCGAGATTCCGGAGCACTTTTCAATAGGGCTTAGTGCTTTGTGCTCGAAGCACTTTTCGCCAGTGCTCGGCACAACTCTGGTAGACACCAATGAAAACTCATCGGTGTCTGAGATCTCTAGACTCACAAGATGCTGTGAGGAAGAGAAGGAAGTCCGGAACATCGTTTGATAAGACTACCAATAGGAGTCTCTGCTGCCCTGAGAGTGCCGTAACACCATGAAGCAACTGGCAAGAGGCAAAATGGCAAGTCAGCAAATGACATCTGCATGTTCTCTGGATCAGAAAAGAAACAGCTGAAAACATGCTATGCAAGTGTCCTGATCTGGTAGGCCTGAGAACAATTAATATGGTCAAACCGCCCCTTGACACACAAAAGGTAACGTCGTTTTATCAATGCCATTGATGATCTCCTTGGGTTTCCATGAATGAGTTGGGTAGAGAAAAAAAAAAGACCCACATGGTCGCAGTTCCTGGAAGGCTAACCTGGCTATAAGGATTGAGTTATTTCATCCTGACCCCTTACCAGTTGAACTAGAGCTGGATAGGGAACTGTAGTTGAAAATAAGGGTATAATAAACCTAAGGGTCGCAGTGCACGATCTAGCTATCTTCACCTTCGTGATGTTATTAAAATGATAAACCTAGATATGTTTCGGCCCTTCCTTGAAAGGAAAGAAAGCGACGCATCCCGTAGTTAGTGGAATGGATGGGTTAACGTTCGTGAATTGTACTCAACAACGTTGTAAATCTGATTTTAGATACATATTCAATAATGTTGGCACAAGTCCTTTATAATATTGAAATATTAATACTCTTCTAAAAAATTAAAATATGCCAACTAAAATCTGGTTCATCTAAAAGATGGCTTTCAATATACTAGCTGTATTTTCACACAAATGAATTCGAACAAGACAATTATATATTTGAACGATTGGTTTAACTTCTTTACCTCATTTGTAAACAGGCAAATGATGCTAATAATTCTTGGCGTTGAAGGCTATAAAATAAACAAATTTAAAAATAATATTTTACATATCTAATACAAACCATCAGAAGAGCTGCGTCATTAGAAGCGTTCTTTAAGCATAAAATGAATGAGTTATGATTTTCAAACTTCCAAACATAGGCAAACCTCCTAGTCTTCATAGAAGACATGAATATACAAAATTGAACATCGAGTCAAGACTTGTCAATGAAACATTCATAATCGAACATTTCCATTCAGTAAGTTCCCTGCGTGGTTTTGGTAGGCCTAGAACTAACGGAGGCTGGCATTCCTCTCTTGCAGCTCAATGGTATCAACACACAAGGCGAGAACATCGCTGATTGTGGAGGTCTCAAAGAGGCCTACATCGCCTATGAGCACTGGATGAAACGTCATGGCCCAGAGCCCTATCTACCTGGCATCAACCTTAATGGACGTCAGATGTTCTGGGTCTCAGCAGCCCATATCTGGTGCTCCAAGTATAGAAAAGAAGACATGAGACAAATTGTGGTCACTGACGAACACTCACCAGATAAATTTAGGGTCATTGGACCCATGAGCAATATGGAGTACTTCGCTAGGGATTTTAATTGCAAACTGGGCTCTGTCATGAACCCTGTAGATAAGTGCAAAGTGTGGTGATGTTGAGAAAGCGAAACAATTATGTTTGTAGTTCATTCAGGTGTGGAGGGTTTGAAACTGCAAAATATTTTGAGAATATAAAATTTATTAGAAACTAGAAAAAGAACTTCCCAATCATCTAGAGATAATCTCTAACAAATAACTCATATCCATCAGAAAATCAGTCCAAATTCAAGAGCTTCCATCAGTCTAGATGTCTAGATGATTTCAATGACTATAAAAACTTATGAACAATGTTTTATTGTAACTTATATTATGTGTATATTATCTTTTTTTACTGATATTACCTACTCCAGTATTTCTATCCATTGAACTTTATGCCCGTTGAATAAATATTATAGTTAGTTTAACTGTTAGAGAAAAGTATAGCTTTATTTCATCTATTCATATTACAGAATTGGTATTATCTTATTATTTTATATTTATTTTCTTTATTGTCAGGTAATCCTGAAATATTTTGCATTTCACTCTCAGATACACAACTTTAGTATTTTCACTAAAAAATTCCGCATACAACGAATTTTGCAAAATAAAATACAAATAAGACAAATAAAAGAATCCTGCACGAAGTCTCCGTATTGTCTCATTATCACAAAAACAATCAGCATCATCTGAACAACGAATATCATGATACACAAATTAGACTAAGTTTAATATACCTCTAGTTTCAATGTAGATCTAACCCTGTACATAGAACAAAACATTTATTGTAACATTTTAAACTATCACAAATATTGATTCTATTTGAACCACTTTTGCTGGAATTTTTGATATACCCCCCAATATTTTAATTTTCGTTTATGCTCGTAAGAGCAACCGTGAGTTTTTCCTCTCAAATATTATCATCTTCTAATATTTATACTTTTCTTCACTTAAAAACATTGATTATCTTGTACTTACTGAATCCTAGTGAGAAATGAACGTACTAAAAATATTGTATTCGTTAAATGTTTCTTACTTTCTGCACGTATTCAATTGTCTACTCTCTGTTGTTTTGATTTTGAATTATGTAAATTAATGACTCTATTCAAAATATTTTTGAATTTCACAAAAACTATCTTGATTCACATTTGGTGGTATAAAAATTCTAGCATTTTCAGTTAGCATGAGTAACACGATATAAATTCAAACTGTACTTATTCCTTATTGAAATTTATGTATCGTGTCGTTAGTCTCAAGAATACCGAAATGATTTTCTAGCTGAATGGCATCAACACACAGGGGGAAAACATTGCAGACAATGGAGGAATTAAGGAATCTTACCTAGCTTACCAATCCTGGACCAAACGCAACGAGCCAGAAATGCGTCTGCCTGGTCTTGACTACACACCACATCAAATGTTCTGGATATCAGCTGGTAACATTTGGTGCTCGAAATACAGACCAGAATCCTTGAAATTAAGAATTCAAACTGGATATCACTCACCAGGAAATTTCAGAGTGAATGGACCTTTGAGTAATTTAGATTTGTTTGCGAAAGATTTCGGATGTCCCCTTGGCTCTAAGATGAATCCCAGAAAGAAATGTAAAGTCTGGTAAAGGGTTTTTGATGAAGTTGAATTCCTGTGATTATTCAGAAGATATTATTGTTGTACATATTGAAGAACGTAGGAAAAAATAAGTGTTTTATATTATTGATCTGATTTTTTATTATGAGAACGAATAAAATTGAATATGTATATCCCTGTCAGTGTTTTAATTTACCTTCTTCCCGAAACTAGTCGTAAAATTTAGATGTTCACTTTACCATATCTTCCATTCAATAATCAATCCATTGATACGTCCTGTACACATCGATGAATTTTTTATGAGGAATAAATACAAAACTCAAGTTTTTTTTCTTTAAGAAGTTAAGAAAATTGAAACTGGGAAGCTGTGAAAAGATAATCAGGTGACAATTCGTACTGAAATAAAACTGAATTGGATTTTTTCGAAATTTTTCCAAGAAGCTAATCGATATTTGCAAAACTCTTATTCCAGAAAATGAACTCGTTGAACAGAATCTACTTGCGTAGTGGAATGGCTCTGGGCTCATTGAAAAATTATACTAATGCGTTCAGAACTACCTAGGTAGATACATCATTTCCTGTGATGAAATTCATTTTTGAGCGCTCGTTCTACTTGAACGAGTGCTAAATCATTTTGTCCAAATGTCTGAAATTTTCGAATTTTGAGTTGTCAATGGAGGAAGTAAGGTATCTTACCTAGCTTACCAATCCTAGATCAAACGCAACGAGCCAGAAATGCGTCTGCCTGGTCTTGACTACACAGCCCATCAAATATTCTGGATATCAGCTGGACCCTTGAGTAATTTAGATTTGTTTGCGAAAGATTTCGGTTGTCCCCTTGGCTCTAAGATGCATCCCAGAAAGAAATGTAAAGTCTGGTGAAGGGTTTTTGATGAAGTTGAATTCCTGTGATTATTCAGAAGATATTATTGTTGTACATATTGAAGAACGTAGGAAAAAATAAGTGTTTTATATTATTGATCTGATTTTTTATTATGAGAACAAATTAAATTGAATATGTATATCCCTGTGGATGTTTTAATTTACCTTCTTCCCGAAACTAGTCGAAACATTTAGATGTCTACTTTACCATATCTTTCATTCAATAATCAATCCATTGATATGTCCTGTACACATTGATGAATTTTTGATGAGGAATGAATACAAAACACAAGTTATCTTCTTTAAGAAGATCAGAAAATTGGCACTGAGAAATTGCGAAAAGAATCAGGTGACTATTTGTATTGAATAAAAACTGAATTGGGAGTTTTTTAAAAATTTTCCAAGTACCTAATCGATATTTGCAAAACTCTCATTCCAAAAATTGAATTCTTTGGACAGAATCAACCTGCATAGTTGAATGGCTCTGGAATCATTGAAAAAATATACTCATGGGCTCAGAACTACCTAGGTATATCAACTCCTGTGATGAAATTCATTTTTGAGCGCTCGTTCTAATTGAACGAGTGCTATATTATTTTGGCCAAATGTCTGAAATTTTGGAATTTTGAGTTTTCAATGGAGAAATTTAGGTTTCTTACCTAGCTTACCAATCCTGGACCAAAAGCAATGAGGAAGAAATGCGTCTGCCTGGTCTTGACTACACACCACATCAAATGTTCTGGATATCAGCTGGTAACATTTGGTGCTCGAAATACAGATCAAAATCCTTGAAACTGAGAGTTCAAACTGGATATCACTCGCCTGGAAATTTCAGAGTGAATGGACCTTTGAGTAATTTAGATTTGTTCGCGAAAGATTTCGGTTGTCCCCTTGGCTCTAAGATGAATCCCAGAAAAAAATGTAAAGTCTGGTGAAGGGTTTTTGATGAAGTTGAATTCCTGTGATTATTCAGAAGATATTATTGTTGTACATATTGAAGAACGTAGGAAAAAATAAGTGTTTTATATTATTGATCTGATTTTTTATTATGAGAACAAATAAAATTGAATATGTATATCCCTGTCAATGTTTTAATTTACCTTCTTCTCGAAACTGGTAGAAAAATTTAGATGTTCACTTTACCATATCTTCCATGGAATAAAATCAATCCTGTACACATTGATGAATTTTTGATGAGGAATGAATACAAAACTCATTTTATCTTCTTTAAGAAGTTCAGAAAATTGGAACTGAGAAACTGCGGAAAGATAATAATCAGGTGACAATTCTAATTGAATAAAAACTGAATTAGGACTTTCTCAAAATTTTTCCTAGTACCTAATCGATATTTGAAAAACCCTTATTCCAAAAAAAAAACTCTTTGGACAGAATCTACCTGCGTAGTTGAATGGCTCTGGGATTGAAAAAATATAATAATGCGCTCAGAACTTTGGTATATCATTTTCTGCGAAGAAATTCAATTTTGGGCGCTCGTTCTATTTAAACGAGTGTTTTATAGTTTGGTCCAAATGTCTAAAATTTTCGAATTTTGAGCTGTCAATGGAGGAATTTATTAATCTTACGTAGCTTACCAATCCTAGACTAAACGCAACGAACTAGAAATGTGTCTGCCGGGTCGCGTAAAGGCAAAAGCCTGTTTAATACCTACTCTTTAATATACGCTGCGGCCTGCGTTGCGTCTGACAAATCACAGTAGGATACGGAGCAACAGTCACAATTCCTCGTCTTGCTGACTTGGAATCATAATAATTAATATTGACTAGTTACATAGACAACATAACTAGTCAATAGTTGAGTAGTTGTTATAGGTTATATTTTTTATTTTGTCTTGATTCTATCACGAGCACCATGGATGAAGCAGCCTTAAAAGGTTTATTCAGGCGTTTGTGCCAAAATGTGAACATTCTTAATATAACCGCTGTGGACAACAACGAACGTTGATTCTTGAATAATGTCGTGTCCGCGAATCGATTTTTGTCGACCAACTTCCCTGCTAAATTGGTCGACATTTGTCGAGTCGCGATCACGACATTATTCAAGAATGGACCCATGTTCAGTATTTTAGTGCAGTCTGAGCTGTCAGGAGAGGACACAGTGGATATAAAATATGACAATTGAAAGATTTTTGATATTCGACCAATACAAGTTGGATAACGACGATAACGTCAAGACGTCATCCTAATGCAACTCTCTATGAAATTCGAATTTTATCGCATAACAAGGACGCTCGAAGGCAATCAAAGCCCAGTAGCTACTTTATCCATCATTTAGGTCAATACACTAATGAACAGTCCGAAAACCATTTCCCAGAATTTTAACTTTTTTGAAGCTGAAAGTTGCGAATATGTGGGGGAAAATCAAAACATATCGAATCCAGCCAACGTCAGTTTGACGACGTAAAAACAAAGTATTGCCTCAATCTGGGAAAATTCAAGCTGTCAGGCCTTCCAAAATTGAAAACCTAAAGAGGGAGATCAGCCTTGGAAGCAACATTCGATAATCTTTCAAATGCATGCAAAGTTACATCGAACCTAATTCTGTATTTCGTTGTTCAATAAATATAATAATCCATGCATAAAATATGACCTTCATTGTTAGAATAACTACCATTCATCTGGAAGATGAGGGTAGGAATTAATAGATTTTAAAATACGGAACAAACCTATACTGTTTAATTGTTTATTTCGCCACACTGTTTTCGATTGAATAAAAAAGGAATTTAACTTCACAATAATATGCCAAATTATTGAAAATAATATGAAAATGCAGTGTGACGAAATACCTAATTGAACACATATAAATATAAACATAAATATGTTACGAAATGGGATGTTGCCCTATATACCAATACCTATAGACTAAAGCATTTGACACCGTGAGTCACGACCAACTATTACAAGTACTTGAAAACTATGGATTCAGGGGAGTTCCGTACAACCTTATGAGGAGTTATCTAGGAAATAGAAAGCAACAAGTTCAAATTGGTGACACTGTGAGTGATGCTGTCGATGTCGAATGCGGAGTACCGCAGGGAACCGTATTGGGACCGTTGTTGTTTAGCTTGTACCTGAATGAGTTGTTTGGTCTCGGACTGAGAGGTGATGTGTTGGGTTTTGCTGATGATATTGCTGTGATTTATGAAGCTGAAAACTGGGACACATTGAAGAGATTGGCCGAAGATGATTTCACTGAAATACTGAAGTGGTTCAATAGTAGGTATTTAACAGTAAATTATGAAAAGACCTGCTTTATTCCCTTCACTTCCTACAGACGATGCTTACCTAAATACCAGACTCTGGATGTCCTTTGCAATGGATCACTAAGGAGAATCTCATCTGCGAGCAGCATTGTATATCTTGGTATATGTCTCGACAGCCATCTTAGATGGGATGTACAAATCAATAATGTCACCAAAAAGTTGAGATTTACATTGTATAAACTTAGATATTTGGCCCAGATTCTTACATTTGAGCAGATGCGCATTCTTTACTTCGCATTGGTGGAGAGCCACCTCAGATAAGGCATTGTGGCTTGGGGTGCTGCATCCTGTAGATACCTGGGCAGTCTAGAAAAGATACAGAAATTGATACTGAAGGTGATTTTTAGAAGATCATATACTTACCCCACTCATCTTCTATATTCCGAGTCAAAAGTTTTTGATTTACGACAGCTATTTTTCCTCACTGTTACATGCAGACAACACAAGAAAAGGTCACAGCTCTTATATATCAAGCACGAATATAATATGAGAAATAGGATGAACTCTATAGTTATACCGTTTTACACCGTCATCCCTCCTGAATTCAGAAGTATAAATTCCAATCAACTGTTTGAATCCAGAATGAAGAAGTGGTTATCTTCGATTCTTCGCAGTCCAGGTTAAAGATTCATCAATATGTCGATGTCAGTAATTTATACAACTATTAATGCCCGTCCCCCTTAGTGCACCTATTTGTGGATAAACTCATCTTGTTTCTGTCTGTTATTTTATGATTCGTCCTGGACGTTTTTTTTTGTGTTAGCCAAAATTTGTCATTTTTTTTACACGCATTCTATAATTAAATTGTTTTATTGCTTTTAATTTGTAAATTTTGTTAATTTTTTCCAATTGTTATTTGTAGTTATACATACATGTATAATGTATCTCCGCTTTCAAGGATTTTTTCCTTTAGCGGGTAGTGGATTTATTCACCTGCTTCTTATAATTATTGTTATATGTACAATTTCGTGAATAAATTATTATTATTATTATTATTATTATATTCACTAGGTGTCCATAATTCCCCTTTCACCTATTCACCAAGTATACCTAATGAAGACGCAGCTTACTCCACATCATCATTCACTAGAGGAATAATTATCTAAACTCTAAGCGGTCAATAACGAATAATTAAACTTGTACTGTTGCATTTCAAAGAGAAACACCGCTTTGCATCGTCGGATCGACCTTGCTGTAATGAGCAATGCAATTCACGTTTTAATCTGATACATACGTTTATCTATTGTAGTGGTCGCAAACCTATAATTTATTTGATTGAAATGTTAAATGTTGGAATAACTATATCATCGCTGAAAACAAAACATTCCCATTTGATAATGCATTCATCATGTGGAAAGAATTTGGAATACTCTGTCATGATAATTAACCGAATTACTGTGTGTTAACGAAAACAATTTATTACAAGAGTTGAAACCAAAAACTGAGTTTTGAAAAACATGATGTTAGCAATTATTTCAAATGAATTTCAATACTATAAAAAGATTGGAATAAATGAAATTCCGCAGGAGAACTGATAAAATTGGGATATTTTGCACATTTCCTGATTTTAGGAATAATCAATTCAATTTCGAATTTCCAACTTCAAACACACCCTGAAAAAGTTCTTGTTGATTCGAATTACATATTGAAAACATTTCACTGCCAATGATAATCTTGTAATTCTCAAATAATCGAAATTGATTCCTCACATAACCCTTGGTGAAACATGATTAATTGAATAATAAAAAAGAAGATAAAAAACACTTGACAAAGTTTCATAATTATTATTAAAATATTTGTTGACACGCGTGTCTCGGGTTTTATCCCATTTTCAAAACTGAATACATATCACCACAGAAAGAACATATTCATACACATATCAGGTAACACATGTTAAAATCGGTGACAGGCGGAAATCTAATTGATCGTTTACAATTAGGAGATTTTGTTTTTGAGCTGAGGCTATTTCTAACATTTCTAGGAGATCTAAACGTCTACCTTTATCACCTTTATGTAGAATTTTTATATTATTGAAGTCTATGACGGGGTTGAGAGTAATACAGTGAGTGGAGAAACCTGTTGTTGATTTATTTTGTAGTATAGATCTTTTATGTTCATCAACTCTAACTCCGAGAGAACGACCAGTCTGACCTATATAAATTGCAGGGCACTCATCACATGAATTTTCAAAAAATAACAAACAAAATTGTTCTTACTTTAATTTATCCACCTCAAATTAATGATGAAATAAAGAAATTTGTATATATCAACTATATCCCATCTCTCAGTGATCAACTCTGCCGAAGAATCAGAAAAAATGAAATTGATATTGTGTGTACCAATAAGAAGAATTTGAGATCTATATTTTTCAATGGGAAGGATCGACTGAATAATTCGCAGTTGAGTGGTGTATATATGCTATCATGTGATGAGTGCCCTGCAATTTATATAGGTCAGACTGGTCGTTCTCTCGGAGTTAGAGTTGATGAACATAAAAGATCTATACTACAAAATAAATCAACAACAGGTTTCTCCACTCACTGTATTACTCTCAACCCTTTCATAGACTTCAATAATACAGGGTTTTTATAAAGGATTGTTACAGCGCAGTTGGCTTTGGATTGAAGAATACTAATCTCTAACCAATCAGAGCATAGCATGATCACAGAATTCTGTGGTTTGCATAATCCAAAGCCAACTGCGCTGTTACAATCATATATAGAGACCCTGTATAAAAATTCTACATAAAGGTGATAAAGGTAGACATTTAGATCTCTTAGAAATGTTAGAAATAGCCTCAGCTCAAAAACAAAATCTCCTAATTGTAAACGATCAATTAGATTTCCGCTTGTCACCGATTTAAACATGAGACGTGTTACCTGATATGTGTATGAATATGTTCTTTCTGTGTTGATATGTATTCAGTTTTGAAAATGGGATAAAACCCGAAACACGCGTGTCAACAAATATTTTAATAAAAATTGTGAAACTTTGTCAAGTGTTTTTTATCTTCCTTTTTATTATTCAATTCTCAAATAATACTGCGCTCGTTCTCCTTGAAAGAGTATTACCTATATCGTTTTGCCCAAATGTCTGTAATTTTCGAATGTTGAGCCATAACTGATCTCAAACGAAAGGGTTCTACTCCCTGGTTAAATTCGATTCTGTCCGTGGAGCCATTCAAAAATTTTCCTCCTCATTATCTCAGAAAATACGAAACCAATGGGAATGAAATGTTACGGCCAAATGCAAGATGCTGATAACAAGCCTTATGCAAAATTTTGTGGTCATAATGTGAACAGAACCATAGAAAATTCAATTGGAATATTCAAAAAAGAAACTTCATATTTTCGTAAAAAGATATCCGATTCGAGTAAACGTTTTTTGTGAATGGCGACCGATATTCTGAAAGTTCATCCAAAATTTCGCGGTCTTAATTTCAACAGAACCATAGAAAATTCAATTGTAATATTGTAAAGAAAAATTTTTATATTTCAATAATAGGATATTTTATTCGAGCGAAATTTTTTCTGTAAATAAAGGTTGATATACTAAATCTTCATCCAAAATTTTGTAGCCTTAGTGTCAACAGAACCATAGAAAATGCAATTGGAATATTGAAAGAAAATCTTTATATTTCCAAAACAGAATATCCGATTCGAGTGAAATTTATTTTGTGCAAAACTGAGAACCGTAGAATTTGATTTGGTAATTATTCGTTTTTTACATATTTCATTTTTTAGAATAATTTTCATAATCTAATTCTGAATTTTATATGTATATTTGGTATCATTCTCAAATTTCGAGGTAACAGTCTTATTGCTCCACCAAAGAACTAGAGCTCAAAAGCTCCTGTTTAGGGCTTTTCTTAAATTTTTTTATTCGTCATTTCCTTTATGTTGCATATAGTAACAAAAATTAATATTGAAGTTCAATTCTTTAGGTCTATGTCTATCTCGGATTTACACTATTTACAGAGATTCGTGTTTCAGGATACTTCATCTTGCATTTTATTCATTTCAAGGCTTTTTATGCTATTTATTTTTGCTTTCAATTCTTTTAGATACATTTCAGAGCTGTGTGTTAATGTGTTTTTCATACTTTGAATGTATCCGGAAAAAGGTAAATCGAACGATGTAAAGTATTCAATTCATTTATTTTGGGAGTCCATGTAAAGTAATTAGATCTTTTGAATTTGGTGTTTTAACAAATCTAGTACTTCTTCAAGTAGTTGAGTAGATATAATGAGTTGCATACTTTTCAATAAATAAAGTTTTACTTACATCATTCCTTCATATACTTACGAATCGCACATGTGGAGAAAAAAACACCCACATGCTACGATGAGTATACTTTCACAATAATACTTTCCTCTATTATTTCCTTCATTTTGTGAGGAAAAATCATTAATATTATCTAAAAATAATGACTTTTTTGGAATGTATTCTTCAAAATACAATCAATGAATCTATATTTATTTTATTCAGCAAAACAACTTGAATTAATGACAAAATGTTTCTATAAAAACATACCCAACTAGATAGATGGAGCCCCACTTCCTTATTCTTTATTGAAAGGCAACTAGGCTTGCACGACTTCACACCTTCAATATAAAACGCTGCCCCGAGATTTAGAGGAGCTAAAAAGAAAATTTAGGTCGAATTGAGTACCTATATCGAAATTTGAAAATAGGTTATATTTTTGTCTGCAAATAGTGAACAACGTGCGAAGAATATCTTAATATGATTATCATTTCATGCTCTATTGAAACCCTTGCTATTGTAAGTATTCAAGCTTTTGTCGGTAGTGTGTAGGGAAAATAGCATTGACCTTTTCATATACATATAATATAACTAGCGACCCGCCCCGGCTTCGCACGGTAATTCGATCCAAGTAAAACTGTTAAATTAAGACAGTTGCATCAAAATTTTATCATAAATTCCCTAAATTATGGCGCCTACCGACCATCTAAGTTAGAGAAGTGATCAAATACTAACTTGAAGTCTTAGTAACACTCAGTTAAAAAAAACATCAAAATCATTTCAGTAGCTATGGCGTCATGCGCTTCTTGACACGATCACGCTAGATTTCCGCGGGAATGAGGTATTTTCCCGCCGTAAAAAGTAACCTGTGTCCGTGCCTAGGATCCTATCTTTATATTAACCTAGTCTTTTAAAAATCCGTTCAGACGTTAAGGCGTCAATGAGGTACACTTTTAAAATAAACGATTAAAAATCACTGACTTAATTAGTTTTCTACCTACTGCCTACGCCTTAAGTACGATAGCATGAATGTTAATAGCCCATATCTTCTTCTAGGTTACTATCTATCACCTAACTAAATTCATCAAAATCTGTTCAGCCGTTTAGGCATGATAGAGCAAAACTCCCAGCAAAAACCATAAAAAAATCACTAACTCAATTCAGTTTTCTGCCTACTTTAATTCCTACCCCCTAAGTACGATGACGTGATCATTTTGATCTTATATCCGTTTTTAGGTAACCATCTATTACCTTACTGAATTTCATCATAATATGTTCAGCCGTTTAGACGTGAAAGAGCAAAAGTCCCAAAAAAAACGACTAAAAATCACTAACTCAATTTAGTTATCTGCCTACTGCCTACCCCCTAAGAACGATGGCGTGATTATGTATAGCCTATGACCATTTCTAGGTTATCATCTATCACCATACCAAATTTCATTAAAATCCGTTCAGCCGTTTAGGCGTGAAAGAGTAACAGACAGACAGACAGAGTTACTTTCGCATTTATAATATTAGTATGGATATTGGAACATGCACACTATGCAGGCTCGCGGTCTATGGTACTCATGTTTATGGAAGACTTCAAAGAGTAAAAGGTTTGGTTTCCTGGGCAAGAACGTTTGCTTTATCGATCACAAAATATTTTCAAAGATGGGGTGTAGTCGGTTATATCAAAAAGTGCTTACAACTGGCAATTTAGCATGAGACACTCTGTATAGTATAACATTTCTTGATTTCAATAAAAGCATATTATTTGGCATTTGTGGGTACCTAATACAAAATGAACTCAAATATGCTCATCTTTATTCTTTTTTGAATTATCAAGTTTTTTTATTAAGTCCTTCATTTAATTTATTTTTCGTATTTGAGTTTATTATCAAGTTGGTAATTTTGGAATCCTGAAAAAAATCACCAATATTTTCGCAAGTGATTAATACATAAAAATACCTAAAGATGACATAACGACATGTTAAAAATTCGCGAATTATCATAATTCATGAAAAAACCACTCAAATAGTATGCACCATAACATATCGGAGGTAAAAAAAACTTCATTTTTGTTCTGAAATATATCATCTTTCATGTGGTCTGAAACTCAACAAGCAAAATCCATAAGCAACTCATATCATTATTCCAATAGGCTTCAATGTCTGTTGAAAATTATAAATGGCCGACCACTTTCGAAAACAGTCAGGCAATATAAAACATAGCTAATTTGCGTAAGCCCTTGAACTTATGTGAAAATACACCAGTTCCGCATCAAAAAGAGGATTTAATAAAGTATTAATAACCGATGATTAATTTGATGTTGTTCTAAATGAGATGAACGTTTATCGAGACCAAACCCAAGATCGCCTTGAAAAGAGGATCGATTTAAAATTCGCATTAGGTCACTATTTATTTCATCCAAGTACGAATTTCTTTAACATATTACACTTTGATTGAAGCTGACATGACATTCGAGAGAAATGAGAGTGTCTGTCGCTGAAATTTCCATACTTACTCTCAGTTCACTCTTTATTTGGATGTTTGTTAACTGGGTGATCGAAACTGAAATCTCAGACACCTTATGGAATTTCTGGTCCTATGAAATTTCAGAGAATAAGCCCATTTATTTTCAGGATATTCAAAATTGAATTATAGTTTGCCAAAATACTATGACTTTACTCTGGGTACAAGTCAAGCTCATGATTAATACCAGCTAGACCTCAGCCTTTCTGTAGCCTTGGAAAAGGCCAATTTAAGGCAGTGGTCCAGCAATAGGACCTGAGTAACAGAATAACCCTCTAGAGAAATAGTCTTGGACTTACTCAGTCCAAAAAATTCATTCACCTTGGAGCTGACATTCGAGAGAAATGAGAGTGTCTCTCGCTGAAATTTCCATACTTACTCTCAGATCACTCTTTATTTGGATGTTTGTTAACTGTGCGATCGAAACTGAAATCTCAGACATCTTATGGAATTCCTGGTCCTGTGATATTTCAGAGAATTTGACCACTTTCTCTCAGGATATTCAAAATTGAATTATAGTTTTGCCAATATACTGTGACTGTACTCTGAGTACAAGTCAAGCTCAAGGTTAACACCAGCTGATCCTTAGCCTTCCTGTAGCCTTGGAAAAGGCCAATTTAAGGCAGTAGTCCAGTAATGGGACATGAATAACAGAATCATCCTCTAGAGAAATAGTCTTGGACTTACTCAGTCCAAAAAAATCATGTTGATTTCACCTTATTATACCTGCAAGCTCCCGAAGCTGTCAGGAGGTGAGCTTCAGATTAGGGTGGAAAAACTGACGGGGCACTGCCGGTACAAGCAGCATTTGTATCGTATGAAAAAGTCAATAGATGAGATTTGCAGAAGTTGTGGACCAGAAGTAGAAACAGATGAACACATGGTATGAAAGTGTCCAGAGTTTTCTGGCCTAAGAACAATTCATATGAGGAAAACCGTCAAGGGGACCCAAGAGGTAACGGCTAAGGCCCCTAAGGAGGTTGCTGGAGTGGATTTCATTTATGAAAATTTAGAAAAGCCCTGAGCAGAAGCTTTTGAGCGCTCGTTCTTTGGTAAAGCAACAAAATTATTACCTCAAAATTTGATACCAAATATATGCCGAGTCTTAGCACAATCGGAATTATAATCTGGAAATTATTTAAAAAATGAGATATGTAAAAAATAAATATTATATCAGTCTTAATTAAATCTTTCATCCTAATGGAAATTCAGAGATTCTTTTTATCAATATTCCAATTGAATTTTCTATGGTTCTGTTGACACCATGGCTACAAAATTCAGAATTCTGCATGAACATTCAGTGTATCAATCTTCTTTTATAAAATTTCATTCGAATCGGAAATTTGTTTAATGTAAATATGAAGTTTCTCCTTCTCAATATTTCTATTGAATTTTCAATGGTTCTGTTTACAATATGGTCACAAAATTTTGTATGAGGCTCATTATGAGCATATTGCATATGGCCGCAACATTTCATTTCGATGGGTTTCGTTTTGTCTGAGATATCGAGAAACAAAAATTTTGAATGGCCATATTTCATCGAACACTGTACGATTTGGCTGGTTAACGAACTTAACCGAGCCATTTGGAAAGCGAACTCACCCTGAAATTTCAATTCTTTAGGACAATCGAAAGTCACTGTGCTAACGGACGGCCGGACGGCCTAACGGACAGAATTGAATTTGACCACGAATTCGTCATCAGGGAGTAGAACCCTATCGTTTGAGACCATTTTCGACTAAAATTCGAAAATTACAGACATTTGGGCAAAACGATATAGCACTTGTTCAAGGAGAACGAACGCTCAAAAAGAATTCTCACGAAATTTTCGCGGAAGTTTTCATATCGTTATGCAGCACCTAATTATAAAATTTGGTCCTGATCGTACACCCTGGTTTGCAAACATTTGAAAATAATTCAGAAAAGGCATGTCTTGCTCATTTTTTGCGAAAGTTAGAATCGTTACAGGCAGACGTCAGGTGCCGTATTCTCGACTAGTGATCTTTCAAAGCGAATACGAACTGCATTGGGCGGTGTGCATTTTTGCAGGTAAAATAGGGACTCGCGTAATGTTCGTATAGGTACTCGTACGCTTTGAAAGATTACTCGTCCAGAATACGGGGCCAGGATAGAAGTATTTGGACTTGGTATTCTTAATAGGAAACCAAGTCATTCAAGATCACTGTCGAATGAGAATCCGAAATTTTATGACAAATTATAGCACCTGCTTTTATGGCGACAAGCGCGCAAAAACTGTTTCATTTATTTAAGGAATCTATAGAATGAAAATACATACTTGGAATATTCGTAAATTCGAACGAGATGTTAACTCATTCAATTATTTAAGGCCACCCAGATTGTTTCAGAAACGATGCACTGACACTCCTCCAGTGGCATAATAGTATCAATAATAAATGTGATTCGTGCCACGAATAAATGATTTCGACAACAGACAACATAATGTAGACCCTGAGAATACAGATTTTTGAGCGATTCACATTACTACTACTAAAAGAGTCTGTATGTTTTTGCTTTGAGAACTGCTAGAATTGTAGAAAATATCTGGGTGTGGAGACATTGAGTGTGCTGTACCATACAAATTTCGAATCCATAATGAGATAATATCTCATTATGAGATTGTGTTTTGGGGATCTAAACAAAAATTATAAGAAATATTTTTTGTCGAAAAAAGAGCTATAAGATTAATGTTCAACTTAAAATACAGAAAATCATGTCGAGGTTTATTCAAGAGTAATGATTTATTTAAAGTATGTGGTCTATATTTGTATGAATGCGCAATTGTCCTGTTCAAGCATACAGAAAAATTCACAAGAAATAATAACATAGGAACAATGAACATAAATTTTCCAATACACAGATTAACTTCGAGTGAAAAGCATCCAGCATACAGCTGCATCAGGGTTTTCAACAGATTACCTAATGAAATTGAAGGCATAAATAGTTTGAAATTGTTTAAAAAGAAAATCAAGTTGCTTTCTATGGATCTAGAGCCCTATGATTCAAAAGAGTTCTTTGAGTGGTAGTTTGAAAGTATTTTTTTTGTTCTGACGTAGTTTCATTTAACATCCTCATGGTGTGAGGGTGCTCATGTATTTCTGAGTATTGTATAGATGTTATCTGAAATAAATGCATTATTATTATTATGAATGTTTCGTGAAATAATTAATCGAATATGAAATGAAATTGAAATTTTCTTCTTCAAATATATTCAGAAATAAGAAATGCTGATGTTTGGCGCCCTGGTCCCATGGTTTGGTCTGGCTTTGTACAGGAAGCATGGAAGTTCTCTGAAAACTATAGTCCATTCACGAAAGGTTGAGCCGTCGGTTGGCCATGGAAATTTGGCATATTCCACTGTGTATATTAAAACACATCCGCATTCGAAATTTCTCCTAGTCTGTCTTGGTAATCTGATATCTTTTTATATGTGTATATTATCGCCTCAAGAAAAATTGTTTAGTTGATATTCGATTGACCTTATTTGAACAGGATTCCTTAAGAACCAACACGTCTTATTTTTTGGGAGAAATTTGTAAACAGAAAAAACTGGCAAACTGAGCTTTCCGCCATTTTGGTCCCGGACTTAGCCCCGCCCAGTGGTACTATTTTTCCTTACTCAATTGTATGTTATAGCTTATCTTCTCTATTATATCTCGATGATGGTTTCATAAAACTCCAATCACGGTGATTAATGAAATGTCATCATTTCTGTGCACTTTTCAGTTCATTTTTGACTTAATTGAAAATCAACGATTTGATTGCCTGATCAAGCTTTATGAAACCCACTGATAGTCAAATTTCTTGGCTACCTTGTCAAAAAATAAACAATCTCTGTTCTGGAAATGAGATGAATATTTTTCCTTATTTTAACTGTAATATACAGGGTCTCTATAAATGATTGTAACAGCGCAGTTGGCTTTGGATTATGCTAACCACAGATTTCTGTGATCATGCTATGCTCTGATTGGTTAGAGTTTGGTATTCTGCAATCCAAAGCCAACTGCGCTGTTACAATCATTTATAGAGACCCTGTATTTGATGAAAAGTATTTATCTCAGACTATTGAATAATTCACTCATCTTACGCCGGTTTGCACGGCCATACTAATGTTCATAATAACCAAATAACTTGATTTTGAGGAGTAAAAATTTTGAATTATCATATTTTATGGAATGCCCTATACGATTTGGTTGTTCAACAAACTTAACCGCGGCATTTGGAAACCGAACTCACTCTGAAAATCTTGTCTCCAGGACAATCCCTTCGAATGTTAAAGTGTTCACGGACGGCCACACGGGCATAATTGAGGTTGACGACGGATTCGTCATCAGGAAGTCGTACCCTATCGTTTGATACCACTTTCTGCTAAAAATTCGAAAATTACATACATTTGAAGAATGAACGATTGTTAAGCTTTCTGATGGTCCATTATTTACAAAATAATTTCTGGAAAGAATAGCTATTGCGTGTATATCTTCAATTCAATCTCATATCTCATTTAATTACAATGCATACCCAAAATTTACATATTGGCAGCTCTCGGCAGCTACAGAACTGAAGAGTATAATTTTTCATTTGTGAATTGCAACCTTTTAATTCGCAAGGCTGTATAAACCTTTGGAAAAATTCAGAATGTAGGTACCAGTAACGAAATGACGCATCTTACCAAAGTAAGTCGGTAAGAAAAGTGGTGTTTACCGTGAAAAGCACCTTGTTGATTGAATATCAATTTTGAAGACAATTTTGACGGCCAAAATCAATCCGATTACGCACTTTCAAGTACCTTGTTAACATACTGCTTGTAAATTCACAAAATATTATTGTAACGACCTTGTCATCGATATTATTCGCAACGAATAATATTTATATTTAGCGGTATAAAAGTTATCGCATAATTTCGCTTATGTATTCACTCAAATATCATGAACAACTTGAACCGAATTAATTTTTTATTTCATTTCACCAATAAAAATGCTATCAATAAACTGGAACGAATAAAACCAATTATCCGTATAAATAGAAATCAACGTTTCATTACCTCTGGAATCTGATTATACGGGTATATCGAAAATGAGTCAAAATGAAATTTCAATTGATTGAACAATTAATTTTCCACTAAAATGAGTTTATGAGTCAAAATATGCATTTTTCGTTCTTCTAAAAATAATAATAATAAGACATCAAATCGGTTCAATTCAATCCGTGAAACTCCACAGTTAGCAGCACTTAAAATTCATAAAATTTTCATGCTTGTATCTATTATAGATTCGAATCCATTTTTTTTGTGATGTTTGATATCACAAGTTTTGAAGGTAACTCCCTATGGACAAAACTATAGAACAGAATGAGCACCTCATCAAATTTGAATAAAACCGAGCTGAACAACTAACATAGATCATTGATGACAAAAATATAAATGAAAAATTCATTCAAGCGAAAAATTCTCACAAACATTTAAGAAAGTCTTCAGCAGGAGCTTTTGAGGTTCGTTCTTTGGTGGAACAATAAGACTATTACCCCAAAATTTTATATGGGATTAGAGACTGATACCAAATATGTATATAAATGCAGACTCTGCACGATCGGAATTATATTGTGAAAATTATCCAAAAAATGAAATATTTAAAGAATAAATAATCACAAAAATTTAATTCTATGGTTCTGATGATGCGATCCCCTTGAAATTTTGCATGAATATTCAGTATAGTTGTTACGTCGTGACCAGTATTGTTTATTATGAATTATGTTTTAAAAATTAGTGACCTTATGCCAAGTTATGTCAAAGATTGATAGTCAAATAAATTCGATAGAATTGTCACGTTTTTCTCTCAGACGAGTTAACAGTTTACAATAGTAGTTTTCATTCTCAAAATGAATTTCACTCGAATTGGATATTCTGTTATGGTAATATAAAGATTCTTCTTTCAATGTTCCAATTGAATTTTTTATGGTTCAGTTAACACTATGGCCACAAAATTTTGCGAAGATTCAGTATATCACATGGACCTATAAGTGTGAGGCAAATGGCCGCCATTTGCAGTTTGGGGTGAACCACAAATATTTTGATGTTTTATGCCATTTGTGCTCGAATTCATAGATTTATAATAGGTCCATTCTTGAATTTTGATTGAAACATAGACGTTCCTTTGAAAGAAGTGATGAAAAACGAACTCTATATATTAGTTTTCTGTGGACTCTGACATTTCGGTAGAGCACTAGAAAGATAGGTATGCCAGACAGGCTGACTGGGTCCAACCATAGACTCGAAAATTACAGAGCCTTAATTTCGGTCTATTAAAATTATAAATATTTTCGATTCTTGTGATTAGTTATTAAACAATATTGGTAATCCTATCATTTAAATTCGTTGAAATAAAATAAATAAAGGGATATTGGTAATTCTAATATTTCAATTCATAGAAAAATTGACAACTCTCAAATTCACCCCAAACTGCAAATGGCCGCCGTTTGCCTCACAATTTTTGACAGGCTCGCCATCTAGTTAGTATTATAAATCTATGGTATATCAGTCTTTATTCACAGAAATCACTCGAATCGGATATCCTGTTATGGAAATATAAAGATTTTTCTTTTCAATGTTTCAATTGAATTTTCACTGGTTTTGTTCACACTATGGCCACAAAATTTTGCATAAGGGTTGTATCAGCATCTTGCATTTGGCCGTAGCATTTCATTGTGATTGGTTCTGGTATATTGAGGAACAAGTATTTTGAATGGCCATATATCATGGAACACCCTGTACGATTTGACTGGTTAACGAACTTAACCGAGCCATTGGAGACCCAAACTCACCTTGAAAATTTTAAGTCTCTAGGACAATCCCTTCGAAAGTTATCGTACTAACGGACGGCCTCACGGACAGAATTTAATTTGACCACGAATTCGTCGTCAGGGAGCCTAACCATATCGTTTGAGACCATTTTGGTGGAATATGCTATGTCTACTATAGCAAACAATCTCTAATCAGGAGATTTCACAGGCTTGTGTATATTGGAAACAAATTTAAATTTCAATGTCCCATTCCAAAAAATTTTTCGTCTCATCCTATATTTATTCATTTTTTTCCTTCCTTCGGGGTGAAATCGTTTGTAGTGTGGTGTGAGGTTCACCAATTTGATTCACCCTATATAATAATTCCTATATCCCGTTCACTCGAATATAGTTTATTGATACTAGTTGAACTTTTTTTCGAAAAGTTATGCGAAAATATCCTGAATATTACTTCAGAGCTTTGAGTTTTTTACTTAAAGCAAAATGAGAGAAATTAATGATTGAATAATTGTTAGTCCGGTCTATTTAGACCAAAAAATGAGAGTGAAGTTACATAAAGTCCCAACAAGCTGAATTTCTGTGAAGTTGTTTATAATTATGTTTTGACATAATTATAAACAATGTCTAAAAGTTCCTCATCATTCCCCTGTGAGGAAAAAATTTTATTCGAGGTCAAATGTAAAAAAAATGAGTTTTTCGCGATTTTCAGCAAAACGGTAAGTTTTATCATAAAAGTACCTCTCACAAAAATTGTAGATCATAAAATTATCTATAAAAAATGTATCAATACTTTTTTTCTTACGAGCCACCGTTTCTGAGATATAACGATTCAAAAAGTTATAACTACGCGCTAAGTACACTACCTCATAGGTGGCGTGGAAACGTGTGCATATTATGACGATAACGACTTTTATAACTTTTTGAATCGTTATATCTCAGAAACGGTGGCTCGTAAGAAAAAAAGTATTGAAACATTTTTTATAAATAATTTTATGATCTACAATTTTTGTCTGAGGTACTTTTATGATAAAACTTACCGTTTTGCTGAAAATCGCGAAAAACTCATTTTTTTGACATTTGACCTCGATTAAAATTTTTTCCTCACAGGGGAATGATGAGGAACTTTTAGACATTGTTTATAATTATGTTTTGAACAACTTCACAGAAATTCAGCTTGTTGGGACTTTATGTAACTTCGAATGTCTAAATAGACCGGACTATGTTATGAATTTCTAAGAATCTACTTTAATGGGCGCATATTGCTTTGACGTAATGCGATAACGGAAAAATTTTATGCCCTGTGATTCTTAGATTTGGTTATTATTCATTTATATCATGAGTTATAATTGTGAATCATGACCTAAAGATTAGCAGTCATACTCATACAATTTATCCAACGATAAATGTTAGTAGTTCCTGCAGGCGAAAACAAGGATAGTCTTCAATTTTTTCTGCATGCTAATAACATAGTATTAATAAATTAAAATCGAACATAAAATTATTTAAATTGCTTCAATTTGAAGAAGACTTTCAATGATTTTTTGCCGACGTGATGTCATGTCACTCTCGGTTTACAAATACAAATGGTGTCTCATTGAAATTACATCGGAACTAAGAAAGAATTCAGATGAAAATTTTGTCCATTCAAAGGGAAAGTACAGTTATCTCTATTAAGTATCAGTTGAACTTTTGCATCAAATGATCAAATAATAGTTATTTAATCAACAAGGTTATTAACCACAGCGACTAATGGTCAAGTTATTTCGCTCCGCTCAGGAGTTAATAGTTCGAGACCATAAGTCGCTTCATTAATGAACTAGTTGATTACAAGATTTTTCTGTTAACCCTATTATGAATTGAGAAAAAAATGTTGTTATTGAAATACATTCTTATTTTGAACAAGACATACATTTTACATAGTGAAATTTCTATGTTTCTATGTTCCAATAGAGTTTTGACATTACTCGTCGTGCTTCTGAAAACTTTGTGTACGGTTGCATATTAATAGTTATCTATCAACTAGGTTATTAAAGACAGCGACTAATGCTCAAGATATTTTAATGCGTGAGCGGAGCGAATGCGTTAATACTTCGAGACCATTAGTCGCTCGATTAATAACAGTGTTGATTACAAGATTTTTCCGACGATATAAACATAAATAGTGTATAAATTCTTGATTCAAATGCATTCTCATTTTGCACAAGACATACATCTGACATAACGGAAATTCTATGTATCTATGTTCCAGTAGAGTTTTGACATTTCTCGTAGTGCTTCTAAATACTTTGTGTACGGTTGCCATGAGGATTGCACATTAAAATGGCTAAAACATTGAGCATTAAAATGGGTCATTAATGTTCAATTTCGTACACATTAAAATCACTTTTTATTCCGAGGTCGGCGGAAAAATAGTATAAATTCAATATTAAAATGGGTCATCAATACTCAATTTCGTACACATTAAAATCATCTTTTATTTTGAGAACCTTGAGAGTAGGTATACTAGAGATACAGAAAATGTTTTCATTTTACGCTAGATATGTATTGAAATTAGGTTATAGAACAATGGCATAGGAAAAAACGTTCCTCGACTATGAAATTCGTGTCGCGGTGTCAGGTTACATGTAATCATAGTGTATAAAATTGCCCCTCAAATTAGTTTTTTTCAGGCAAATGTCTGTAATTTTTGGTTTTTGGCGACAAATGTCTTGTATGACTATGGAGAAGAAAGAAAAATAGTTGCGAACTATTCAACTGACTTTTTTCACTAACGTCAAGTCCCTTGATTGTGTCTCCTTTGAGATCGATTTTGACAGCGAGTTCAACGTCGGTCGTTTGAAACCATTTTCAGTAGGAATTCTGAAATTACAAACAAACTTTTCATGGCCTATGGACTTTTCCAAAATAAGTTTTTCCATAATAATAGATGCAAAAATTTTCAAAAAAGCCCTGAGCAGGAACTTTTGAGCGCTCGTTCATTGGTGGGGTAATAAGACTATTACCTCAAATATTTATATGGGACTTGCGATTGATACCAAATACACTACTGAAAAAAATTAAAGGATCAAAAAAAAATTCCAAATTTTTCGGCAATTTTCAACATGCCGTAACTTTGAGAGGAATGGTCGTACAAGGAAATAAAAAAAAAGGAAATTGTAGCTCCAAGTGTCTAGTTTTTGGATTAGAACTTCAAAAATTTGAAGTTTCAGTGGTTTTCGAGTAATGATAGAAAAATCAGTAACAAAAAAATTCTCAAAATTTTACCACTTTTTTTTTCTTGTCTACGAGCGTGGAAATTTTATTTTTGCATAATCGTTATAATGATGGGATACTTTGTTAATTCAGCTTTAATTTATTTTTTATTGACCTCAATACGTCCACTTCTCGCCGATATATCGGTCTTCAAATGGAAAAGGATCCATTTGTCTTTGATTATCGATTTCTCAGCAACCAATGATCACACATAAAATTGAAGGAGGGTTTCAAGACCTTAAATGAACTCCCATTAATGAACAACCATTGCTTATTCATAGAAATTTTTTTTTCTTTATGTCGCATCAATATAAAAATTCAACAAAAAAAGGGCTTTTGGTGGTTGCTTGGAAAATCTACCGCTGGATCGAAAATGTTGAGGAAACCAATAATGTTAAGTGTGACTTTCACAGTTCAATATGTTGATAAAAACCTTACGAAGAGCCAACTCAATCCAGCGAGCCGTTTTTTTGTTTGACTCGATTGAATTTTTGAAAAAACATAAGGATCACGTTTTTTGCTCTGAGAAGCTCATAATCTTTAAAAAAGGCAAAAGAGAATTTTCTCGAGCTTTTTCCACATTTTAATTGCAGATATTACATAAATTTCAAAAAAAGAAAAATAAAATAAACTAACAAATAAAATTTTTATTAATTTAATAACGGGTATTGCCACCCCTGTTTTCAATAACGGCTCTCAAACAAATGGGCCTTTTTCCATTTGAAGACCGATATCTCGGCGAGAAGTGGACGTATTGAGGTCAATAAAAAATAAATTAAAGCTGAATTAACAAAGTATCCCATCATTAAAACGATTATGCAAAAATAAAATTTCCACGCTCGTAGACAAGAAAAAAAAAGTGGTAAAATTTCGAAAATTTTTTTGTTGCTGATTTTTCTATCATTACTCGAAAACCGATGAAACTTAAAATTTTTAAGTTCCTACCCAAAAACTAGACACTTGGAGCTACAATTTCCTTTTTTTAAATTACTTGTACGACCATTCCTCTCAAAGTTACGGCATGTTGAAAATAGCCGAAAAATTTGAAATTTTTTTTTGATCCTTTAATTTCTTCCAGTAGTGTATATAAATGCATAATCTTAGCACACGTAATTATATTCTGAAAATTATTAAGAGAATGAAGTATATAAAAAAATAAATTCAAAAATTTAATTCTATGGTTCTGATGATGGGCTTCTCTTGAAATTTAGCCTTAATATTCAGTAGGTATTAGTTTTCATTCTCAAAATAAATTTCACTCGAATCAGATGTTCTGTTATGGAAACTCAAAAATTCTTCTGTGATTATTGCAACAGATTTTTTTTATATCTCTTGCTTTTTTGTCGGTTATAACCATAGACTAACTAAACGGAGAATACATGAGACACTAGTAGAACAAGCTGCAACGACATCTTTTTTTGTACAACATTACTAATTCGTGAAAAAAGCTCAATTGAAAAAGGAATCTGTATCGTAATGTTGCCTCAAAAAGAATTCTGTAGTGCACCTTTTGAATAGGTAGGTACACCCATATACAAGGTGCAAACAGTTTTTTGAAATTCAATTTCCAAAAGGAAATCAGAAATGGATTTGTGCAAGTTATCGATGAGTGAGGAAATTTATTTTCATGAAAATAATACCTGCAACGAACTTTCATCTGATTTTCTTTTGAATTCGAGAAGTGAGGATCAATAATCAAATTCTGGATAGAATAAAAATTTATTAACTGAAATAGATATCACCAATTGAAAATACAGATTTTTTCATAAATATCTAATCAATAAACTAATAATTGCATTGAAAACATTCTCAAAAACTAACAATAATGAATTCAATAATACAAAATATGAGTATTTACCTACTAAACTTATTCAATACATGAAAAACTTTTTTGAAAACTATCTTAATTCTTATAGGTAACAGAATATATATAATATATATTTTGAAATTACCTTTTTGCATCTCGATTTTCACATCCAATAACACAACACATCTTCACTCTTGCAGGCATATCGAAATTCATGATATTTCAAAAAGAACGTGTCAAACCACTCCTTGTGTCAGTTGACAATTCAAAGGTTTTTTGATAATAACGATTTTACATACTTACTATTTTCTCGATAGGATTTCCGTGAATGCATCAACGACATCTAACTATCAAATTGAGAATAATTTTTTCGTGTATTAGTACCCTCCTCCGACAGGTGGCGCGACATATACGAGTGGCTCATCTATTATATTTTAGTTTGTCTATGGTTATAACGTAAGCTAAGAACATCAGATTGTTCGAATAAATACCATGGGTTTCGCCATGGGGGCTAATATGCCTTTATAAAATATTGCTGACGAAAAACATACAAAGGGGGATTTTTGGTTTCCTTTTTTGCTTGTATTTTCACTCTTCATTTTTCAATCGCTTTCAAGTTGCACACCTCTGAAAGATTAATTTGACATGAGGTCATATGCTTTTTCTATAACATCAAAATTGGCACAGTCGTTAGGAAAAACGGAAAAATCTATAGCAAGCAAATCCCCTATGTCTTGCACAGAAGAACAAAAAAAGCAGCTTCAACGAACGTATCTTTTTCTACAGCATCATTTCATTGAAGGCTATTTGGTCCTATCTCCACACTTTGACTCCACCAAGATATCATCAGTCTATATTCCAATAGTTATGACTCACTCTATCATAGGTCGCTTCTTGGTTGATATTTTTTCATTGTCCCATTATCAACTTGCAATGCAACTTCCTCTCAACCTACCTAGTGTGTACCTACGAGGGCAATTCAAATATAAACGATGCTTTTCGAATTCCAGGCACAATAGTGGGGGGAGAATATTCCTGATTTTTTTTTGATGGGTAGGTTTGTCGGGAGTAAGGGAAGCACGTAGGATTGCCTCATCGACCCTCTCGGTGTCCACTATGACGATGTTTGAGCAAGAGGTTCCTCCGTCAATTGCGCAAAGTGTTGTAATCTCGCCGAATAATGCGTAAAACTGGCCAAAAGCTTTAGAAGATTGACTGCCCATGTTCGAATAAGAGACACTGTCGCGAGCTAGAGTGTTGGCATGGCATAAACAGTTCGTGGAGGGTCGTGTGATTGGGTTGAAAATGAGAGCCATGATCGCAGCGGACAACATCAGTAGTGTTCGACAGCTAATTGAAGACGACAGATGTCGTACCACTTCTGAAATTGCAAGTTAGGTCGGGATAAGTTATGGGAGCACCTACCCATACTTACAGAGGAGCAAGGGTACCGTAAGGGTTGCACTAGGTGGTTTCCTCGCCTTCTCACAGCTGACCAGAAATTGCATCGTTTTCAGGTGTGGGGGCGTCTTCTTGCAGGATCTCAGGAACAAGAAGACCAGTTTCTCACTCACATTATCACCTGTGACTTGTGAGGTAACATGGGTGCACCACTACACCCCGAGTCTAAACAAGCGAGTAAAGAGTGGAGAGAATAATACGTTGCGGAATTGACGGAGGAACCTCTTGCTCAAACATCGTCACAGTGGACACCGAGAGGGTCGATGAGGCAATCCGACGTACCTCCCTTACTCCTGACAAACCTAGCCAACAAAAAAAAATCAGGAATGTTCTCCCCCCATTATTGTGCCTGAAAATGGAAGAATTTCATTTATATTTGAATTGCCCTCGTATTTCAAGCCAGACTTAAAAACAAACACAGTAGACAGAGACTGATCAAAGACACCCAACAATACCTTCTCTCTTAATATATCACGAATACGAAAGACCACGCGAACCATTCAAGTTCTAGAGATCTAGTGGGGAACCTATAAAATAATCCAGATCGCTAAGGTTCGCGCCAGTTTATTTTCAATCTGCGGCGATGTTACAGATAATAAAAATATCTCATGATCAGTAAATGAAGTGTGAAGTGTAAACATAGTGATATATGTGAATAAATTGTGGATATCTTGAACCATCGTCATGGATTATCAACCAGTTAAGTGAGTAAATTCAAAAAAAGTAAACAGAAGTTGTAGACCGGCTGGGCTTGTATGTAGATTTACGAGGCCAAACACCACGGTCGAGCGCGCTTAGATAATGCGAAAATAATAATTCATTCTTTTATTGTGATTTATTGGATGACCCCTAGATTAAGTCATTGATATGTGGATGAATGCATAGAACAATTATTATCGATATACCAATCGATTGGAAGTATCAATAGACAGTGCTGTTAGTTGTGACACAGAAACCTAAACTGTTATTTTGATGATAGAACCATCAGATGCCAAGTAACATATATCTATAATTTCTGCTTGAATATTTCTATTCCTTTCAAATGCTAGAAGGTAATCCATGTAGTACCAACATGGAAGAAACAACCCTGTTTTAATGAAATCGACACTCTTTTCTACTTGCGATATGAAGCCGCTTTCAGCATACAAATTTGATGTTAGCACTAAATTTCGATTCTATTCTCTTCAAATCCTGTGTTTTAATATCAACCAAATTAAGTGTGTCTCAATAGTAAAATGAATTCACTGGGAAGTCTAACATTGAAGTTAATTTGTCCCTACAATCTGCGAATGAAGTTTGTTTCAGTTCATGTCTATTTGGAATCAATTGATGAAACAAACGATTTTTGAATTGTTTCGTATTTGCCTAAGTTAATTTATAATTTCAATTTGGTGGGTACACGTTTTCACTGCATCAAGATTTTTTTGTTGATACACAAACAATTTCATTTTACCACCAGTGACGCCCGTATGGATTTTGCGTTGAATCCTTTTTTGGAAAAAATCAAACGACAATTTTCATATGAAGTTTTCTTCTGAGATTGGCTTCAAGAATCGCATCTACAATATTTTGAAAAAGCTATAGAATCTTGTTTAAATAATATTTTTAGATGACTATTTATTGCTGTTTTGAGATAATTCATATACCTGAGTGACTTTTGGTTAGTTTTTAACCCATTGTAAGTTATTTCATAGAGAAGTGGGGACTGAGTTACTCTAATGGTGGGTTTCATAAATCGTTGATTCTGAGAACGCTCCTTATAGTAATGTATATTTTTTTCACACCATCAGAAAGTAGATATTTCAATGAAGGAAAATCTTTTAAACTTTTTGAAAAAAGCTGATATTTTGACGTCAGAATTTTCGATTGAAAATTGGGGTGCTTTTTTGATATTAAGTAAAAATTAGACGAAAACATGAATATTTTAAATCAAATAAATTACAGTGTATTTGGGACATAATAAGGTAAGTTTTCACGAAATTTCGTGAAAAAAAAGTTTTTTTTGAAAAAGATATAAATAAAAAACCAAAAACTTGGTTTTTTGAATTTTTCACCTAAATTTTGAGGTTATGTGAAAAAATTGTCGATACAAAAGTTGTAGATCTTTTTATTACCTACAACTTTGCTATTTAATTTTTTTCCATAGGACTTGTAGTTTTGCCGGAAATCAAGGAAAACCATTTTTCACCCTTAAAAACTCACCCCTCCCACTTCCCGAACTCAGATCGACCGTAATTTATTTTTCCTTTCATTTTGATCATATTCCCCTCTTTTCTAATGGGTTTCATCCTACTGCGATTTTTTTTCATTTTTTACCATTTTTGAAGGTTTCGGCCCTGGTCTACAACCACAGTACCTACTTCAGAAATCTTAATGAGAAATAGATTTCAATTGAGTATAAATAAAACATCAACATATGAAAAGCAGAGATGAAAACGAGATGAATGAGAACTTTAGAAAAATGCCTACAATTTTTTAACATATTCAATTATTATTTTCAAACGTTTTCCATGCCGTGTAGGTTTTATGACTCACACGATCTATTTTTTTCTGAAATTTCCACACCTGTAATTTTAAACGAATTGAAACGTGTATTTCAAAGAGATCACCATCGCAACCGATGTAAGAGTAAGAACTTACTTTCCATTCTGTGGATGAATTTTAGTGGAAATGTTTTCCTCGTTAGTACCCAACAGCTGGAAATTTTTTGACTTATAATGACATAGAATGGAATTAATTAAATGCCTATGTCTAATGAAATGTAATAACAAAATGTGGTGTAAAATTTTCTTACTGAAATACCGAATACCACACAAAGTTAAATGAAATCCAGAATTTTTTTCTCGCCCATGAATATTTTTAGAAAATTCTCAAAATATTTTCGGATTTCTTTTGACCTCGTGTGGTATAATTTATGAAAATTATTTCTATTAGATTCTATCGAAACAGTAGAACAGAAATTTGAAAATAACGCAATAAAATTTCAGGGCTACAGTATAAGTAATTGATAACCGTTTACATCCTTGGTATACGCATTACGCACAATAAAGTAGGTACATAATTCGACATTGGAACTGTAACGGAACAGTTACCAATATTTTATATTCTTTCTGCTTAACTTGGGTTTCGTGTTGCTTAACTTATAATTTTTATAATAACTAAGGAATCTTCCGATATTGGAAGCAAATAATGGAAAAATTAGTGAAACATACAGGGTGTTTCAGAACAAGGTACCATAAATTCGGTATCTTAATCCTCAGATGATTTTATGACATAAAGTTCCTATGGACTGTGGTCTCTGACGCATTTTGAGATACGGGGTGTTGAAATCTAAAGAAAAATTGTTTTTCCTGAAATATTTTCGACACCGTACACGATTTTTCTGTACGTTTTGTTTGCTTATGAACACGCAAAACATATTTTTTTCAAACAGAATAATTTTAACTAGTGGTGTCCATATAGACTTCTGTCCGAATAAATTCAGTGAACAGAAGAAGAAATTTGGAATTATTTTCGTAATCACTACATAATTCAAGGTCAGAATGGTATATTGAGGTCTTCACCTTCGACCGATACTTCCTGAGATAAAAAATAAAATGCTATTTCATCTGGGATAATTTATTGTATTATGGTTTTCTTTGATTCCTTCCAAAATAGTCTAGACACAGATTGGGGCAGATAGTACCTTCAATTTCATTTTTTTGGCCGAAGATTATCCACAAAATATTACAGGAACTCATTATCATGAAGAATTTTCTATAAATGTATGGATTGAAATAATTGGTAGGTAATTATTTTATTGGGCCTTTCTTTCTACCCAATAGATTAAATGGAGAGTCATATCACGACTACGAACGGAATTTTGATAAAAAAAAGTATGTCTGTTAGATTTTTCCAGTATTGTTCCAAACTTGAAATCATTTTAAAATTCGAGTTTTGAAATGACTCCATCTACCAGCACAGGAGTGCATTTCTGATACCTTTCGGTATCGAAAAGAATGAGCATTGATCTGTAACAGTTCTTTCTGCTGAATGCGGCCAATAACTTCATTCCAGTTAGGTGCGTGAAACCCCAGGCGTGAAGCTCCAGCTCTCAAGCAGCTGACTGGAAAGCTTATTATGATCGACTGGAAAGCTCATTATGATCGTCTGGCAAATCTTATGCGTAATCCTCCGATTAAAATTAAAAACGTCCTTAAGTTCATCGATGCAAGTGATCTTTAAACAGAAATCTTTTTGATTTGATGTTATTAAAATTTCAGGACTCTATAAAATGTTGCAAATTACATACGAGGTACAAACAGGGTGAGTTTTTGAGTGGTGCATAGATTTTACTCATTGATTATCAAAGAATAAAAATAATAAAGCAATTTAATATCAAACACTTTTTTATGGTAATTTCAAATTGAGGTGGAAATTTAGGAGCTGTAACCTGAATGAGCTGATACAACTAATATACAATTTATACCTTTTTTTACTAGCCGATCTATGACATCATTCAACATTATCATTATTATGAAGCAACCTATCAGATGCTACCTCTAGACTTTATTAGAATACGAACATTTTTAAATGCGCCCATCATTTGTAGTACCTAATTAAATTTTATTAAACCTCTGGGAATATTGAGGAATTCTAAATTCAACGTGAAATTCCTGATGAAGGACTGTCTTATTTTTGTTTTTTTATAATTTCTGATTATTCTTTTTGCAATTTCGTCTTCCGTCTTCAGGCTTTTCCTATAACATTCATTTCTTCTGCTTTGCATCTCAGTATTTCCGTGATTCGTAAAAAAATGGCGAACACATTTTCCAAGGAGACCGATATCATCTCTGAATAGTCCTGCACCAGATTTTTTTTATCAACTCGCTAAGCAATTAATGGTATGAAATATTGTAGCTGGTTATTTCAGAACCTATCCTGAATTTTTTTTCTCCTGATACAGTTACAGTTACGGTGATAAATTTCGGATAGTTGTTTCTTCGGAGTGGAAAGTAAACCTAGAGAAGTCTTCGCGCATTTGTTATGCAGCCTAGTAGAATCTGTTAATGCACGCGAACGATATTATGGCGTTGCGAACTCGTGCCGTATGTTTATTCCGTATTGGGATAATTGGACTATCGCTCCCCTATTCTGATACTAACGGCTTGCGTCTGTTACAGACAATTCTGTCAGTTTAGCAACATCGTCTGTTGGTTTTAGTTTCTGTATGCGATGTGTTTACATTTTCATTTCGATTTGACGTTCATAAACTGAATGATTTTACTGGTATGGTTCGTAATGCTTAAGGCTATTTCGGTAATTATAGCTAAGACAAAATTACGAAAAAATTGTATTATATTCAGGAATTGTAGAAATGAGATTCTAACCTATTGTTCACATCACCCCAGTGCGGCAGTGAAATGCTTTCCATCTCAGTCTAACACCCCGATTACACTCAGCCCACTTCCACGGCATGTAGCAGGGAAGTGAGCAGGGAAGTGGACAGCGGCTGAATGTAATCCCTGCTGCATGCCGCGAATCCTCGTGCTGCCTCATGCTCCCCGAATTGGCGGTTTTTCGGACGGAAGTCAAAGGGACTGGCAATACGGGCGCAGTGTGTGATTACATTCAGCTAGGTTGTTGTTGCTGCGTTGAGAATAGATCGCCCTGCGCTCTCGCGAAATTTAATAATTTTAACGAAAATATTGTTTTTATTATTATCGAAAAAATGTCCACGATGGAATGGAGTAATGAAAATAAAAAAACTATGAATCGCTCTTGATAATATATTTTCCGTTTTTATATTCAATTTTAATTGTTAAAGTGAGAATTATATTTACGTTTTTTATCTGTATTTGTTGCCTGGATAAGATCACTGGGAACAATGTTAATAGCTCTGCACACTTCAGGGACAATTATTGAGATAATTGATTCTGAAACTTTAAATAGTAGTATAAACTTCTATAACTATCCCCTGTTGCCAAGAATCGCAGAGTTATCGCCAATCTAAATTTTGGGGGAATTGCCATTCTCAATCTCGTATCTTTTTTTTTATCATCGGTTGAATTTTGTTCAAGAGAAATCAAAAATCATTTCAGTCATTTCATTCAGAAAACTTTCCATCCCATTTTTGTATACGAAACATCGAATAATTGTAAATTATAGTCGCAAATTGGAATAATATAATAGTATTTAGAACTATTTTCATTTGAATTGATAGAAAAAGGGTAAGTTGATACTGATGGACTAACTCTTTTTTCTCTACATGTTTTCAAGACACCCACATATTCATACAAATCAACGAGACAAAGCGCTGAGGCTGGAATTTCTTCGTCCGTCATTGCCGAACCGTGGTCACGAGAGCAATGCTGCCACTGAGTGTAAATGCACACTGCCTTCGAAACTGCTGCAGAAGTATTTCGGGAATTATTGCCGACAACGCGAGTGGCAGTGAGGAGGGCTGAGTGTAATCGAGGCTTAGTTGATTACAATGTAGTACTATTCACGCGTAGGGGCATCTCTATGTTTACTCTGAGGTTGTTTCGACATCGACTACTGTCATCACAATATATTTACTACTGGAACTATTCCCAGAGTCGGTATACTAGAGTCTGGGATTCAAATTTATCATATAAGGACCCGTTTTTCCGGTTCGCCCTTGGAATCTTTGTTGATTCATACCAATAAACCAATATGATACTTTCGAAAGGTATCATAACTATAATTTTGGGATCAAATCGATATTTTTGTGGTTTAAGAAAAATGATGTGGTAAACTTTTGACATTGACAAAACACCAATCCTCAAAAACCAGCGCTAATTTTGGAGATTCGGTTTGATGAATTGGTTTGAACTCGTTTCAATGAATGAAATTGTATTAATTCTGTTTCCATGTTCATCACATTGTGTCACCATCAAGTTTGGCCTGACATTGTTCTATCTAAACAGTAAATACCTGTAGAAACAGAAACTATTCAATTTGATTTTTCAATATTTACAAATGATACCCAGGGACAAATATGCAACTGAATATCAATTATTAGGTACTCGAAGTAATGCTCTGTTTAATACATTGTCTTAACCCTTTGACTACCATAATTACAATTTGTTGGTGAATTTTTGAAATCATCCTAATGTAAGGTGGAAATGAATCAAAAATAATAGTACATACCTATTTTTCCAAAAAAAAATATTAGTTTTTGAAAAATGTTGGTGGTTTCACAAAGTAACCACTGGGAGTTTGCGGAAAATATTTTTATTGAATTATTTGGTGTGATATTTTACAAAACAATTTTTTTTACCTCTGATTGAGAAGCAGATGGTATTTCCTCAATCAAACCAAAAATCTCATCATCGGTCATACTCAAAAGATTATGGAATGACCAAAATTTTTTTGTCTCCTGGAAAAAAATATTTCCAATAAGTCCCAGAGGTTTCACAGAGTAACCACAGGGAACAAGCCGCATGATTTCGAAAAATTTGATGATAAATCAAATTTTTCGGGATTATTCAATGCATATATCTCTATTCTATCGATAAAAGTACTCACCATCCATTGCACACGCGAATCACCACTTTATTTTCAAGTAAAACATCGAAAATCGTCCAAAACAACACACGTTACTGTAAACAGTTGAAAATGTGCTGCCTGTGAAAGCATCGACAAATTTCAGGTGCTGCTTTTAATGCTCATCAATAGATGACACCACAGGCGAGCAATTCAAACAACGGTTTCAAAGATATACCACTGGTATTTGAGAAACAAACTATCGAATATGCGGTTTCACCGTGAAACCTGTGGTAGCGAAAGGGTTAAATCTCCAGACTCAGCAGGAAATTATTCAATATGAACACGTTGGAAACTCCGAACTACCAAAATTACCGGGGTTTTCCAAGAAATGATTTTCGGTAGTTTTAATTCAATGGTAAAAGTGTATCAACCCAATTAGACTGTCTAGTTCGCCTCTACTTATGATTCGGCTTTTTACACTTCATACGTTTTAGACTCTCATATTCATATCTTCTCGCTCTCTGGTTTTTTCAGTCTCTAAAGACTATAATCACATACCTTCTACCTATCAGTTCTCAGTGTCGTCATTATTTAAAGAGAACTTCTCTTTTTTCTTTTTTATCCATAAGAGATAAGCCCGATAAGCAAGCTCTATTCTTGACTTTGAAATTCTTTACCATTTACTTAAGGCTCAAAAACTAGCCTTGCTCTATCTGGCATATGGGCGTAGTAACAATTTCATTAAGTCTATGATTAACGTCAAAAATATACTGAAATTCACATCGAATATATGACACATCATTAATCAGCATAATCGTTATTTATATAGGGTGTCTCATTCAAGGATATCTACCCTCAAAAACCCAACCTTGAATCAGAATTTGTGAAAACACTCAGACAGGTGGTCGTTTCTTTGTCAGTTAGTATACTATACAGGATGTCTCTAAACAAATGCCAGGGACTTTGGGAGATGATTCCCCCATGATAATAAGCATTGGTAGTTCCTATAATTTTTTTTCGAAATCGACCCCCTTCCAAGATAAGCCTTTGAAAGGCGATGGCGAGTTGACAGTTTTTAATTTTGTTCACGGCTTCTTGAAAACACTGAGTCATAAAACCATACATAATATGACGCACTAAGTAGATGTTACTCACACAAATTTTTCAGATCTCATAACTTCACGGGTTGAAAATAACAACCCCCTATGATTTTCCTTCGAAAGTTGTTTTCGTGGGATAGATTTTCGAAAAATAAAATTCTCTTATGGTTTCCCATTCAATTCTGGAGAAAAAAGTCTCCTCCAAAATTTCAATGCATTCGATACTTTTCTCGGAAAAAATAAAAAATTACAAGCAGTTATGATCAGTGTTCATTCCATTCCATCGTATGTTACATAGAATGAATATTCTAAAATATTATTTATGCTCAAAATTGATTTTGTCAATTATGCTTATTAATCGAAAGAAAGTTCTTCCATTTCATCGTAAAAGTGTTCCATAGAATGAAAATTCTAAGATATTGTATGTCTATGACAGAAGATAAAGATGTTCTATAAATCTTCCTGAAGAACTTTCTTTCGATAAATAAACATAATTGACAGAACCAATTTTGAACATAAACAATATGTATCTTAGAATATTCATTCTATGGAACATACGATGAAATGGAATGAACAGAGATCATAACTGCTTTTGAGTTTTTAATTTTTCCGAGAAAAGTATCGACTATAGCAAAATTTTGCATCAGACCTTTTTCTCCAGAATTGAATGGAAAACCATAAGAGAATTTTATTTTTCGAAAATCTACCCCATGAAAATATCTTTTTTAAGGAAAATCATAATAAATCATCATAAAGTTAATGTATCAAAAAATGTGTGAGTAACATCTACTTAATGAATCATATTATGTATAGTTTTATGACTCAGTGTTTTTAAGGACTCCTTAAAAAAAATTAAAAACTGTCAACTCGTCATCGCCTTCCAAAGACTGTATCTTGGAAGGGAGGTTGATTTCGAAAAAAATTCATATGAACATATGCTGCTTATTTTCATCGAAGAATCATCTCCCTAAGTCCCTCGCATCTGTTTACAGACACCCTGTATATGAAAATCAAATGTTCAAATCGAGCGCTTTTCTATATCTTTTTTCGAGAAACTAATAATCCCGTCATCCGCATTTCGCAGCATTGAAATTGCCAGAATACCAATTTTGGCTTCACCTAGAAATTCACAGAAAAAAACAATACGATTGGCGGTATTATGAGTTTCTCGAAAAAAAAATAAAAAATCATTTTTCTTTATCTCGTAGGTCGGGTGCACATTAGAGATGACATACAGTTTTCGACGAGAAAAGAGAAAAAGAAGAGAGGTGGAACCCCAGAGTAAGAAATAAACTAACAACATTTTCGTAATTTCGCCTTAGCTATAATTACCGGAATAGCCTTGAGCAACAATAAATTGCCACCAAATCAGTAAAATAATTCAGTTTATGAACGTTAAATCGAAATGAAAATGTAAACACATCGCATCCAGTAACTAAACACTAACAGACGATGTTGCCAAACTGACAGAATTGTCTGTAACAGACGCAAGCCGTTAGTATCTGAATAGGGGAGCGGTAGTCCAATTATCCCAATACGGAATAAACATACGGCACGAGGTCGCAACGCCGGAGTATTGTTCGCGTGTATAAACAGATTCTACTTGGCTGCATAACAATGGCGCGAAAGCATCTCTAGATTTACTTTTTACACTGAGGGTAGAACGTTTGTCGAGGTTCAACAAGGTAGCCGTGTGGTTCCCTTCACCACAATGCTTTTTACGGCTACCTCGAGCCCCGATAATCACTTTCTGTTTTCTCTTTTCTCGTCGATTCTTCGACAATACGACTAATGCAATCGAATTTTCAATTATTCGATGCATATATTTGTTGGCCATCAACTAACGAATATTCCAAATATGCTGCGTTTTCTCTTCGCATTTGATATTAAAACTGCTACATCGTTTTTGCCGGCTAATCTTACCATAAATTTCTCTTTCAGACAGGAGAGTTTCTTCAGAAGGAAGTCAAGAAGAAGATTCTTTCTGGGTTCAGTAATTGTGGTGGTCCTCGTGCTTATTCTCCTTGCATTTGCAGCTTACGTATTCATAATCAGAGGTATTTGAGCGATATTATGAGTATGTGTCCTTGTTATTAAAATTTCATGAATTTCAGATAAGAATGTGTGCAAGACACCAGAGTGTGCTGAGACTTCAAGACAAATATTGGAAAATATGGATACAAGCGTGGATCCATGTCAGGATTTTTATCAGTTTGCTTGTGGAAATTTCTTAAAAAAGACTGTTATACCGCCCAGCAAGACTCTCGTTGATTCGTTTTCAAGACAATCGTAAGTGATAGATTAAATTGTTTACTTGACCTGATAATTGGCTGGATGAAATTTTTGTTGGGATGGGTCAAATATAATCAAAAACCAAACTATTTTATGGCCGACGTTTCGGTATATATATTGCCTTCAGGCCGACTGAAAATTACAAAACCATCCAGACATAAGCACAGTGTTGAAATTCACAAAATATATAATACTTTAAATTTTTATGATTTTCTCAATACTTTTCTCATTAAAATACATCTTTAATTACAATTACTTCAGAAACTATTCAAACTACCATTATACATTCATCACACAAATCTTATTATTATTTTTTTCCGCCTTTCTTCCTTCATTTTCCTCAATTGCTCATACAGTTATTGATTTTGTAACATATTACTCTAAATAAATGAATAAACAATAAAACAAAGAACAAGACAATAAAAGAAACATAAACAACTACATATTTTTGATCAGATCTCAAATAACAACCACTAACTAACAATTTCATACAATTATATAAATTCGACCTTCCTTAAATTTATCACTTCAAAATGAATTCATGCAATAATAAATATTAAGCTCCTTACTTACAAGTATAATAATGGTTTTCTTTAGTCAGAATTGTGTCTTTTCGTGAAAATATTAGACGAATCGAAAGACACAATTCTGACTAAAGAAAACCATTGTCATTCTTGTAAGTTAGCAGTTTATTATTGCACGAATTCATTTTGAAGTGACAAACTCAAGGAAGGAATTTATAAAGAAAGAAAGAAATAACTTTATTGCATCCCCTCAAAAATGAACATGCATGTATAGGACAAGTCAGTTGTAAATAACTAATAGATACAGCAATAAATTGAAATAAAACTAAATCTAGACATCAAATCAATAATCAAATGATTGTATGAAATTATTAGTTAATGGTTGTTATTTGAGATCTGATCAAAATATGTAGTTGTTTATGTTCCTTTTATTGTCTTCTTCTTTGTTTGATTATTTAATTATTTATTTAGAGTAATATTTCACAAAATCCATAACTGTAACTGTATGAGTGACTGAGGAAAATGAAGGAAGGAAAGCGGAAAGAAAAAAATGATAAGATGTTTGTGATAAATGTATAGTGGTAGTTGAAATTGTTTTTAAAGTTGTAGTTAAAGATGTATTTTTTAGAAGAAAAGTATTAAGAAAATCAAAAAAATGTAAAGTTTCATACAATTTCTGAATTTTAACACTGTGCTTATGTCTGTATGGTTTTGTAATTTTCAGTCGCCCTGAAGATGGCATTATAAATGTCGAAACGTCGGCCATAAAGTAGTTTGGTTTTTGATTTATATTTGACCCATCCCAACAAAAATTTCATCCAATCGTAATTGATATTTAAATAGATGTTCCTTGTTTTGACTGAGAAATAATTTGAAATATTAAAAAAAGAGTTTTTAGTGACGATATCGATGGAAAGTATCTCCAATAAAAACCTAAAGAATCATAAAGCTAGCTGGCGTATTCATATATCAAACTGATGACGTGTAATAAATGCGAATTTTACGAATATTCTCCTAATTTTAGCGCCTTTCTAGGGAAACAGCGTATTATTATTTTGCTCAAATTTCTGTATTTTTCGCATTTTGAGCCGGGAGTGGTCTCAAACGACTCGTTTGGGCTGACTGATAAAGAATCCGTGGTCAATGAAAATTCTGTCCGGCCGTGAACACGATAACTGTTAAACGGATTATGCAAGGGTTCTGAAATTTCGACAGTTGATTCGGGATCTAAATACCACCGCTGATTTCAACAATGGGCCAAAAGGGTCCAGTAAATCCGGAGTTATTGACATTCGAAATTTCATTATTTTCTCGATTTTTTAGAAATCACATATCCAATCATTTCGAAATTGGGCATTTTTAAGGTGAATACTGACGCTCAAATTTCTGCAAAATTACCTGTACAACATGCCATTGAAAATTTTTGAAAAAATCATTTTGTCTGTGCATGGTAAACTGATAAATTTCTGGTCGCTTAATTTACAAAAAAGGAAGATAAATTCATGAATGAAAAGAATGGAACCAAAAGCCCTCAAGATATTCGAATTGGGTTTATCGTTTTCGCAATATGAATAATCGCGCAAAGTCTTCAGATTTCACGTCAGTGCTTTTTCAAGTCGTTAAGAAATTCAATATCTATTAGGTATCATATAAAAATAAAATAATTTTTATTCAGATCATCAAAACTTCAGATTGGTAAAAGATCGAATATAAAAAATATTCATAACTCTAAAACCTTTCACCTCATTAATACACTCACCGGCAGAATAATCGATTCACTCAAAAAATCGATGAAGTTTGTTAATTCATAAATATGTTATTTCGAATCCGATTCGATTGAATTTTTTTTTATTGTGGGTATGGTCATGCTTAATCAATCACCAGTTTTGAATTTCAAGAAAACTCGGCGTACGTCATTTTATACAGTGTGAAACAAAATCTTTGTTGCACCCTAAGTTTAGAACCACCCCTGGTCTGTTTCAGTTGTTTCACCGTGTGATTTCTTATTTCATCATCAAGACACATCTTATCTTGACAATTTGATTCTGCATTCATAACAATTGCTCAATTTTCGTTAAAGATACAGAGTTTTCAAAGCAACATCAAACTCCACAATTTCGCTATGGCTATCAAAGTACTTTTACAGATTTAACCATAAATCCGAACGTTATGAAAATAAACTGAAAACTAAGTGAAAACATAAAACAAGAGAAGTTTTAGCGCGACATGTTAGGTATGCACCGTTTATTAGAGACGAATTCGTGTTAATGCTTTATATATTATAATTCCCGACCGCATTAACCGCATGAGGCTAGGATTGCCAGGGAGTATTTAGCAGAGGTTGATATCTAAGCATTCAACTGGTCTGCTCTAAGACCAGATTTCAGATTCCAAAGTTAGGCTAAAAAAACAGAATTTGTTTCACCCTGTATAAAATGACGTACTCCGAGTCCTCTTGAAATTCAAAACTGGTGATTGATTAAGGATTAACATACCTACAATTGAAAACAAAATTCATTCGAATCGGACTTGAAATAACATATTTATGAAGTAACAAACTTCATCGATTTTTTGAGTGGATCGATTATTTTACCGCTCAGTGTATATCGGTTATCAATTTCATGCCCAGTCGGATCGAACAGATTTCTCTTTAAACCTCGCATTTTTCATCCAAAGAGTCAAACATAGTCGTTAAAACCCATAATTTGGTTCCAAATTCGGAAATCAATAATATTTGGGCAAATTTAGTTATAGCACGTTATCAATTGAGGAACAGCATCTCGCAAAATTAAATTCTTCGATAATTGCCACAATAATAAGTTCCGCGTTGTTTCGTATGATTATTGTTTCACATGAATATTTGATTGATTTATTTTGATTGAATAATGTTTCGTTTGATATAATATAATTATATGTGGTAGAAAATATACATCAGAGTACGACCTTGTATTATTGATAGAAATATGTGTAGGTGCATTATGATCGCGAATTGCAATCGAATCGCAATGGATTTCGCAATAAATATGGAATCATGTCGTTGTGAACATCTGTTCTTCTTTCTTCATTTTCTATCCGTTTATTTCATGATTTATGATTTTCAATATATAAACTATTCAATAAATAAAAAATATAATAAAAATAATAAATTTGAGTCACAGAATGAAAGTCGGCTGATCGTAAACGCAAAAACTTCCAGAAGGAACAACTACAAAACTTAACTTATTCGAGGTAGGTTCAAAATTTGAAAAAGAGAGTGCAATTCAGAAATGGATAAGTTGGAGGCACAAGCTCTCAGTAAATTCAAATTTAAATGAATGATTTCCAATTTTAAGAAGTGTGCAGAAGTTTACAACCTGTATAATGTTGTTCCAAATGCAAATAGATTTCATGATGTCGACGAAATTCATAGATCATATCAATTTTTGTCGAACTGTAATCATATTCCTGATAAAACCACTACTTCTATGGAAATCTTGAGTGAGTTAAAAAAAAGATTTATTATTTGCATAAAATGCAAATCTTTGATCGAACATCGTGGAAAAAATGTTTGAATCCTTTTCGACTAACTGCCATTTCCGAATAAAAAAATTCAAGAAAAGCCCTGAGCAGGAGCTTTTGAGCGCTTGTTCATTGATTGAGCAATTTCCATTTCCTCGAAATTTTATAGGGGACTTGATATTGATACCTTATATATAAATGCAGAATCTCAGCACAATCGGAAATATATTCTGGAAATCATTCGGTAATGAAAAATGTAAAAAATAAATGATTAAAAAAAATTAATTCGATGGTTTTGATGATGCAATCCTTTTTGTTTTCTGCATGAACATTCAGTATATTAGTATATATTCACAAACTAATTTTCACTCGAATCGGATATCCTTTTATGAAAATATAAAGATTCTTTTTTTCAATATTCCAGTTGAATTTTCTACGGTTTTATTGATACCTTATGACGACACAATCTTGCATGAACATAAGGTATATCCGGGTATATCAGTCTTCATGCACAACATGAATTTCACCCGAATCGGATATTCTGTTATGAAAATATAAAGATTCTTCTTTTCAATATTCCAATTGAATTTTTTATGGTTCTGTTAACGATATGGCCACAAAATTTTGCATGAACATTCAGTATATCAAACTTCATACTCAAAATAAATTTCACTCGAATCAGATATCTTTCTATGGAAAAATTAAGTTTCTTATTTTGCACTCGTTCAAGTAGAACGAGCGCTCAAAAACATCTTCTTGTGAACAAGCTATGAAGTGGAACATTCATATAACTACGTTATTTAATTTCGTGATTAGAACACATAAACAAATATTAATAATCGAAAATCCATTTCTGATGGATGCGTTCCGACCAATTTTTTCGACAGAATTTATGTTTTGGATCTCAATCAAAGTGGAAACGTTCTCCGATAATTGGTTCGAACGCACGCAAAAGTGAGGAATATTTAGAAAATGAATATAGCTGTTTTCGATGACACCTTTTTATTTTTATTGTCTTATCCTGAAATTTAAAAGAGACAAAGGTGACATGGCGAACAACTTCCGTTAGAACTCCAGGACGCTACTGCTGTTGACATTAACCGAATCAATTCCCGTCGTGAACATCATTCATGTCAGAAGATTTTGTACACATTTTCATGGTGGGAAAACGATTACTCAAATTAGAATATCCATATCCTGTTCGCTAAAAAGGTTTTATTCTATTCATGATGAATTTATTTTATTTTATTCGTATTTCGTTTATTTACCTACTACAATGTTATTACAAATCGAAACAAGAAATCAATTTCAAATTATTCCAGTTTATCAACTGAAGCACCAAGATGTGTTACATCTGTATTGTGCTAAAATTCAACTTTCCTTCCCAAATCTCGAGTCTGCCTTGACAATTATTCATGTTCTGAAGTTGTTCCTTTCAGAAGTTTTCTTTTTAACGGTTTAGAAGTAAACCATGTAAAACAAAGGTGACATGGCGAACAACTTACGTTAGAACTCCAGGACGCTACTGCTGTTGACATTAACCGAATCAATTCCCGACGTGAACATCATTCATGTCAGAAGATTTTGTACACATTTTCATGTTGGGAAAACGATTATTCAAATTAGAATATCCATATCCTGTTCGCTAAAAAGGTTTTATTCTATTCATGATGACTTTATTTTATTCGTATTTCGTTTATTTACCTACTAACAATGTTATTACAAATCGAAACAAGAAATCAATTTAAATTATTCCAGTTTATCAACTGAAGCACCAAGATGTGTTACACCTGTATTGTGCTAAAATTCAACTTTCCTTCCCAAATCTCGAGTCTGCCTTGACAATTCATGTTCTGAAGTTGAAGTTTTCTTTTTAACGGTTTAGAAGTAAACCATGTAAATGCGATAACTTCAAAATTTGGCAATTTTAAGATGGATTTGCACGGAAAATTTGGATCCATCTGAATTAATCATGTCTCCAGTATTGAATAGATAGGTTTGAATCATAACAAATCGCTATATTCGATTTCGGCGACCTCACCTACATTTTCTCATTTCAGAGACGTAATAGAACAACAAATACACACCGTTCTGGAGGAACCCTTGAAAACAGATGACCCTAAAACGATTCAGTTGGTGAAGAAAGTCTACAGAGCTTGCATGAATGAAACCGACATAGAACTTCACTCTCTCAATACCATCAAGAAGCTGTTGAAAAGTTTCGGAGGATGGCCAGTGGTAGAAGGAAGAATATGGAAACAAAAATTCAATTGGATCGAGACTCTGCTACTTATGAAAGAATCTGGGCTGCCTTATGGAACATTCTTGGACTTCTCTGTTTTATTGGATGACAAGAATTCATCTAGGCGTGTTTTGACGGTAAGTGATTTCCTCTTGTCACTTTACTAGCTGAGGAATATTTGTATCCTTCGCGTGTATACTTCGTTCACATATTGTGGAGCGCAAAGTAGGCGTTTGTTTATTTGTCTGAGATTGGCAGTATTTGCTGTCATAACGATGAACAAAGTCAACGTTGCCGAATGTACCCGGCCTCGTCCGACGAGCTTCCGAGTTATCAGAGAACTCTATGTTATATTGACAACATTGCGTATCAATATGACAAGAAAATAAACAACATAACCTAAAATTTTAATATACACAGTGGAATATGCCAAATTGTCATGGCCAACCTACGGCTCAGACTTCCAGTTGACATTATACGTACAACGAAGAATGATGAACAACGAATTAGGCCCTGAATGTTCAGGAGCAGCTTCATTTCTGTATAAAGAACTAGCAGACCCAACAGACGTTGTTCTGTATACACAAAAATTCATTCAATTCGATCGAGCCGTTTAGTTGCAGAGTAGATGAATAACCTGAATAACGACTTCAGCGCCATCTGTTGATCTGATGTGTGGTCATAAACATACGGGCATAGGCAATCCAAAATACATTCATACAAAACATCTCTCACACTTCGGTACCTTCTCCTAGCCGCCTTGTGCCTACCTCGGAGACATTTTGATGCGATTTCATCTTCAACCTGCCATATCTTTTGATGTATTCATCATGGCTGATTTTGGTACTCATATTTATTATCATTGAAGTTATAGTAGGTTTCCTCAAATTTCTCGGGTGAAAAGTATAGCCTATGTTACTCAGGGATAGTGTAGCATTCTGAGGGTGAAATAATTATTGAAATCTCTAGTAGCTTATGAGTAAACTCGTATCAAACCCTCAAACGCACAAACATACAAATCTGTCCTCTTTATAATATATGTAGGTATAAGTATAATATTAGTAAAGATATAGATCAATTCTCTACAAACGCCCTATTGACCACTTTTTTCTATAACCTATCGTTCTGAAAATATCTCGAATAAAGTTGGGAGGAGATGAAAAATTACATTTTTCTCCAACCATCAAAAAATATTGACATTTTTGTACTCTTTTCAGGTGCAAAAGTCATAGATTTTCTTACCGTACAAAAATTCACTCGTTACTTAGCAACACTTTTAATCCTAGGATTAAAAACGCTACGTTTAATCCTTGTACATGCATTTGAAGTCTACTTGACAATCACTGTCATGATTCTGTGTTCAAATTCATAACCAAATTATGAACGATTTTTCACTAAAACCAATTTTATTGTAATTTTGACTTGGTTGGAGAAAAAATAGTATATATTATTCGGATTAAAAGTGCCTATTTTAACTCGCAATTTTGCATTCGCTCGGCTGCGCCTCGCAACTGCAAATATTGCTCGTAAAAAAAAGATGCACTTTTAATCCTTATAATATAATATACTATTTTTCATCTTCTAATGAAAATAAATCGGTCTGTGCTCATTGATACCTCATTTTATAGGTTAATTAATTCTCTACAAACGCTCTATTGACCACTTTTTTCTAAAACCTACCGTTTTGAGCAGAATCCGTACCAACTTAAGACACCGGGATCTGAATAAGATCAGTTTTCAGAATATGAAGAAAAAAATGAACAAAAAACTTTCCAAATTCACGAATTATAAATGACATTTATAGAAATTTCCTGAATATGATAAAAATATTTTCATTTATTCGAAGTTTTTAAATGAAACTTGAATAATTTATTCTCTATTAACAAATACTCGTAAATACTTAGCACTAACATCCATATTTATACAACTTTATTGATATATTCCAGGATCAACAAACAAAGACGTCGAAGAAATTTCATTTAAAATAGTTAGTTGATTGCATTTTCAATGAAACTTGCGATTAATTGCATTATTCCAATCATTCCCTCGAGTTCTAACACTTCAATCCCGCAAATGCAATGGAAATTCTCCGCTGTGACGTCACATCTCGATGGGCGTCGCCATACCAGTGTTTGTGTATATCGTGCTCGGAGACGTAATTCGATTTTGGTGCGATTTCATCTTCAACCTGCCATATCATATCTTTTGATGTATTCATCATAATTGAATGATGTAAAAGGCAATTTCGTTCTATATTAAATACTGGATATGAAAGACGTATTTAATTGGATAAAGATCAATAGCGTATTCATAAAAAAATATTCCCAAAAAATGCATAATTTTGAGAAACATTCGGATACCTTTAAAAGGTGATACCGAGTAAACCTTGAAAGATAGATATATGCTATCGCGGACTTTTTTGTAGAACTATTGAAGAGGTACATTTCCGTCATACATTGTTTCCATGTACGTCTTACGGTTTTCGCAGCGCACCTGAAAATAGCTGATTTTGGTACTCATATTTATTATCATTGAAGTTATAGTAGGTTTCCCCAATTTTCTCGGATGAAAAGTATAGCCTATGTTACTCAAGGATAATGTAGCATTCTAAGGGTGAAAGAATTATTGAAATCGGTCCAGTAGCTTATGAGTGGTGTCATATCAACGCCACAAACACACAAACATACAAATCTTTCCTCTTTATAATATTAGTATAGAAGTATAGATTTAAGAAAGCCCTGACGTGAACTTCGGAGTTTTTGCGCTCTTGTTCATATCGGGAAAACGATCAATTAAATTTGAATATCCTAAGAGTTGCCGGTTTAATTCTATTCATATCTTAGACCATTTTCCAGCCTTCTGTCGACCGTGAACACAAAAACTTTCGTCTGAAATTTGTTACTATTTTCCCGATATTTCCGAAAGCACATATACAAGTTTGGTATCTAGAAGAAGAATAGTGAGGCGCAAACTTTGGCCAAATTGCGTTGGTATCGCACCATTAGAAATTAAAAAGATATACAGGATATTACATAATAGTATGTCACAACTTGAATGGGTGAATCTACATGTAATTTTAAGAAAAAAAGTTCATATAAACATGGGTTTGTAAAAGCTTCGTTATGGAGCTATAGGGTATTGAAATTTCCAAAAAAATTGTTTTTTTTCATTACTCCTGCAGTTATTGAGATATTTAGTCCAAATTTGGAATGCGAGCTATTTTCAACAGTCTCCATCATTGCACGACCTAAATCTTAACTAGAATCTGCAGGATGTTTTCTTTTCCGGAGCCAAGTTTCCTTTTGCCTCTCAAACTTTTTTTCGGTACTCCACAGCGTAAAATCAATTTTTGATCTTCGTTCAATTCAAAAACTTTTGACTCCTGTAATTTTTTCGTATGTCTAACCGTTTTCGAGTAAAAAATATTGAACGATTGTATGTTATTTGCTGAATGAAAAACATAATGGAAATACTCGATAGGTATGCCGAAAATTTGCTTTATTTTGATAGCTCGTCTGAGACTCAGCTTATTCAATATCAAATACAATCGTTCAATAATTTTTTACTCGAAAACGGTTAAAAATACGAAAAAATCTTAGTCAAAAAAGTTTCTAAATTGGACGAAGATATCCAAAATTGATTTTACGCTGACCAGTGACGTACCGCAAAAAAGTTTGAGAGGGAAAAGGGAGACACAGCTCCGAAAAAGAAAACACCTGTAGATTCTAGTTAAGATTCAGGACGTGCTATGATGGAGACTGTTGAAAAAAGCTCTCAATCCAAATTTGGACTGAATATCTCAAAAACTGCAGGAGTTATGAAAACCAATTTTTTTGGAAATTTCAATACCCTGTAGCTCCGCATCGAAGCTTTTGGGGACTCATGTTGATATGGACTTTTTTTCTTGAAATTATACGTAGATTCATCCTCTTAAGTTGTGACATACTATTTTTTACACCCTGTATACATTTTCTTTGTGCGATGTCAATGGCAAATTTTATTTTCGAATGGTGGTTAGGGTAGAATTGAGACTTCCATATTCTGCTGTGAAAATATAAAATCAGTTGGTCGGTTTCTGAGTTAACCTTACTTGAAAATTGCCTGATTGATTTTTTAATATTAACGCAACTGAAACGAGTTTATTATTCTCAGCCCAAATGATTAGTTTTTTTCACATCTCCAAATGGTCCCTGATTTATCTTCAACGCTTTCAGTGAAATTTTTCCAGCTTCTTTTAATTATTTCTTCTAAAAGATCCTCGGGCACATATTTTCAGTGATTTCCAAAACAAATCATTTAGGAATTACGCATCCTCGTTAAGTCATTTCGTTTTTTGTTCATTGAGAATTTACTCAAACCTTTCATTTGAGTTATAGCTTCTCCGATTAAAAAAATTAAGTAGTAATCTAATTCCTTCATTCTGGTGATTTCAGAAAAAATTACTTTTCCTCCGACAATATCGAAAAATTTCCAGTGGGAAGTTGCATTTTTTAATACCTTGCTGCATACCGCTTACCTGTATAAGCTACAAATCAGACTAATTTATATTCAATTTTTTCTGAATTTACTTTTGCCGGGGCGGTAAAATCTCTGGCGCTGTCCCTGGTTATTTTTGGGTATGGTCTGCCATGAAACATTTGTTAGAATCGAATTTTCCAATTAAATCCTCGTAGTGCTACCTTCATCCAGGAATACAAAAAATACAAATATAAATACAATAAAATACAAATAATTGATACGAAATGCTTATTTTCTCTCTAACCGATTAAAAAACAAAGCAAGTAGTAATGGAAAGTTCAATGTTTGCAGATCATATATCCCTCGAAGGAATTATTCCACAATTTTCCAATTTTATCAGATATTTTAATTTCTTTGGAAGGAGGATTCTTCAATATTTTGTTGTATTCGCATAATAAAATACCTATACTTCAGACGATTTGAATTCACATTCACAGTTGTACAAAATACAAAAATGTTGTTCGTTTTGTATATAAAATTCGTTTTTCCAGATCTCAGTCGAGAAAATTCTAATCAACACTCTCATAAGCCATTGAAAACAAACTCATTTCACACAAATTCAAAAATAACTGTGTATTTTCCCATTGACAAAATTCGAGTATAAAATTGGGAATACAGCGCGCCGAACTTCCCGATTCCGGCCGCCGACTACCTACTTGCCGCCTTGAGAAATTTCGCTCACATGCCCCAAAGATCATCCTGGCGACCAACGACTCGCCTCCTCGCTGCTCTTCGCTTCGCGCCTCCTAGGTGAGTGTGTACCCATTTGTTTCAATGCTAAAGATTCCAGCGGAAAACCTTCCGACCGCTTCGCTTCGTCCAAGTGCGCGTCTAATATGCCTCGCGCCTAACGATTCGGCTCTTCGCTTCGCGCCTCCTAAGTGAGCGTCTACCCCTCAGAGTAAGAAATAAACATTTCTTACTCTGAGGTCTACCCATTTGATTCAGTGCAAATCATGCCTGCGGAAAACTTCTCTTCGTCTCGTCTCGTCCAAGTGAGCGTCAACCTTTATGATCAATATACATAGTATCAATATTTATGAATATTGAATGGAATAGGTCGATTATCCAACTCGTCCCAAATATTCAAGTCGCAATAAACGTATAACGCAATTGCCTCAGAGAAAATTCATTGAAATATTGAAGTTCATGCCCTACAATGCAAAACCTTTTGAAACGTAGTGAAGGGAATACAGATTACGTGATCTTTGATCTGCTGAACACGCAACCTTGAAGACAACAGTTGGAATGTTGTCTGAGGTCCACAGTAGCTCATGCCATATTGTGGGTATGTGAACTGCCTGTTACATAACTGAAGCCACATTAATTATAGAATTCACGACTGTGCCTCTCTGGAAAATATTTTATTCTACCATCGTCATTCGAGACAATATTCTTTTTGACAATTTTTCATTTTTATGGGCGGGCCTGACCTCCAAACATACAGTTTAAGGATCCATTTGAATTATTCGAATAAGAAAATGATCTTATTGTACATTGTCACGTCTTTATATAGATTTTATAGTTGTGTGGGTAGGGAAGTTCCTCCTCAATATTACCGAGCTAAATCATTCTATACAAAATTCACTTTGTTAATTTATTCCAACGATAAATTCTAATTTAGGAGTCACACACTGAACTGGAACACACAACACACTATAAGAAAATGAAATGATAAAACATTTTTGAACTATCATGATATTCTATTACGATGGAAATGATGTGTTCTCACTATCGATAAAATATTGAGCGTATTTAACAATACGAAATAGTGACGTAGGGAACTCAAATATTGTATTCTAGATTCTAGAGCTGGAAAGAATGTATCGTGCACTGCGACATCCAGTGTTATATTCCGTAAATCAACTTGGTTGGTTTGGTTGCTATATTTCTGTTCTGTAAATATGATATTCTTGGTTGGTTCCTGCGGAACGGTTCATTTACGGAAGCCGGTTAAAAAAAGCGGTAATATTCAGCTACCGGAACAACCGAGGATATTCTTCGGTTTCTTTGGTTTATTATTGTTTTGGTCTCTGAATTTGAATTTTTTCTTTTTATGTCTTGTCGATTTATTTTCTGATTGTTTTGTTTCATTAATTTTTTTTTGACATTTTGTCCGATTTATTTTGAACTATTTCTTCCTTGTAAATATGTTGTATTAAAATATGTATTTTATCAATGCATTTTTTCTCATTACAAATGAATTATTTGTATTTGGGAGAATGAGAACGTTTCTTTTTTGTCTACCCAAATGATTCCTTCTTCTGTTGATTATCATTTTCATCTTCCAGTTCCAATGGACTAAATAGTCACACAGCAACCGAAATAAATTCCGTAAATAAATTTCAACCAAAACAACCAGCAGATGACCGCTGTCGAAATATTATCGACCGATCTGGTTGCATCGGTTGATTTACGGAATATATACCCCCAGGTCTATACTCTCCTGCCTGGCCTCCCTCTCGTCTGATTAAGCTATCCCCAACGGAAAAATATACAGGGTGACAATTTAATTACTTGCCAGGCCAATTATGTCGAGACAAGGATGTTTAAAAAAAAAGGCCTGAACACACATGTTTTGAGCAGAATTGTAAGATGAAATCTCCTCAACCCTAGGTTGATGTGATTTCGGCTTACAATAATTCTACTCAAAACATGTCCCCCTCCGAATAGAAATTGACCTGTTCCTGCATCCTTGTCGTGACACAAATAGATGGGAAAGTTTTCAAATTGTCATCCTGTATATTATGCCCCATAAAACATTTCATTTCAATATAGTAGAAACCTCTGAAAAAATGATCATCGTTTTTGTTGACTTTTCTTCCAAAACTCAGATTCACACATGATTCCAACACATAAAAGAGGATTCTTGCTAAATTATGAAAACATCATAGGCTTCACAATAAAACTGAATTTATAAGTTTTAATGAATTTTATGTCCTCAATGAATTCCTGGTTATTTTTCAACGAACATGTTTATTTATTTCATTCATTTTTTATCGCATGTTTGATGTTTTTGCGACATCGTAAAATATTTGAAATAGTGAGTCAACACCTTGACAATACATTTTTTTAACGATTTTAATAAGAATAGTACAGCGATACCAAAACACATAAAAACACAATGTGTAGCTCGTAAACATGATGACATTCACCTCCCGAACCTACGAATTATTTTCGAATGAGTTTTAGATTACGTTGTTTCAGAAGCATATTAGAGTTATTTATAACACATAAGAATTAGTCATAAGGCGCATATAACCTGGGAGTTATACAATGAACCAAATAGATTTTTTGAATAGCATTTCAAGAGTACAATCAACACCAGCCAGGATTTCACTGAACTCCGATCAAATCGATAGCGTTCATTTGGTGCATCAGAAATGGGAAAAATATATTATTTCATGTTGAAATATAATAGAATTTATGTCATCAAAAATTATAAGTATGAGTTATAATTCCAAAACTATAGCCTATTTATCTATATCTTTCAATGACATTTTTCTTCTTTATAATATTAAAAGAAAATTTCGAACTACAAGCAATAGTTTCGAAATCACTCTGTAACTTCCGAAGTTCAACATAAATCAAATAATTGAATTTGTCAAGAAGTAGCCCATAAAATTCTAACGTAAAATATTTTATCTCTAACGGTTGCAGAAAATCCTATAGCTGACAAAAAATTTTCATAAAATCAAGTGTATAAAATTTTACCATTCAACTTTTTCATGAGCTATATCATAAGGGCATCTAATTTTTTCGGAAATAATCGGAAAAACGCGTTGTTAAATAATATTGTGACAAAAAGCATGAGTCGAAGACGAGGACTTTTGCACTGCACGAATGCTTTTTGTTAACAAAAATTACTTTGCATTGTGTTTTTTCGATTTTAATCACTGGAAAAATCATATTCTCGAATGGTATTTCGACAAGACTATTTAAAGAGTGCCGGATTATTTAGCATGCGTTATTTTTTGCCAGCAGTTTGTCGATTGTGCTATGAAAGTTTGTTGCTTAGGCGATTTCGCGAATGACATTTGTATGAAAATCACAAGCCGTCAGGCAAGTGAATTAAAAAAAAATTTCATGAGCGAACAAACTTGAATGTTACGAGAGAGAAATTTTACCTGCTTGAATTTCATCTCGAGTGGTATTCGGCATGACTATTTCACGAGAAAATACGACTAACAGCTATGTGGGTATATAGTCACGTTTGAGAAAGTCTGGAATTCTTAAATCTACTTTTTGACAAGTATTGCGCTATTTGACAAATAAGTATTCATTTCCCAAGCTATCCGTAAATGTAAGAAATGTCAAAATATTATCGCTGATCTGTGAAACGAGAGTTGCTATGGAAACTTCCTCACTAAAAATGGAATGAGTGAAATAGTCATCTAATAGTTATTTAATAAACTAGGTTATTAAAGACAGCGATTAATGGTCAAGATATTTTAAAGCGTGAGCGGAGCGAACGCTTTAATAGTTCGAGACCATTAGTCGCTCGATTAATAACCGAGTTTATTACAAGATTTTTCCGAAGATCTCAATATGATTTGTGTATGAATTCTTGATTGAAATACATTTTCATTCTGCACAAGACATACATTTGTCATAATGAAATTTCTATGTATCTATGTTCCAGTAGAATTTTGACATTTCTCGTAGTTCTTCTGAATACTTTGTGAACGGTTGCCATGAGGATTGCACATTAAAATAGCCAAAAAATTGAGCATTAAAATGGGTCATTAATGATCAATTTCGTACACATTAAAATCACCTTTTATTTCGAGGTCGGCGGAAATAGTTATTTAATCAACTAGGTTATTAAAGACAGCGACTTATGGTCGATATATTTTAAAGCGTGAGGCGTGAGCGGAGCGAACGCGCTTATAGTTCGAGTCCATTAGTCGCTTGATTAATAACCGGGTTGATGTTCCAGTAGAGTTTTAACATTTCTCTTAGTGCTTCTGAATACTTTGTGTACGGTTGCCATGTGGATTGCACATTAAAAAATAGCATAAATTGAGCATTAAAATGGGTCATTAATGTTCAATTTCGTACACATTGAAATCACCTTTTATTTTGAGGTCGGCGGAAAAAACCATTTTCAATTCAAAATTATGCGTTTCTGATTGGTGGGAATTACGACGAGGGTAATCGTCGAAAGAAGATATTTTCGGTTCTTTTCGATTCGGAAAATCGGGAATACTACATTTGATCGAAAAGAGCAAAAGTTTCATTGTAATATGTGCTCAATAACGATGCAAAGGCTCGTGCAAAATTTCGTGAAGATTCCTGTAATAGGAATTTTTTTGAAAATTTTCATACTATAGAAACTGTTCAACCTATGTTACTGAAATTTTGACTGAACGTGAAGTGCGTCGATTAAATGAGGTATACAGAAATCAAATCCCTTGCTTGTTCACAAGAAAAAATATTTGAGTTCCAATCAATTTTGCCATGGATTTTGAACTATCATTCGATATAATGCGTATTAGTAAATACAGGGATGTAAATAATGAAAGAAAACTTTTTCACAATGTCCATAGAATAGGAATGTTGACTTATGTTACGAATTCATATAAATTTAGGTTTTCCTCATAGAAGGAAGTTATTGCAATCCTAAAAAACCATTTTAGTGATTTTATTATTCTTGTTAAATTAAATAGAGCTGATTTTAATTAGGTTATTTATTATCAACCATCACGTGATTGCGAACGCCAATCAAAGGTAGTTGACGTCACTATCCGATATTGTCATTGCAAATTCGAATGTTCTGTGCTCAGATCAACAAAATACATTCATAGTGTTTTGTTAATCTGAGGTTCTGTGATTCGAACCATAGTAAATATATAGTATATCTTATCTCTGATTCGAACTTACGAAGTTGAAAGCTGAAAGAGAACAGAATAGTTCGATTATTCGTTACAAGAACGATAATGTACAATTTTCTTTATAATGGAGAAAGGATTGATTCATCAAGAGTAATAGTAGTAACTTACTTAAGATTGATTCCCTGATGGTCGCAAGTTTCTTTGCTGAAAACAAGGATTTTTGTGCAGCGGAGCTTAGAAACGTGAAAAAGTCTTTGTAAGTATCAAACTTTTAACTCATATTCATTATTACAAATGAAAGAAACATCTCATACAGCATTTATAGACCGACGTATTCATTTTGAAGGCTTAGATTGAACTTTTTCACAAGGAATCAGGCAAAATCAGTTCGTTTTAACAAAAGTCGAAGTTTGTTTATCGGATATTGACGTAATCATCATAACGTGACAAAATTGAGAATTTCCGCGGGAATTTTGAGTTCTCTTTCCATTTACGTATTTTTTATTGGCAAATACTATATTTTAAAGAAAAAAATAATTTTTTCGTGTTTGAATAGGGTTTATCTTTAAAATAAAATACATTCCAAAAAATAGTCAACATCCCTATTGTTAGTTTCACCAAGAATATAGGTACGAATTGGCGAAAATGCATTATTTTATTGACCGTTCGATTAATTCGAACTATGTGTGACGATGTTCTATAACAGTTAAAAATGAAAATTCATGCGTTTAAGAGTAACGCGGGCATAATATAAACAATGAAAGCGGAGAATAATATTAATTGATTTAAAATCAACCAATATTAAACCCACACTTCGGAACTAATTCCGTCAAAGCACAAAGAACATGCATAGTGGTTATATCAAACAGAGCATCCATAGATAGCTATTTCGTCCTATTTGGGGCTCTTCAGTATGGCGAAATAGCTATCTATGGATGCTCTGTTTGATATAACCACTATCATTGTTTCAGGAAACAATGCCACTATGCATGTTCTTTGTGCGTTGACGGATTAGTCCCGAAGTGTGGGTTTAATATTGGTTGATTTTAAATCAATTAATATTATTCTCTGCTTTCATTGTTTATAACAGTTAAAGTTTTGACAATAACCAAATCGATTTCTATTGTAATGAAGAAGATGTATGTATTCAACTTTAGTTCAAATCTCCAAACAATATTTCTATTCTCAATATCTCAAGTGGTTTTGGTTTCCTTCTCTTCATTTATTAATTCCACTTTCCTGTTCAAATCTCGGACCTACCCGGAAAATTTTCAAGTTTTTCCTTTCGGAAGATATCGTGTTCACGGTCAGCTGTAGGTCTGGCGCAAACACGATTACATCCGGAAGAAAGAACTTTAAGTTTAAGATTTGATTAGAAAAGTTGAATTTATAGGGTTCACAAACTTACTCTGAGAGTAGAGTATGGCCGAGTATAACGGAAGAAATGCAGTTTGTTCGTCCTTCAAAAACTCTACTCTGACAAGTGTCATTCGCGAGACATAAGTTAGATTAGGATGAACTTTCTATTATCGGTTACTTTTACCTTTTTACAAGCTTTCGGTTTATTGTAGACAGTTAATCTTATCTTTTATATTATTCAGGGCTCTTCAGAGATTGTTAATTATTCAATCAGTAGATTCTCTCAGATACCGTTTGTAACACGTTCACTCGCTAAAACATGATCAACTCTGCATATTGATTGCAAACTATTAATAACAGAATTGGACAGAGAAAATTAAATAAAGATCAAAAGAGATATTTATATAGACAGTTATACTTGGAATTTTCTAACGGCCATTCAAGGATGCCGAATGGCTACCTGGTACCTACACCTTCAAGTGTTTATTTATCATTTCTAAGAGTCCCTAACTGGGAATATCGACATAATTTCAACAGATGTAAAAATAATATTCTTAATGAAATGATAATACATGCCTATACTCTCATTTTTAAGTATGAAAGTATTGGAAATATTAACTCAAAACGGTCAAAACGACGAAAAAAGCTTTATACTCGAACCAGAAATATTTTTTTCGAATGGATGACAAAGAATATAATATGTATAACGGTTTAAATTCAAATAACTGTCAGCGTACCGAATACTCTGCAAAAAGGCAGGGTACATGGAGCTTACTCCGAGAAAATTTCTGAACGATCGAGAGTACCTACATACTCTGAACGCCTTGGAGTAGGGGAGAGGCAGGCAAGATGGCATACAATCTTTTGAAAATCGATATCTCTTATGAGGAAAAAAAAATTGAGCACAGCATTAGTCGAATCTCTAGCCAATCAAGTTAGCTATCATTTTTTGAAGAAAGATATGAATAAAAAAAATTGTAGAAAAAAAAAACACGATAATCTGTAACATCCGAAAAAACCATTTTGCCCCACAGTGTCGGGCAAGATGGCATATCATATAATATGATATATTTTGTAGTGAAAAAAACAAAATTCCAATAAATAACATATCATAGAAGAAATAGAAATTTATTTATATTTATATAAACAAAAAAAATCATATTCATATAAATAAAAAAGGTACATTGAATGTTTTACTAACAAGGGCCTATCCCATTTGTTTTTTCTTACTACTTCCAAAACTCTTAACATATTATTCTCATCCCACTGTTCTCTGTTGGTTTTCCTTCGATAATTGAAGACCATCTGAAAAAATATTTTATTGTTAATAAAAAGTACCATGCCATTTTACCCAGCCTCTATGTATGTCAACTTGCCCTAACCACGTGTCAAAAAAACGAATATTAAATCAACGTTTTTGTGACATCTTTTTGTCAAGGTAAATACATGAAAAGGTTCACAATAAAAGTACAATTCTAGTCGGATATAAAAAAGTTAGAGAAATAATCTGTACTTACAGTAATACAGACGAGAAGAGAGAGCTTACGTCGAAGTTGTACAAGCTCATACCACTTTTTCACGACTAAGTCATCAACTACCGTAACGAATCCCTTGAAACAACGTTCGTACACTGTTCCCAACTAATTCGAACATTTGCACCGAGTTCTAGGATTCCACTCGCAGTGGATTCTTCAGTAAATATGGTATGCCATTTGGCCCTACTATGCCATCTTGCCTGCCTTTCCCCTAAGCAGAGCATGCTGGGAGTAAGTTTGTGAACGAAGCCATAAATAAAAGGAATAAAACCAGTTGCTTTCACAATATTTAAATTCGAATTATTCACCATATCAATAAGTGCGCAAAAGCTTCAGACTCCACCCCAGGCCTTTCTACAATATTTGAATACCAATGATTTATCAACATGTGAAGTGTTTTTGAAACATAGATAAATTGAAAATAGTAATCATCAAAATGAATACAATCTTCAATTTATAGGCAAAGAGTTTTTTGTTTGTCATTTTTTTTTCTTTATCTTAAAATGTGAAGTGTGAATTGACCATTATTCATTATAGGTAGATCAGCCCTATATTCCGTTTGAAACCATAAAAAGAGGTCCAAGAGACCATCCGATCTTAGATGCCACTCACACATTCATGGTCAACTTAGCTGAAGAATTTGGCGCAGACAGAAACACAGCTAATAGAGAAATGGAAGAAGTACTTAAATTTGAAATGGAGATTGCAAAGGTAATGAAAATGAAGCTTCATTAATTTTAAGACGTTTTAATTGAAAGCACTTTTGTCGATATATACAGGGTGTTTCGTAATTCGACGTGATCGAGGTAAATATACTTGACGTCATTTGCAGCTAATTGAGTCGAGTGAAGAATGGTCAAAAAATCTGTGGTTACGAAGATGGTGATTTTCCCACTTCTTTGGAATTTTCCGCTTCGTTATAATTAATTTTGTGAAGAATACATCTTTGAGGTCTTGAATCGACGCTGTGCTTTTGGTGTAGACCTTCTTTTTCACGTAGCCCCGAAGAAAGAAGTCGCAAGGTGTTAAATCACAAGATCTCGGTGGTTAATTGTGATCACCTCTTCGAGAGATAACACGGTCCGGAAACTTTTCTCGCAAAAGATCAATGGTTTCGTTGCTTGTGTGGCACGTAGCGCCGTCTTGTTGAAAGTAAACGTTGTCCAGATCGATACTATCCAATTTCGGCCATAAAAAATGCCTAATTCCAAAGAAGGACGAGGAATGGACCAACCTGGATTTTCTTCAACACTTTCGGCTACAGCAGCAATATTTTCGACTGTTCTTGAGCGACGCGCACGGGTTTTATTCTTCACATCACCAACTTGTCCCCACAGCTTGAATTTTTCCACCAATTTCTTTATTGCGGTCCGACAAGGTGCCTCACGACGACTCAAAAATGTCGAGTTTTACGAACCGTCTCTGCCAAATTTTCACCATTTTTATAATGAATTTTAATAATTTCAATGCGTTCTTGGAGCGTGTATCGTTCCATTTTTATTAATGGAGTAGTTTCTACTTGTCAAATGTCAAAAAAATGACAGCTTCAAACGTGACATCTACCGAAAAAGCGGGCTATTCAAAATAACACCTCTTATTGGAAAACCCTTCGTATCCCTTCCTGAGGATCACATCGAATCGACAAACACCCTGTATAATGCGTTATAATTCAATAGCCCACAAATAAATTTCATTTCGAATGAATAATTTCCTCCTGCCATATCCCGAATTGTTCCAATGAGTCGTATTAAAATATTTGAATATAAATTAACAAAATATTAGCACATTCACCAGCCACACTCTACTAATAAAATTTCCTGTTCTAAAATGAATTTTAGCTCACTCATACTCAATGTGTTTCAAGATAATGATTCCACAAGAAGACAGAAGAAATTTGGAAGATGAATACAATCCCATGGAAATCCAAGAGCTGGAAAGGGATATGCCGATAATACCTTGGACTATTTTCGTCAGCAGGCTTGTTTACCCAACAAAAATAAACGCCAATACGAAATTGATCGTATATGTACCAGAATATATAAGGAGATTGAGGAATCTACTCAATACGAAATCATCAAGGTACGTAGCAGATCAATTTGGTACTCAAATCGATTTCAGCTGTTGGAATTTGAAATATAAATAATTTCGCTTGTCTCAGAATCTTATTTCGATAGCGAAACTTTCTAGCAAGCATGCGCTCTTTAGCTTTTAAATTTTACTCATGGAGTTATTCTTCCCCAAAAATGAAAATCTAACACTGTTAGGTCAGATATCCAACCTGAATACTTTGTTGTACCTACTGTCATGTCGAATGAAGTCCCTTTTTCTCAAATGTTAATACTCTTCAAAATTACAAAAGATATGAGTCTGCGTTTTCAGCAAGTCAATATTTGGTACTGCTGAGTTATTCTCAATAGGTAAGAATTATGGCCATTGCATTTGAGATTCTTCAGTGAAATGCACAAATATGATTAAGTGATACATACATTTTTTTTAATTTCCAAGAGAAACACTAATGCCCGATTGCACCGTTCGTCTAAGCAACGTTTAAGCCCTGAAATGACGTTTCATCAATGGAATAAACGTCACTTAAGGGCTTAAACGTTGCTTAGATGAACGTTGGTGCAATCGGGCATTAGCATATTTTTGTGGTATGTTTGTGTAATCTGCTTGTTATAGCCTTCAAATAAAACTTGAACTTGAATAGAAATCGATCAACGACAATTAAGAATATACAGAGTGTCTGTAAACAAATGCTAGTGAATTTGGGAGATGATTCCTCGAGGAAAATTAGCAGGGGTAGTCAATATATTTTTTTTTAATCGACCTCCCTTCCAAGATACAGTCATTGGAAGGCGATGACGAGTGGACAGTTTTGAATTTTTTTTAGTAGTCCTAAAACACACTGAGTCATAAAACTATACATAATATGATTCACTAAGTAGATGTTACTCACACAATTATTTTGGATACCATAACTTTATCATTAGGGGTTTAAAATAACAACCCCTCATGATTTTCCTTCAAAAATTGGTTTCGTGGGATATATTTTCGAAAAATTAAATTCTCTTATGGTTTCCCATTAAATTCTGGAGAAAAAAATCTCCTGCAAAATATCGATATTTTCTCTAAATTATACAAGCAATTATGATCCATGTTCATTCCATTTCATCGTATGTTCCATAGAATGAATATTCTAAGATATTGTTTATGCTCAAAATTGGTGCTGTCAATTATGCTTATTAAACGAAAAAGAAAGCTCTATTTGTGAAATTAAAATATTGCGGATATAATTTTTTTCCGGAAATTAGTTATTAAACCTTCAGAAAGATTTATAGAACATCTTTATCTCCTGTCATAAACATACAATATCTTAGAATATTCATTCTATGAAACACATACGATGAAAGGGAATGAACAGTGATCATAACTTATAAGTTTTTATTTTTTCCGAGAAAAGTGTCGACTGTATCGAAATTTTCAGGAGACATTTTTTCTCCAGAATTGAATGGGAAACCATAAGAGAATTTTATTTTTCGAAAATCTATCCCACGAAAACAATTTTTGAACGAAAATCATAGGAGGTTGTTATTTTCAACCCCTAATTATAAAGTAATGAGATCTAAAAAATTTGTGTGAGTAACATCTACTTAGTGCTTCATATTATGTTTAGTTTTATGACTCAGTGTTTTTAAGAAGCCGTAAAAAACTTAAAAACGGTCAACTCGTCATCGCCTTCCAATGGCTGTATTTTGGAGGGGAGGTCGATTTCGAAAAAAAATATTTCAACTACTTCTGCTCATTTTCATCGAGGAATCATCTCCCTCGCATTCGTTTACAGATAACTGTATTTCGAAACATGTATCAGATTTTATTTGTTAAGTACGTTTTATTTATCTGTTTGTCGAAGTATTTACACTCACCGGCAAAAAAACTCGACGACCTAAAATTTTGCTGAAGTTTGTTGTCCAAGAACTTTCGTACTTTTCTACCGATTTCAATTGTTTTCACGACTGGAAAAATTTTCCTAAAATGTTTATAACATTATTATTTTATCTAGGGTGAAAAAACATCCAGTGGAAAACAGTTCGAGAAATTTGTGGAGTTTAGGCTTAGTTCATAACAAAACCATTCGCCATATTCCAGTTTTCAGTTTACCTTGATATCTTGATTTCTTTTGAAGTTACACCTAAGTATTCAAATAATAGCCTGGAAAGCTCTATTCGGGCGAAGTATCACATGTCTCTCCGAGAGCTGCACCTACAAGTTTATCATTTACTCTTTTAATTTTTCACGTGAAGGAAGTAGAGCTAAAGAATATCTTGATGTGCCCATTCTAAATTTTCGCCAACATTTTTCAACTCTGAGCCGAAAATGGTCTCAAACGATAGGATTCTACTCCCTTTTTGAATAGTTTCCTGAATAACCTTCCGATCGGGCTGAGATTCTACATTCGTATACTCAGCATGAATCTCAAGTCCTATAGAAAATTTTGAGGTAATGGCATTGCTTAACCAATGAACGAGCGCTCAAAAGCAATAATTCAGGGCTTTTCTTTATTTTTTATTAAATATTTCTATCTTCAAAAGAGATCAAGATATACAGGTTAAATAATAAATAAATGCACCCAAAGCACCTGATCAGGTTTTTCTTAAATTTTTTCTGTTTAATCCAAAAATATTAAAGGTGAACATCATTTCAAATTTCAACCCTATCATTAACATTTTTGTAAATTTTTTCATAAATTTGTTCTTATATCAAAGAATTTATCTACACTCAAATAATAAATAAAAGACTTGAAATCGATGATTTCATTGCTCCACCAATGGACGAGCGCCTAGAAGCACCTGCTCAGGGCTTCCCTAAATTTTTTCTGTTCAATCCGAAAACATTAAAGGCGAACATCATTTCAAATTTCAACCTTATCATTAACATTCTTGTAAAATTTTTCATAAATTTGTTCTTATACCAAAGAATTTATCTACACTCAAATAATAAATGAAAAGAATTGAAATCGATGATTTCATTGCTCCACCAATGAACGAGCTCCCAAAAGCACCTGCTCGTGGCTTTCTCAAATTTTTTCTGTTTAATCCGAAAACATTAAAGGCGTAGGTACATCATTTCAAATTTCAACCTTATTAACACTTTTTTTTATTTTCATAAATTTGTTCCTATACCAAAGGATTTATCTACACTTAAATAATAAATAAAAAAAATTGAAATCGATGATAATTTATGAAAGTTCTTGGACAACAAATTTCAGCAAAATTTTAGGTGGCTGAGTTTCATTGCAGGTGAGTGTCGAAATAATTTGAAAAATAGTTATTTAATCAACTAGGTTATTAAAGACAGCAGCTAATGGTCAAGATATTTCAACGCGTGAGCGGAGCGAACGCGTTAATAGTTCGGGACCTTTAGACACTCGATTAATAACCGAGTTGATTGCAAAATTTTTCCGACGACCTTGATATGAATTGTGTATAAAATCTTGATTGAAATACATCCTCATTTTGCACAAGACATACATTTGACATAATAAAATTTCTATGTATCTATATTCCAGTAGAGTTTCGTCATTTCTCGCAGTGCTTCTGAATACTTTGTGGACGGTTGCCATGAGGATTGCACATCAAAATAGCAGAAATTGAACATTAAGACGGGTCATTAATGATCAATTTCGTACACATTAAAATCACCTTTTATTTTGAGGTCGGCGGAAGAGATATTTTCAGGCGATGCCGCGTTATTATTTGACATTGGCCACATTTTTGCTTATGAACACTTCCTACTGAACTCGTATGTCGTGATGATTATTATGAATAAAATATGCTTTTTCATCCAAGGTTGCTTGCAAATTACATTCTCTACAAGGCGGCTGGGTCACTGATAACCTACTCAAACAAGAAATTGCGCCAAATACAACTGGAGTTCACCAAAGCAACTGTAGGAGTCAAATCCAACTCTCCGAGAAATGAGCAATGTACTTCGATAGCAGCAAGGTATGTTTTATTTATATGTTCCAACACACTTTGAATGTGGGTTCAGATTTCCTGTCCGTACTTTGAATAAATATTCTGAAAAGACATAAACAGGAGTTTCTTGACTAGCTGTAAATAATTTCATCAATATTAATGAATACCTACACATTGTACATTGCGAATCAACTGCTTACTCACCCACATAAAATGAAAAAGACAGGAAGGTATTCATTTGAGGAAATCCAAAGTGTATTGATTCGAGTTGATGAGTTAGTTTACTGGCTTTCAGTGCTTTATTACTCATATAATTTCGTGCATCTTGATCTGGTTCCATTTATACAAATAAATAAATGTCTAAGACCGTATGCTTATTTTTAAGTACTTAAATTGTTCTTACCGACATTGAGAGAAAACATTATACAGTGAAACTTCCCTAGCGAAAGCGCTAAATCCGCCAAAAAAATCGTTATAAAGAAATTTCGTTATACAGAAAATTTGTTTCTATAGTCGGCAATGTCGCGGTCGACTGCACTGATAAATTTAAGTTTATCATTCAAACTTAAGCACTTACTTTAAGACAAGTCCGGAAAAATTTCGGAAAAAACCCACCCTTATACCTTCTTACCAATACCCATTCAAAGAGTGATATTCTTCGAATATTTCGTTATAGAGAGAATTTACTTCGTTTTCAACATGGAATTTGGATTCAAGGTGCAATGTCTTGTAAGAAGTTCGTTATACAGACGTTCGTTATTTATTTATTTATTTACTTCCACATATACACCACAAGAAGGTAATTACATATGCAGATCAACACAAAATCACTATCACTACTTAACCTAGGAGAACAATCTTCTCACATTTCCCAAATTAGTATTGAATATATCTAATTCAGATTTCTCAATCAACTCATTACATATAAGCATCATTTTATTAATAGGAGATGAACTACCTGGTGTTACATGAAAAGCTTCCCTATTTCTAAGCCTCAGATATAAATTAGGTACTTTAAACTTGACAAGATCAACAAAATTACAATCTTGATATGATATATTATTTAAGATCTTGAAAATAAAAATAATTGCATTGCACTTGCGTCTGTTATCCAATGTGCACATATCGAAATCTTTCCACATTGAAATATATGACTTCATGAAAGGATACTCATTGTATTTCTTCAGGTATAAATAGCGAAGAAATCTTTTCTGTACTTTTTCAATCATGTCAACATGACTTATGGTTAATAGCATCCAAACCACTGAAGCATAATCGAGGTGTGGTCTTACAAGGGTTTTATATAGTAAGATAGTGGTTTTACAATCGAAATCTTTGCTATTTCTAAGAACTAAACCTAGTAACTTGTAAGCTTTGTTGGTGATGAACTCAAAATGGGTGTTAAATTTCAGATTGTTCTGAAAGATTACACCCAAATCCTTAATTTCTGATTTACGTTCGATAATTTCCGATTCAATTTTATAACTGAAATATATCGGGTTGGATCTTCGAGTGTAGGTGACAACATGACACTTCTTTATGTTGAGAGACATTTCATTAACTTTGAACCATTGCACCACTCTATTCAAGTCTTCCTGCAATAGATAGCAATCAAGTAGACTCAAAATCTTCCTAGACAACTTGAAATCATCCGTGAACAACAATGCCAATGCGAAACGCAAACAGGCAGGAAGGTCGTTAACAATTATCAGAAACAGCAATGGCCCCAGTATGCTGCCCTGAGGAACACCAGAACTTTGTATTATATCATGAGAAAACTCACCCCCAACCTTCACAACTTGTTTTCTTTGAAGCAAATAGGATTTAATGAAAGCACAAGCACTCCTCAAAAAGTCACTCATAGCCAGCTTATCGACCAGAAGTCTGTGATTGACTCTATCAAAAGCCTTTTCACAGTCGGTATATATCGTGTCGAGTTGGAAACCTTTCGAATTGCTTCCACTGCAAGCTCGGCAAAAGAACAAAGATTACTTATGGTTGATTTCCCCTGAACAAAACCATGTTGGCACTTATTGAATTCAATATTGGAGTTGTTAATTATATCATTATATATTATTATTTCAAATAGTTTGGATAGGGCATTCAAAATGCTGATTGGCCTATAGTTTTCAATGACATTTGTTTGCCCTTTTTTATGAACGGGAGTTATTATAGATGACTTGAGAAGATCAGGAAAAGTATTTTCTGAAAGTGACAAATTAAAAATATGAAGTAGTGGAACTATTAGGAACTCAGTACAGCCTTTGTAGATGTAGGAAGGAATATTATCGGGACCATTAGATTTTTTTGGTTTCAACTTTTTTATAGCGTTCCTAAGATGTTCTTCTGAAATGACGGAAAACTATAGGAAAGTTCCATTGTATATTGCTTGAATCGATATAGGAAATTCTATAGAATTATTCAAAAGATATTGATTTTGCGAATCTGTTAATTTTTTCCGGAATTAACGACTACAAAACGAATATATTATATTGCATATATTTCGGAACATCCTGTATCATGTGATGTCAGAACCTTTTGAGCGCTTGTTCGTATTGGGAAATCGATCTGTCACATTTGACTATCCTGAAAGCTATTGATTATTTTCCCTTCATTTATGAATTCAATTATCCATCGATCAAAAAATAAGCTCGCGTAAATTCGCCTCATTGTATTTTATCCCGGTAAACTATTTTTAAGCGCTCGATCTGCTCAAACGAGTAGAATGTCTGTAATTTTCAAATTTTGAGCAGAAAATGGTCACAAACGATAGATGTTGACTCCCTATGACGAATCCGTGGTCAAATTCAATTCTGTACGTTGGGCCGTCCGGCCATAAGCACAATAACTTGCGAAGGGATTGTCCTAGAGACTTGAATTTTCAGGGTGAGTTCGGTTCCCAAATGCCGCAGTTTAGTTCGTTAACCAGCCAATTCGTACAGGTTGTTCCATAAAATATGACCATTCAAAATGTTTGTTCCTCAATATCTCAGATAAAACGAAACCAATCCGAATAAAATTTTGCGGCCACATGCAAGATGCTCATAATAAGCCTCATGCAAATTGGTGAGGCCATAGTGTTTACAAAACCATAGAACACTCAATTGGAATATTGAAAAAAAGAATCTTTTTATTTCCATAACGAAATATCCGATTCGAGTTAAATTTATTCTGTGAATGAAGATTGATATACTGAATGTTCGTGCAACATTTCAAGAAGATCGCATCATCAGAACCATGGAATTCAATTTCTTTTAATAGTCAAGTTTTACATATTTCAGTTTCTGCATTATTTCCAGAATATTATTCTCCTCTTGCTGAGATTTTGCATATTTATATGTATTAAGTATCAATTTCAAGTCCTATACAAAATTTGAGGTAATAGCCTCATTGCTCCACAAATGAACGAGCGCCCAGAAGCACCTGCCCAGGGCTTTCTTAAATTTTTCCTGTTCAATCAGAAAATTTCAAAGGCGAACATCATTTCAAATATCGATTGAAATATATTCTGGAAGGGTTCTGCATTCCTTAAAAACATTATAGGTTTTCACTCCCAGTCTCTGAAACAGAAAGTTTTTTGGGGAATCATTCCAAATCTCAACCTTATCGTATCAGATTTGTTGTATTGTTTCGTATTACCTTATTTTTCAGATTGGATATTGCAGCAGGGGCTCTGTATGTCCGGAAATACTTCAACAAGAAATCAAAATTAGACACGGAGGAAATAGTGAAAGATATTGAAAATCAGTTCACAAAAACATTGAATGTCATCGATTGGATGGACCAAGATACAAAACAGGCAGCTCTGGATAAGCTCGAACATATGGATAAGTATATCGCTTATCCTGACGAACTTTTCGACAACTCTATACTTGAGGAACATTATAAAGATGTGAGTTGAAAATATCGCTTGGTATATTATGATATCAATAATTGTTAGTTATTCAATTAACAAGTTTATCAATGGGTTGATCAACAAACGAGTTTATTACCTACAAGATTGTTCCGTCGACCGCATTATGAAATGCATCATTTGGAAGGTCTCCCTACCCTTTTCACCCTTTTGATGAACCGTTTTCGCCAAAAATGAATTTTTCAGCTCATATGAGCAACATTGAATATTTTGGTTATCTTAAAATAGTTATTTTCCTAACAAGTGCGGAAAGTGATATTTTCCCGCACGAAACTGCCGTTACTCAAACGACGCGAAGCGGAGTTTGGGTAAGCAGTTGAGTGCGGGAAAAACACTTCCGCACGAGTTAGGAACAATATTTTTTCTACAAGCGCTTATACGAGATCGATTTCAACACACAGATCAAATGTGAATTGATCATTCTAAATACACATGAGTGACAAAAGTCTCTGACAAGTCGTTATTCTTTAGAAAAAGCGTGCGAGAAAAACCCTTGCTAATCCATTACCACACGCATTTGCGTTAGTCTTTAGAAAAAGCGTGCGGGAAAAGCCCTTGCTAATCCATTACCACACGCATTTGCGTGCGGTAATGGAATAGCAGGGGTTTTTCCCACACTGTTTGGCAATGTGACTCTTTACGAATTGAAATACGTGCGGGAAAGAGAATGAAAGTGCACGCTTGTAGAAAAAAATATATTTGCAATTCTTTCTCAAGTGAATTAGTAAAAAAATCAAAACATTTCCTTTTGCTGCCTTAATTTTCTGTTACTAGAAGGTGTTTTTCTGTTTAGAGTATATTTCTTCGATCATTTATTATGAATCAACCTGTTGAGTTAATACTTCGCTGATTTTTTAGAAATTTTGAATATAATTATGGTGTACCTACACATTGCAAGAACGTATTGAGCTGGTTAACCTGTATCAACAGAATCAAAATTCAATTTTTGAAGATAACCAGAATACTCAATCTGGCTCATTTGAGATTAAAATAATCACTTTTGTCATACTCCTTTTCATTGACCTTTCAAATGAAGTATCACTCAACCACTCTTCCCTATTTAATTTTGAGGGGTTGAATCACCTCCTCTTTGGAGGTTGATCGTTCAAGCCTCAAATATACCGTGTGTCAAGGAAAAAAAGTACCATGCATAGTGCCACGTGATAGAAGGCCACAAAATATAAAAAAAGGCCCATGAATATAAGTCCGAAACTGTTGCCTTCAAGGTATACAGGGTGTTAAAGTTCATTATTCAAGCACAAGGCCAGCCATTTAAATACCTTCCAAATACATATTCTTTGTTAATTAATCAGTCTTTTTCTGTTGTTATTAAAATTTAATTCTAGAAGTATTTTGTTCTTGTTATTGTAATGAGCGTTACTTTGGCGTTTCTGGACCTTTTTGAAGGAAAAAAGATATTTGAGGAATCGCCTTTTCTAGTCCAGAATGGCATACAGTGTAAAGGCCTGGTTTCGCTAGTGCAGCCGCTGCATGCAGCTGCATCTGAAATTAGCCGTTGCAGCTCTGAAATACACTGCTTCTTCGGAACTAGGAAGAAGTGGTTTCGCTTGAGCCACGATCGCAGCAGCGGCTGCAACGTCCCGACTGCCGACTGCTCGGGGTACCAGTCTGTGTGACGTCCCTGCAGCATACGTTGGGTGAAAAATGAGTATTCAGAGTGTAGATAGATTTTCGCGGGACGAGGAAATGATGCTGATAGAATTAGTGTCTATGAATAGAAGCTTATATGATGCATCTCACAATGAGTATAAAAATAATGGCATAAAGGATAATATATGGCAAAAGATCGCCTCGAAAATGGAGGGAAAAACAGGTAAAACGCATTTTATTTTTGATATTTTTAATTTTAATTCAGTATGAGAATACGAAACATTTTTTTACAATTTAATATACAAAATTTCGAACCGTTCTTACGTTTTTGTTACCATTATTAATATTTTCTTTGATAGCTTGTAGCACATAATTGAACTGATTCCTGTTTAACCGAAAAAAACTATGGAATTTTTCTTCATCATCTATTAGATGCTTTGTTATGAGGTTGTTGAAGGTACCTTCCTCACTCCTGTTTTTATACATTAAATGTACAGCTCGCTTTTTTCTATTTCTCTTTTTCATGTATTTCAGAATTATTTCACTCTGCTCTTCTTCTAGAATATGGAGCGCAAGTACATACTCCATAACTGTCGAATTCTCACTGCGACTGCCGATAGTTTGGTTTGGCTGCATGCAGCGGCTGCACAAGCGAAACCACTCCGACGTGGCAGCGGATGCAAGCAGCGGCTGCTTGCAGCTGCTGCATGCCTACCGAAACCAGGCCTTAAGACAAACAATTAGGGTTGATTTAAATGTTGGTGAATCCTGTATATGTTCCGCCCTCTATAAGTAATCTAAAAACTAATAAGATATTTCAATTCTGCATCATACAAAACCCATGCATATCACATTTTGTTCAATTCATACTTCTTGTCCAAAGTTATCAAAAAAAAACCAAATAGAAAAATAAACTTTAACGCCCTGTATTTCTTGAAGGAAGCAGTTTCGGACGTATATTCATGGGACTTTTTTCATATTTTATGGCTCTCTATCGCATGGCACTATGCATGGTACTTTTTTCCTCGACACCCTAGACGCGTTCGGCAATTACATCCCTGATCGGACAGATTTTTTGTCTCGTGACTGCAGATATGTCTGACAAATCTGGAATTGTCGAACGATCTAGAGCTAAAAGATTGACAACTGACAAATCGACGTCTTAGGATTGTTTTGGTATTTGTTTACAACTACAAACCACATTTTCCAAGCTTTTCCTGGAAGGTTTGAAATGAAAGAATCATTTTGCAGATGTTAGTTATTGATATTTAATGTATTTATCTATAATTATTGTGCTATCAAATTCAAATTCCAGATCTGTTGTGAAAATAAAATTATTTCGAAAGAGAGAAATTCACACTTTGTGAATTGAATTTGATAGAAATGTCAGGATTTCAAGAAGATCCAGGGATAGCATTAATAACAGAACATAATAAAACATACTTTGAACAAAATAAGTTATTTTTATTGAAATTTCGTCATAATCTTACATAGGAACTACAAGTTTCTTAATACATATGTATTTCAAAACAATATAAAAATTACATCACTTCTTCAAGATTATCTATTCTCTATAGACTTATTTCCTTTGTCTACTAAATCGAGTAAATTCATCCTCACTCACGCAGATTTTGTATATTTTTTGTTGCTCTTCTTCTCGCAAATCCATTTCAAAATCGGCCAGCAATAAATACAGAACATACAGCAATCCGTAGCGAACAAATCAAAACTAGTTACTAATAGGTAGATTATCTTGTTGTTGTTGTTGTTTATAACACAAGTAACACCTAACCTCACATTAACAGATTAATCTTTCTTCTCAGTCTCTTTAGGCCGAGCAAAAAGATTTCATCCGGACGGTTCAGATGTCAATTACCGAACGAAACAGATTTACCTCCCCTACACATCCAGACGCAATTACCGAACGATTCCGAGCAATCCGACACGTCCGATGTAATTGCCGAACGCAGTGCCTGTATGTCGAAAGATCTCCCCCAAACTCACAAACAAAATCATTCGACGTGTTTCGGAAAATATTTTCTATCACTATGAGATAAGAAATATACGGAGTGGCTCGTCTGAGATGGAACACCCTGTGTGAATTTATATATTTCTATGTTCCAGTAGAGTTGTGACATTGCTTCTGAATACTTTTCGTTCGGTAAACCAAGACAATTGCACATCAAAATAGCATAAATTTATCATTAGAACAGGTTTTCCTTCGACGTCAAAATAGAGCGTGAGTTTAATGTTACAAAATTGAACATTAATGGATCATTTTAATGTTTAATTTATGCTATTTTAATGTGCAATTGTCATGGGCAGCCGAACATAAAGTATTCAGAAACAATATGAGTAAGGTCAAAACTCTACTGGAACATAAAAATTTCGTTATGTCAAATGTATGTCGTGTGCAAAATGAAAATGTATTTCAATCAAAAATTTCTTCTTAATTCATAATGAGGTCAACGGAAAAATCTTGTAATCAACTCGTCTATCAATCTAACGACTTATGGTCTCGAACTGTTATTTTGAGGTAGATGGGAAGAATTAATATTTTTTCTCTTTTATTTTCGCAGCTGAACCTGACAAGCGAAAATTTCATTGAAATAGTTCTGAACGTCTCGAAATTCCAAACTGAAATGGAGATGATGTCGCTTTCCGAGCCTGTTATCAGATCAGATTGGAGAACACGATCCTCTGTGGCCGTTGTCAATGCATTTTACGATCTGAATGCTAATGCTATTCGTAAGTTTTGATAGAATTAGTTCTTTAATCCTCATGCCATACCTCATTTTTCGAAACCCTCGTGTATTATACGGGGTCTTTATAAATGACTAGCAGACCCAACAGACGTTGTTCTGTATACACAAAAATGCATTCAATTCGATGGAGCCGTTTAGTTGCAGAGTAGATGAATAACCTGAATAACGACTTCAGCGTCATCTGTTGATCTGATTTGTGGTCATAAACATACGGGCATAGGCAATCCAAAATACATTCATATACAAAACATCCCTCACACTTCGGTACCTTCTAATACCCGCCTAGTGCCTACCTCGGAGATATTTTGGTGCGATTTCATCTTCAACCTGCCATATCTTTTGATGTATTCATCATAATTGAATGATGTAAGAGGCAATTTCGTTCTGAATTAAATACTGGGTATGAACGACGTATTTAATTGGATTAGGATCAATAGCGTATTCATAAAAAAATACTCCCAAATAATGCATAATTTTGAGAAACCTTTCAAAGGTAATACCGAGTAAACCTTGAAAGATAGATATATGCTATCGCGGACTTTTTTGTAGAACTATTGAAGAGGTACATTTTCGTTATACATTGTTTCCATGTACGTCCTACGGTTTTTGCAGCGCACCTGAAAATAGCTGATTATGGCTGATTTTGGTACTCATATTTATTATCATTGAAGTTATAGTAGGTTTCCTCAATTTTCTCGGGTGAAAAGTATAGCCTATGTTACACAGGGATAGTGTAGCATTCTAAGGGTGAAATAATTATTGAAATCTCTAGTAGCTTATGAGTTAACTCTTATCAAACCCTCCAACCCACAAACATACAAATCTTTCCTCTTTATAATATAAGTATAAGTATAATATTAGTAAAGATATAGATCAATTCTCTACAAACACCCTATTGATCACTTTTTTCTATAACCTATCGTTTTGAAAATATCTCGAATAAACTTGGGAGGAGATGGAAAATTACATTTTTTCATCTTCTAATGAAAATAAATCGGTCTGTCCTCATTCGATCAGGACGATTGATACCTCATTTAATGGGTTAATTAATTCTCTACAAACGCCCTATTCACCACTTTTTTCTAAAACCTACCGTTTTGAGCAGAATCCATATCAACTTAATACACCGGGATCTGAATAAGAAGATCAGTTTTAGAATATGAAGAAAAAAATGGATAAAAAACTTTCCAAATTCACGAATTATAAATGACATTCATAGAAATTTCCTAAACATGATAAAAATATTTTCATTTATTCGAAGTTTTTGAATGAAACTTGAATAATTTATTCCTTATTAACAAATACTCGTAAATACTTAGCACTAACATCCATATTTATACAACTTCATTGATATATTCCAGGATCAACAAACAAAAACATCGAAGACATTTCATTTGAAATAGTAAGTTGATTGCATTTTCAATGAAACTTGCGATTAATTGCATTATTCCAATTTCCAATCATTCCCTCGAGTTCTTACACTTCCATTCCGCAAATGCAATGGAAATTCTCCGCAGTGACATCACATCTCGATGCGCTTCGGCATACCGGTGTGTATCGTGCTCGGAGACGCAATTCGATTTTGGTGCGATTTCATCTTCAACCTGCCATATCATATCTTTTGATGTATTCATCATAATTGAATGATGTAAAAGGCAATTTCGTTCTATATTAAATACTGGGTATGGAGGACGTATTTAATTGGATAAAGATCAATAGCGTATTCATGAAAAAATACTCCCAAATAATGCATAATTTTGAGAAACTTTCGGAAAACTTCAAAAGGTGATACCGAGTAAACCTTGAAAGATAGATATATGCTATCGCGGACTTTTTTGTAGAACTATTGAAGAGGTACATTTCCGTCACACATTGTTTCTACGTACGTCTTACGGTTTTCGCAGCGCACCTGAAAATAGCTGATTTTGGTACTCATATTTATAATCATTGAAGTTATAGTAGGTTTCCCCAATTTTCTCGGGTGAAAAGTATAGCCTATTTTACTCAAGGATAATGTAGCATTCTAAGGGTGAAAGAATTATTGAAATCGGTCGAGTAGCTTATGAGTGATGTCATATCAACGCCACAAACCCACAAACATACAAATCTTTCCTCTTTATAATATTATAGTATAGATTGTAACATCTTAGTTTGCTCTGGAAATTTTTTATCTTATCTTTTCTTACAAACTCTTTGCAAATTTAAAATTCCAGTCACATTATTCAATTTCTTTTAGAATTACCATCCCAAACTCACAGTATCGTTGGTTTAAATTAAGGTTTACATCAGAATATAAATATTTATAATTGTTCAACGCCAACTGCGTTGTTATGATCATTTATAGAGACTCTGTATATTTGGTATCTTATAAGCAACAATGGGTCTGTAACTCTTAAATGGCGGCCTATTTAAAAAAAAAGAATTTTCTTCAAGAATGTCCTGTTTAATTTTGTTGCACATATTTTGGGAGAGCTGTACAGGGTGGCCATATTTCGATGTTTTAGCACTACAACTTTTAAACCAGAGAAGATAGACAAAATCTGATAACCACTTCTCGATCTCTTTTTCTGAGAAACTAACAAGAGTAGTATTCATTTTTGGCTATCTTCTTTTGTTTTCGAGTTATAAGCGAAAATTGGAAAAGTGGCGATATCGAAAAAATCATATCTCTGCTGATACTGATGATAGAGCTCTGAAATTAAAACATTATACAGGCAGTTATTATGACAATGTTCCATAGCAATAATATACATCTCTAAATAGATTTCTGTTGTAATCATCATACGAGTCAAAAGCCTTTTCACTTTTATTCGTATCGAAAGAACCATAATATTTTTTCAAAATCTCCATTAATTATGGGAATATTTCTTACAAAATCGGGAAATAATTCGATTTTCATGAAATTTTGCAGATATAATAATAATAATAATAAGTCCTTTATTTCCAACAGGTCAACACCCAATTACAGGAAAATTGTGATAAATCATCAAAAATTTATAATAACGTATGACAGCATAGGCATGAAACAAAAATTCGTAATCTTAAACATGAAAAATGAACAAACCCATTAATATAAAAAATTCAGCCGAATACCAACTGAACTCCATGAGAAAAAAATAATTGTACAGAATCCTTCCTTCCTTGTAGACTCGGTATATTATTGTATCATGCGTTATTCCATTGTCAACAAATCGCCGCCATCTTACATGCCTAAACGGATGGTTTACCCTTTATAACTTATATTCTCAGACTCAATCTGCTTCATCAGTTTTTCTATCGGGCTAGTTCGCAATTTTCAATGTTTACCTCTATGGAAACAAGCACCAAAACACAGCAAAGAATGAAAAACATTCAGTTCTATCAAATCTCATTTCAGAGGTGCCTGCTGGGATACTGCAAGGAGTCTTCTTCAACGCTGAAAGACCCCGTTATCTGAACTATGGTGGTATAGGTTACATTATCGGTCATGAGTTTACTCACGGCTTCGATGATGAAGGCAGTCAAATGGACCAATATGGCAACTTGAAAGAGTGGTGGAAAGGTAGCACAAAGGAAGCTTACGAGAAAAAAGCAAAATGTATTGTGGATCAGTACTCGGACATACTAGTTCCGGAAGTTAATATGAAGGTGAAAAAATTATAATACTCGTATATGATAATTACCATGAGAATTATTCGATTTCGTGGTTTGAATAGTGGTGATATATAGCCCGTTCACGAAAGGTTGAGCCGTCGGTTTACCATGGAAATTTGGCATATTCCACCGTGTATATTGAAATTTTAGGTTATGTTGTTTATTTTCTTGTCAGATTGATACGCAATGTTGTCAATATTGCATAGAGTTCTCTGATAACTCACAAGTTTGGCGGACGAGGCCGGGTACATTCGGCAACGTTGACTTTATTTTACGTTATGACAGCAAATACTGCCAACTTCAGATAAATAAACAAACGCCTACTATGCACTCAAACTTTCGTGAACGGACTCAGGATGTGTCATCATAACCTGGACAAACATTAATATTCGTGTAGGGGACACCTGCACCGGGAGAATCATTTTTTCCTCATATAATATGTCCCGTTTTCGAAGCATACGCGAGATACAGGGTGTTAAAAGTCATTTTTGTGCAAGATTCTTATGAATGTGGTCAGTTATGAATAATACTTAAAGTAACGGTTTTTGGTCAAATCTCAGTATTTTTGATTCCTCTATTCAAAAAAGTAGACGAACTCCGAAAAAAATTTACAAATGGCTGAAAACCTTCCACATACCAAACTTTTTATTTCTGTTGTGAAATTGAATTTTATTTTCTGAATGGACACAATTTTCTGAGGATTTCTGTGAAAAAATTCTGCCAAAAATCGAACACAATTTTTTTACATGTCCACAGCGATAACAAAATATTCACCCAAAATGGATGGAATTTTGCACAATTGTACTTCTTAAATTATCAATCACGAATATGAAAACAGAATTGTAAAAAATCAAACGGTTTCGTTACTACAGCCCTTCACATGTTTCGTTCAGACCTCTGAAATAATAATAAATTTTTTTTGAGTTCTGAGGCCAAAATAATTGAAATATTGGTATGCCTAAACATTTAAGATGTTTTAGACGTAGGTATTAAATAGGGAAATGGGACTGTTCTAAGGATATTAATATTCGTTGCCAGGCAACGGTAGTTCGTAGTTCATTTCAAAACGCCCTGTATTATCAACAAAAATTGTATATCCGATGCATTTTCCGCCATCGCACTTATCTGCAAACTTTCATTAGTTTTATCTTTTTCATTAAAAAAATATTTACTTGGTGCAATACTTCAACCTATTCATGTACATTGTACCTTCTACTAAATTTTAAGGCGAATCTCAGTCAATCTAAAGATTAACATGACCTGTAAACCATCATCTGTTGATGAAAAAAATCTGTCAAAAAAACTTGACTTTTCTTCATCACTATGGATTCGTAAATGATTACTTTTTTCGCCGTTGAAAAAGTCTTTTTTTCTGTGACAGGAAAAAAATAGTATATTATATTATAAGGATTAAAAGTGCATCTTTTTTTTACGAGCAATATAACTTTTAATCCTTGGATCCTTGGATTCGCTCGGCTACGCCTCGCAACTGCAAAATTGCGAGTTAAAATAGGCACTTTTAATCCGAATAATATATACTATTTTTTCTCCAACCAAGTCAAAATTACAATAAAATTGGTTTTAGTGAAAAATCGTTCATAATTTGGTTATGAATTTGAACACAGAATCATGACAGTGATTGTCAAGTAGACTTCAAATGCATTTACTTTTAATCCAAGGATTAAAAGTAGCGTTTTTAATCCTAGGATTAAAAGTGTTGCTAAGCAACGAGCAAATTTTTGTACGGTAAGAGAATTTATGACTTTAGCACCTGAAAATAGTACAGAAAAGTCAACATTTTTTGATGGTTGGAGAAAAATGTAATTTTATATCTCTTGTCAGATCACAAAATATAACTTTTTACGAAATTACTTTTTTCACTGTGAAAAAAACGAGTGTCTATGTATCCGAGTGAGTGTCTATGTAATCCGAGAAAGAAGTAGGTACTCACTTTTTTCCCGGGGAAAAAGTAATTTTTTGAAAAGTTATATTTCTTTCACTATCAAAGGGTCGTTTTTCCTGTCACAGAAAAAATAATTAATTATACACGCTTCGTGTCGGGAGACAACAACACCTCGAGCTGAAATCTAATACTTTTTTCCCCTGTATTTTTTACCGTTAAAAAAAGTAAGTTTCTATAGAAACGCGACAGAAAAATCATTAGATCTGGATGCATAGAAATATTGTATTTGAAGCATTATCTTTCATAATCATATTTTAGACGAGGTAAATTCACATTCACAGTTGTACAAAAATAGTATATTATATTATAAGGATTAAAAGTGCATATTTTTTTACGAGCTATATTTGCAGTTGCGAGGCGCAGCCGAGCGAATGCAAAATTGCGAGTTAAAATAGGCACTTTTAGTCCGAATAATATATACTATTTTTTCTCCAACCAAGTCAAAATTACAATAAAATTGGTTTCAGTGAAAAATTGTTCATAATTTGGTTATGAATTTGAACACAGAATCATGACAGTTATTGTCAAGTAGACTTCAAATGCATTTACTTTTAATCCAAGGATTAAAAGTAGCGTTTTTAATCCTAGGATTAAAAGTGTTGCTAAGCAACGAGCAAATTTTTGTACGGTAAGGGAATTTATGACTTTTGCACCTGAAAATAGTACAAAAAAGTCAACATTTTTTGATGGTTGGAGAAAAATGTTATTTATATTTTGTGCGTGTAAAATTCGTGTTTTCATGGCACATTTGAGTGAGTTTTTGGCCTCGACCTGCGGTTACGACAATCTCATGCGCCATGAAAAAAACACTAACTCATTTTACGCACAAAAATAACTATTTTACTTTACCATTTCTTCCAGATAAACGGTATCAACACTCAAGGTGAAAATATCGCCGATAATGGGGGTATAAAACTAGCTTATCTTGCATACCAGGAATGGGTCAAGAAGAATAAGGAGGAAAAAACACTTCCTGATTTAAAATATACTCCGAATCAAATGTTTTGGATAGGTGCGGCCAACGTTTGGTGCTCCAAAATCCAACCCAAGGCTATGGAACAGGAGCTTCTCAGTGAGGTGCACCCCCCAGACAAGTTTAGGATCAATGTTCCTTACGCCAATTCTGAATATTTTGCTAAAGATTTCAACTGTGCTAAAGGAACTCCGATGAATCCTGCAAAAACTTGTAGTGTTTGGTAGAAAAATGACCAAACTGTCCGCTTTGACATTGAAAAGTATTACAATAATATAAAAATCGCTGTGCAGATTGTTAGATTAGAGGACTAACGTTTCTGAGAAAATATTGGAATATATGAAATATTCTTTTTTTCTCGATAATTTTGTGTTTCATAAAGTAAACTGAACGATTAAAGATGATCAATTCAATTAAAAAAATATTCTAGTCAATACTTTAGACAATCCGAAAGAAGTTATTATCTATAATGTAAAAAGATTCTGAAAGTTACTTACATATTTAGCTTGTTAAAACATTTTTAAATTTGTAAATGACTAATATTCACTGTTCTTATTATTGTAAATAAAAATATACTTTTAGTAACCATTTTATTTCATTCACCCTATTTGAATAGTTACGAAAAAATTTAGGGGTTCATATCGATTTTTAAAGGCACCCCAACATTGTAACAGCCCCCTGAAGGAAGTGCCTGAAAAGTAAGTTTTATTTTTTTCTCAAAAACCAAAATACTAACAACGGTGAAATCAAGCAGATATTTTATTCAAAACAATAAAAAAAATATTGATGGTGTTTCACTATGATTGCAAGGTGTTGGAGACGAGATGATTTTTGGTGATAAAAAACCAACTTTCAGGAAGGCGGCGGGACAGTCGTGCCAGTTCTCATTTTGAGAGTTCATATATGTCAGATTTTGTGAAAACGTAAAAAGTGTATCTGTAGGAATATATTCATGAACTCATCTCCTCCATTATTTTATTGAAGAACCTTCGTAAACCGAAAGAAGCGGGTAGCTTCTTTTTTGGGTACGAACGAAACACAAGTGGTTAAGATAGCCACTCGCAAGCCTTTAGACAAGACACTTTTTTCCATATTCATATTTGGCAATAAAAAAATACGGTCTCTTATAGTCTCTTACTTAAATTCACGGTTTTTGGGGAGAAATAAATTGAAATCATCTCGATGCGTGACTCGTAAAGACTACTATTTGTGTAAGTTAAAAATAAGTAATTTTGTTACATTCATTTTATATAGGCTGTTGTTGTTTTGTTTTTTTCAATCAAAGTGTTCTCAAAAATGAGGAATTCAATTAAGAATTTAAAGGAGACCTTATTTGTAAAGGATGGATGGATTTATGCAAAATTGATTTTTTTCAGTGAAATATAAATATGGAAAAAGGTGTCTTGGAAAACAAGGTTTAGAAATGACTTTTTCTAGTTGATTCTTGAATGACTTTTTCTACACCTTTCAATCAGAGAATTTTTTATAAATTTCCGCCCGCAGTGAATATCTGATTTATTTCACTCTTTTCAGTTCTTTTTCTTGGTTTCCACGAAGAAACAGCTACTATTGAAGCGACATCTTCAGTGGAGGAAGTGATGAATAAATGGGAACAATTTTGCGCCCTCTAACATTGCCATTAATCTAACAGCGATTTATTATTTAATATTTTCGAAACGAGGAAAAAGCGTTGATTATTTTTAAGTGAAAATAAATTATGAGTTCCATAAGAAAAAAACATAAATTTATGTGATCAATCATTAGGCTAACTCCTCAGCAAAAATCAGATTATGTCACTATATTCCTATCAAGAAAGTGTCTAAGTAATATTTTTTTTCTGTGACGGGAAAAAAAAGGTGACATTTTATATCTCTTGACAGGTCATAAAATATGACTTTTTACGAAATCACTTTTTTCCCTGTCAAAAAAATGATTCTCTATGTAGCCGGGAAAAAAGTACTCACTTTTTTCCCGGGGAAAAAAGTAATATCGTGGTGGAGGTTATGTGTCTTGCACTATTAAATGGTCGTTCTTCCTGTCACAGAAAAAAATAGTGTATTATACACGGGAAAAATATTAGATTTTAGCTCTCGGTTTTTTGTCTCCCTCCGCTTCGCGTCGGGAAACAATATAACCTCGAGCTAAAATCTCATACTTTTTTCCCTTGTATAATAAATAACTATTATCCCCAACTATTGTAAAATCCGTCCTTTTTACGTCTCTGTGCTCGGCCTTAATGATACCTATTAATCACAAGGGAGTAATGAGATTATAATTCACCGCTGTTTTTTATTACAAAATATACAATGACTAGGGGCCTATTGCACCAAAATACTTTGAAACTTTCACTTTGCATTCTGACAAATTTCAAAAGGGAAAATTAATTATGTTGCATAACATTTCTCCCCACATTTTATTTCTGCGAAGTGCCATATTACTATGCATTGGACTTTTCACATTGTACTTTTCAATATTATTGGTCAGTCTCCTCGAAAGTTATCGTGCTCACGGCCGGACGGCCCCACGGACAGAATTCAATTTGACCATGCATTCGTATCTTTTGAGACCATTTTCGACTCAAAATTCGAAAATTACAGACATTTGGGTAAAACGATAGCTATAGCACTCGTTTAAGTAGAACGACCGCTCACAAAAGAAGGCAGAAGACATATTTTGCAATTCGAAAATCCCCAAACTTATCGCTCTAATAAATTAATAGAATAAGTCTGAGAGTTCTCACTATATTCGAATACCTACCTACCTACGAATTATGTCAACTTTATCAAAAAGCGCGCAAAAACTTTTACGACGTGTTAGATTCAATAATTATAACACATGATTTTCTGATTTGGCAGTTCATTCAGATAACTGTCTAAAAATTATTATTTGTTCACTGTGAACATTTATCCCCTTTTCGACAAGTAGAATAATTATACAGGTTTAGAAAAATTCACTCAGAAACATAGGATTTAGCAAATTTAGCTTATAAATCTCCAAGTCGCTCTGGCTCCAATTGAACATTGGAGGAATCAAAACATGAGTGCGATGCAATGTCAAGTAAAAATCTGGTCTCCGCGAACGGCTGTCACAATAAATGCAACAAATAATTTACTCAGAGTAAATCGGGACTTTTTTTGCCACAACTGGTTCGAAAATAAAATAAATTCCACATAAAAAAAAATTAAAAATAAAAGAACAAATTTTAGAAACTGAGAGATCGACAAATTTGAATTAAATGTTCAAATAATTCACTTTCTGAGCCAAACAGTAGCCAAATCTATTATGAAGAGATAATCTCAAGTTCGATAACTTTGGACCTTAATTCAACATGACCATAAACCAAATTTTCAAGATATCCCCAAAGTAAATGCAATGACTACGTTGTTGTAAACATCCACATGTTTCGAATATTTTTTTATTATTTTCGAAATCACGGATGTGGAAGACATCGTCGTATCTTCAATGGCCACAATGAATGAATTTATTGTCTCCTAAACTGATTGACCATCAAAAAGCATTTTATTATTTGAATTTTTGTCTTATAAACTGAACATAATTCATTTTCAAACCGATGTGGTCTAACGCAAATCACGTTTGGATTGCTAGTGATTCCATAGCGCACGCAGGTAGAGAGACCCGACAGATCCCCACTACCACTTGCCAGCGGCCGTTTGCTGTGGCCAGATTTTACTTGATATGGCATCGCACTCATGTTTTGATTCTTCCACTGTTCCATTGGAGCCAAAGCGACTTGGAAATTTGTACGCTAAATCCTATGTATACCTGTATGCTAATTTCAATATACAATCAATCGATTATTTCATTCTTTTAGAAAATATTGTGGTACACGAAGTCAAATATATTTTGATTTATTACAAAGTATCTTAAGGGAGTTCATCGCAACGCAAGCTGAGATTCTGCATGTTACAAATCTCATATGTTCCAAACTCGCTGATTTACGTATAACTGTATCTTAAAATTAAAAAAAAATATGTTTAGAGGAACTTAATTTATGGGACCGTAACTCCGAATGGAAGAGCCTCATGGCAAAATGTAAAAGTAGTAGTATCGAGAAACCTTGATCAAATTTTTTATGAATTCATTGCACAACACATTGTTAGGTAGCCCTAAATAACATTTCAAAAAAGATACTAATATTATTTTCGAAAATTTTCCCAGACGAAAAATAGCCGACTTCTTCTGAATGTCCATCAATTGTTTACTGTAACTAGGTGATCTAGTTAACTAAACACTGAGTCTAAAAATAATAAACTACCTATTGGGATTCACCTCTAATTTTAGAACATATCTGATACAGACAAAACACTTTATGTGTTTTCAGTAATACGAGCCGCTCTGTTTAAATACTTCATTACTGTTTTGTAGTAAATATTTTGAAAGAGTTTTCCGATCATTTGAAATAACCAGAAATGTAATAGACAAGCATTGTCCTAGTGAAAGTTCCCTACTTAGTAATACATAGTGGGAATAAAAGGTAAACACCCAAATATTCTTTTATAATTTTTATATTTTATCCGACACTATGTATATGTCGTATAATTCGTTTGTTTCCATTCAATTATTTTTCCGTAAAAATTTTTCTCAGAAAATGTGATTTAGTTCAATTTTTTTTGTGAAGAAATTGAAGTGAACAAGATTTAACTACAATCCATTTTACGCGCTTGTTTTTTGGCAACAGCATGCTGTAGTTTCGCTCAAATGTCTGTGAAGTTGTAATTTCGAGCCGAGAATGAACAATGCGGTTCGACTCACTTCAACATTGTGATGGAATGACATATTAGGAACTTTTCGGGTGTAAGTTTGAATTCGGAAAATTAAGAATTTTCTTTCTGGAATATTTTCAGAAACTGGTGATCCGATCGGATAAAATTTGGTTCTTCGATAAGGATTCATACACTTGTGCTAAATTTCGTCAAAGATATGTACTTGGACTACTTGGAGAAAAATTCCAGAAAAATAGTCTCGAAAAATTCAAGCTGCAGAAACTATAGCATTGAAATTTTAACTGTACAGGGTGATTCACTTATCTTGGTAACCTAATTTTTCTAGAAAAGGGATGAATATTGTTTTATTCTGTTGACGGTATTTGGTACAAATCAATGTTAACTTGAGATCCGCATAAAAGTTGGAGAAAATAATTAAGACACGCTATAAAAAATTTTTTCTCTACGAACACACCTTTTTTATTGTGTCATTCGAAAGATAATTTAATTCTAAATGTTTTTTCTATTTCTTACCGTCAGCAACCTGCAGTGTGTTTTATGTTAATTCTATTCCATTCAATTTTTTTCCGTATTGTGAGAGTACCTATGTCTTGATTTAGAAACATAGATATGATTGTGTTTCTTAAAATCGAAGGGACTTTGTAGAAAACTATTTGTCAGTCATTATATTCACCAAATATTATATTTCATAACAATTAACATTTTTTATTAACAAATGAAACATGTTAAATCATATGTTCTATATGCCGGCCATTATACTTTGGCCAAAATATTAGGGTTCACTTGGACAACGTAACTTATAATGAACTAAGGAAAAGATATAATTTATGTATGGATCATAATGGCCGCTTAATAGAACTTATGATTTGACATGTTTCGATTGTTAATGAAAAAATGTTGATTGTTATAAAATATAATATTTGATGAATATACTGATTGAGAAGAAGTTTTCTACAAAGTCTCTTTGATTTTAAGAAACTCAATCAAATATATGTCTCTAAATCAGGACATACTGTCACAATACAGAAAAAAATGAATGGAATAGAATCAACACAAAACACGCTGCAGGTCGCTGACAGTAAAAAATAGAAAAAAATGTTATTCAGAAGAAACATTCTGGATTAAATTATCTTTCGAATGACACAATAAAAAAGGTATGTTTCTGGAGAAAAAAAAACATGATAGCGTCACGACGCGACGCCTGGCGTTTTGATTCTTTTTTCCGATTTTTACCCACATCTCAAGTCAACATTGACTTGTACCCAATACCGTCAACAGAATAAAAAATATTCATCCCTTTTCAGCAATGAAATAACTCGAATGTGTGAGCATTTTGTGCATTTTTAGTTTTTTTTGAATATCAATAAATCTGAAAACTACTACTGTCAGTAGCTTTTCCCGCCAGTTCATAAATAAGAAATATACCGAGTGTTTTAACGTCTTGAAACGGTGAATTCATTTCACGCACAGGTGAAAAATCGGAATTTTGATACTGGGGTCTTAAATAATTTTGCTTGAGGAATCGAACGGGCCCATCAGAGTTTGGGCCCCAGCGGGCCTTTCACGAAATCTTTGAAATTTCGAACGCTAACCCACCTCTTTGTTGCTGATTCTAATTCAGCGGAAAATTTTACATCCGAATTGGTTGAAACCGAAATTTTTGGGTCCATTTTTGGGCTCTATGCAGCATTTTTCGTAAAAAAAATCCGGAGAAGTTCATTCAGATCAGAATACAAAAATTCATTAATCAAGCAATCAATTGTCTGAGCTCATCAGAAGTTGGATCAAAGGGGAGATAAGAGGAACAACTTTGAAAATTCAAATGCAAACCTACATTTTGAGCGCTCGTTCTACTTAAACAAATGCTATATCGTTTTGCCCAAATGCCAGAAATTGTCGAATTTTGAACCAAAAATGGTCTCAAACAATAGAGTTCGACTCCCTGATGACCAATCCACGGTCAAATTCTGTCCGTGGAGCTGTCCGTCTGGCCGTAAGCACGATAACTTAAGAAGGCATTGTTCTAGAGACTTGAGATTTTCAGGGTGAGTTCGGTTCGCAAATGACGCGGTTAAATTCGTTAACAAGCCAAATCTTACAGGGTGCTCCATAAAATATGTCCATTCAAAATTTTCAATAATTTCCAGAATATAATTTCGACCGTGCTGAGATTTTGCTTTCATATACTCAGCATGAATCTCAAGTCCTTCATAAAAATTTGAGGTATATATGGTGGAGCATTATTGCTCCACCAATGAACGAGCGCTCAAAAGCATTTACTTTCAATTTCTCTTATCTATAAATGATCTTAAGTGACCACACATTTCTTGTATCTAGTATATTATACCTTTTGACCCTATTCACACAATCAACCAACCCGTGATCATTGACATTTAAACATGTCGCACCTCTTCGAATCAAGTAGGTAATGAATTAATTGAATTACGTACCTAATTAAGGATTTTTTTCAGATCCATCCTATTTGGTCTTCGCTCAAATGGAATCAACCAGTATTGCTTCAGAATCTCAACAAGATGACGAGACTTGAACGTATTCTTATTGTTGCGCTTATTATCGTCCTTATATTTGTTCCTTTGGTAGTTATCTTCGCATTTTACAGTTTGGGTAAGTGAATCAATTGTTGATAGTGTTTCGTGAGTTCAAATTTCCGAAAAAAAATTAAAGAAAAGCCCTCAGCATCAGCTTTTGGGCTCTCGTTCTTTGGCGAAGTAATAACAGTATTAACTCAAATTTTATATGGGATTTGAGATTAATACCAAATATATAAATTCAGATCATCAGCACAATCGGTATAATATTCTGAAAATTATTCAAAAAATGAAAACTTTTTGGATTAGAACTTCAAAAATTTTAGGTTTCAGTGGTTTTCGAGTAATAATAGAAAAATCAGCAACAAAAAAATTCCCAAAATTTTACCACTTTTTTTTTCTTGTCTACGAGCGTGGAATAGTTATTTTTGTATCTAGTGCGCGAAATGCTACTTTGGTGATCGAGAACTGATTTTTTTAACGAGGCGCAGCCGAGTTAAAAAAAATAGTCGAGATCACCAAAGTATTTCGCGCATGAGATGCAAACAAAATTTTTTCTACAAACGCTTAGCTTAATATGAAAAAAAAATATTGAACTGGTTTGAACTGTTTTTCCAAATCAAGTAATTAGGGATTATAACTATGGGCAATATATTCTATGTTGAAAGCAACACTCAATGTTAAAGAAAACGTGGATTTCAAGAAATTAACCAAGTTGAAATATAAAAATCCCATATAGTTTACATGCAGTGTGCGAAGTAAGTATTTCGCACACTACTTCGCGCACGGTGTCATAGTAACAAAGAAAATGAAAAAAAGGGTCACTTCGCCTATTCTTGCCAATGCGCGAAACTTGTCATTTTTTGACGTTTGTAGAAAAATTTTATTTTTGCATAATCGTTATAATGATGGAATACTTTGTTAATTCAGCTTTAATTTAATTTTTATTGACCTCAATACGTCCACTTCTCGCCGAGATATCGGTCTTCAAATGGAAAAGGAAGACCTTAAATGAACTCCCATTAATGAACAATCATTGCTTATTCATAGAAATTTTTTTTCTTTATGTCGCATCAATATAAAAATTTAACAAAAAAAGGGCTTCTGGTGGTTTCTTGGAAAATCTACCGCTGGATCGGAAATGTTAAGGAAACCAATAATGTTAAGTGTGACTTTCACAATTCAATATGTTGATGAAAACCTTACGAAGAGCCAACTCAATTCAGGGAGCCGTTTTTTTGTTTGACTCGATTGAATTTCTGAAAAAAAATAAGGATCACGTTTTTTGCCCTGAGAAGCTCATAATCTTTAAAAAAGGCAAAAAAGAATTTTCTCGAGCTTTTTCCACATTTTAATTGCAGATAGTACATAAATTTCAGAAAAAAAAATAAAATAAACTGATAAATAAAATTTTTGTTAATTTAAAAACGGGTATTGCCACCCCTGTTTTTCCATTTGAAGAGCGATATCTCGGCGAGAAGTGGACGTATTGGGGTCAATAAAAAAATAAATTAAAGCTGAATTAACAAAGTATCCCTTCATTATAACTATTATTCAAAAATAAAATTTCCACGCTCGTAGACAAGAAAAAAAAGTGGTAAAATTTTGAGAATTTTTCTGTTGCTGATTTTTCTATACTTTCTCGAAAACCACTGAAACTTAAAATTTTTGAAGTTATAATCCAAAAACTAGACACTTGGAGCTACAATTTCCTTTTTTCAAAATCCTTGTACGACCATTCCTCTCAAAGTTACGGCATGTCGAAAATTGCCGAAAAATTTGGACATTTTTTTTGATCCTTTAATTTTTTCCAGTAGTGTATAATTCAACTATGTGCTCAGGCAAACCTGAATGTCTTTAAATACCATATTGTGAGTAAGCTTTTTTTTCAGGATTTTCCGATGGTGGAATATGTTTGACCACACAATGTATGAAGAGTGCTGTACAGATATTGGAGAGTATGGATCGCACTGTGGAACCTTGCGATGATTTTTATAAGTTTGTTTGTGGAAACTATCTCAGAAATAACTTCATTCCAGACGATAAAACAGAGATAAGTTCTTTTGCAGCAATAGAGTAAGTTGTTATGAAATGAAAAGTGTGGCAGCATGACGCTCGTTTCAATTGCGGCAACAGTTAGTATTTTTAAAAAGTGAAAAAACTGAATTCAGGTTTTTTACGTCAGTTCAGTACTTTCGTAGATTGACCAAAATATGTAAAAAAACGAACTATTCCTTCACGATATTTGAAACTGTACCGGGTAGCTTATATTAAAAAATTTATTCAACAAAAGGCGTTTTCGGAAACTTACTCAGGGTTACTAACTCTATCCATTGGGTCACGTGAACGATCTACTCGGATCACAGACAGTGTTCTAAGTTTACGAACACATCAGGTTTAGGATTTGAAGTGACAGTCGTATCAATAACATAACCAAATATTTTATGGATTTATTTTTTCAGTCCCAGTTCATTTTCGGATTGTTCCTAGCTTTGCTTTTCATTTATTGGCTTTTGTAAAATATTTCTTATAATTTCTGGTGTGCTTTTCATGTTTAATGTTATTTTTGTGTACCTATGTAGAGAATTTATTTTTTCAGTTCCTGTTTTTTCACTGACAGTCTCTAGCTCTGTTCGAATTTATTGGCTTCTGTAGAATCATCATCAAAGTAGAAAAGTAATTTCTACAAAAAAATGTAGATTAACGGTAAAACAACTTCAGCCGGGCCACCTAGTATTTCATAAAAATCGATTTCACTCACTGAGAAAACCTATAAAACCACCGACAGATTTTATAAGAGAAACTACAGTGAAATCTCCCAAGAGCGGACACCGTTGGTTCCAGCTTTTTTTGTCCGGACGTAGGAGGTGCATGCTTGTGGGAAGGTGCGAAGTAAATATAAAGAGAAATGAAAACAGGAAAAAATTATTTATTGAAATATATTTATAAACTCATGGAAGAAGAAATATCGATCTATTACACAAAACAGAATTATTTACATTATGAAATGGACAATTATTTAGAAAAAATGGTAATTTTGGGTTGTGTCATTTTTTCTCTTTTTCTACTGGTAAGCGAGTTTGGAAGTGGGTCTGAAGATTTTCGAGTGACTGCGAACTGAATTATCCTTTTCTGGCATATCGTCCAGCACCATCTTCTCTTTCAACGTCAGAAATCTTTTCTTAGGCACCATGGTTAAATAAGCATACGTTTCACTGCTAGCGAGAGAGAATTGTGTATTTCTTGCAGCGAAATGAAGGGTATTCCACGAAGTTCTATTTTGCACAATTAAACTAAAAATTACTGCGAGAATCTTCTATTAGTACTTACGTTTGTATTCACTTTTGGTCGTTCTTTAGAATTCCGCGTCCGTATCTGGGAGGTTTTTCGGCACTGCTGAGAAGGCAAGGCAACAAATGGTAAACATTTCGCTACTTTGTTCGAATTTCATGCTATGGAAGAAGGTTTTCGTATGGGACAAGAGATGGCGTTTTGGTATTTTTAACATGCATTCAGTGTCTTTCAGTGTTACTGTTATGTCATTGTTGTGTGGAATAATACCTTAAAGGAGACGCCGTTTCGCATTAAGTCCCAAGAAATACCTTCTATCATTCAGAGCTATCCTGTGCTGATGAGTCCTAATAAGGACGAAATGGCCATCCATAGGTGCTCTGATTGATACCACTTCCTTGCATTTTGTCTCGAACAAGGACGAAGTTAGCTCCGAAGTATGAGTTTAATATTGGTTGATTTATATCGATTAATATTATTCTCTGCTTTCACTTTATTGTTTTTCAATATTCATGGCGATGTACGCGTTAAACCTCTGTATCTATTAATGTTTAATTTTCAGAGATTCATTATCACACAAGATGAGGACTCTGCTTGAGGAACCTGCCAAATTGAATGAAATCAAACCATTCACGTTTATCAAAACTCAATATAAGACTTGCCTCAACAGTAGCCAAGACAATACAGATACCCTAAGATATATTCTGAGGCAATTGGGAGGATGGCCCGTTTTGGAAAGAGATAATTGGAGTGATCGTTATTTTGATTGGGCAAGTTTGGTCTATAAGCTCAGAAAACTTGGCTTACATTCCGAAATATTTCTGACGATCAATGCTGAGGTGATGATGGGGAATTCTTCGCAAAGGATACTACAGGTTAGTTGAAGTTTCTGTGCGCTTTATTTCTACTACACTGAACCAAAAGAGTACAGAGTTTTTCACTATAATTTGACCCCCCCTTTAACTTTGTTTCTAAGAAAGATACTGGAAAATGTTTCATACAAAACTTTCACGAAATCGACTAAGCTTTACAATATGAATTCACATAATGGAATATATACAGGCTGGCCAACATATTGATGACAACTTCATTTTTACAAATGGAACACACTGTATATTTTTCCATGTTTGTGTAGCTCCTTTCCCCTGATTTCGAATATGTAACATATGTTGGTCTATCTTTTTTATTCTGAGAACCACAGAGTTCAAATTTTAAGAACCACCTGGCAGAGTGCGTTTACTGAAAATACTCATTTTTGGAGTTATGATAACGTCAATGGGAAGATATACAGGGTGAACAATATTGAATGCAACTATATTTTTTCTCAAATGGGACACCCTGCCTTTTTTTTGATAGGCTATTTCCCCCTGTTCTCGAATATAAATGCGTATGTGGATTTGTCTCTTCAATTTTCAGAGTTTCAAAGTTTTGAAATGATGATACCGAATAAAAAAATTTGTGGAAAACCTACAAAATTCTTCATATCCAAACAATCTACTTAAAAGTATTACTTTAGAATGAATACTTAACAATTACTTAACCAATGAAAAATAATAAACTATGGTAGTATGGTAATAATAACATCAACTAAAGAAATTGATAATAATGACCACCTTCATTCAATCATATCGTCGTCTCAAGTTGTTCAGACTATTTTTGATAGCATAATTATGGCTTTGATTGATGTTAGAAATTAAAGCTTCAAAATTTGTTTTTAATCATTACAATATTTTTATTATTCTTTGTGCGTTGACGGAATTAGTTCCGAATTATGGGTTTAATATTGGTTGATTTTATATCATTGATATTATTCTGCGCTTTCAGGGAAATTGGTAAGGTTTATTAAGACCATGCTCCCAGACCAGAATGATTAACATCGCGGGGTTGCAAAATAGATCTTAAGTCTGAGGTGCTGCGTTGTTCACTGAGCCTTATCACCACTTCTCTAATATCATCTGATCAAATAGCTTTATAAAACACTCCTTGATATATCTTCTTTCAGGTTGATGAGCCAACTATAATATGTCAGGAATATGTGGAAAATGGTTTTAGTGACAAAATAACGACTGCAATGTATGATCTCATGGTAGACGCTACAGTCCTACTTGGAGCTGATCGTGAAATTGCTGAATATGAAATGAAGAAAGTTATGAATTTCATCATAGACCTTGCTCAAGTGAGAATCTTTTTCTCAAACCGTGAAAAAATTATATTTAATGACTTAAGTTATAATTTTCGATGATTAATAGTTGTTTTCCGCCGACCTCGAAATAAAAGGTGATTTTAATGTGTACGAAATTGATCATTGATAACCCATTTTAAAGCTCAATTTTTTGGCTATTTTAATGTGCAATCGTTCACAAAGTATTCAGAAGCACTACGAGAAATGTCAAAACTCTACTGGAACATAGATACATAGAAATTTCATTATGACAAATGAATGTCTTGTGCAGAATGAAAATGTATTTCAATCAAGAATTCATACACAATTCATATTGAGATCGTCGGAAAAATCTTGTAATCAACTCGGTTATTAATCGAGCGACTAATGGTCTCAAACTATTAAATCGATTATTAATGTCGATGTCACCACTTGAATCACATTGGTGGTCTACTTCTTTTCAACTTTGACTTTAGATGACTGTTGAATCTAGACATCGATTATGTTCAATATCTTTCCAAAGGCATTTTTTAATTATTATCTGAATGAAGTAATCTCACAACCAATTGTTCTTGAAAAAGGTAATATTAATAGAATCCTTAACCTGAAGTGTTCTTAAAAATTGGTCCTAGATTCAGCATTGCTGAAAGTGACAAGCCTTTTTTGACATTTTGTGAATGTTACATTAAGAACAATGATAAATCAATATCGACATTAATTTCATTAAACAATTCTCTTAGATAGCTGTTTCTCCAGAAGAAAAACGTGCTTCAGCATCCCTTGTCAATATGATGACTATCAAAGATTTAGAACTGACCTTTCCCATTGTCAGATGGCAATCCTATATCAACAATCAATTGATGGGAGTAACTGAAGTAGACAGAAAGACAACTGTTAATGTACTTCATCCAAAGCATTTGAAAAATTTGAATGCGTTGCTGATTCATACCGAAAAAAGGTGGGTACATTTGATATTCGAATAATTTGCAGCCAAAGACTACTTAACCCTAACTACACACCCTGGGGTCTATTAGACCCCAGCCAAACAAGAAATGCATACAGTCCGTTCACGAAAGGTTGAGCCGTCGGTTGGCCATAGAAATTTGGCATATTCCACTGTGTATATTAAAATTTGAGGTTATGTTGTTTATTTTCTTGTCAGATTGATACGCAATGTTGTCAATATTGCATAGAGTTCCCTGATAACTCGCAAGGCCGGGTAGCGTATTCTCAAATGCGTGTACAACTGGAGGCAACACTGAATTCAAATGCGCACGGGTTTGTTCCGCTAACTCTAATCGCAAACCCGTGCACAATTCAAGGCAGGCATCCTCATATCTTGCACGGGTTTGTGATACAAGCGGTCTTCCAAAACCGAGTCGAGGGCTGCGAATCTGATCGCCAACAATTCGCAAAATACGCACTAGGTGACCATTTTTCTACATCATTCTAAGAAAATATTGAGAGTGAATCAAATAGAAATAACATCACACATAATAGAGAACACATGGAGAACGAAGTGCCAAACACATTTTCACTTCCAATAAATCCAGCAGAAAACCGTATATCCATCAACAATGAAGACTACATTAATGGTGTTAAAAATATAAAATCACAATGGGAAAGAATAGCTGATATCTATAGGAAAAAGATTCCAATACTGCTAATACAAAAATTCTTATTAAGTTAGGAAAAAGGAAATGATTGGTCCAAATTACAAACAGCATCGAGTATAATTGCATATGCATATATTGCTGAAAAGAAGATCCAAAGAAGATCTCGAACAATTCATGTTCAGCTTACTTCAATCGCTCGCCGTAAAGAAAGAGGCCTACCATGCGGCGAAAGGATTCAATCAGGACGACCAGCTAAAACAGAAACTATGAAAAGGAAACGAATTCACCATATCTCATCTAACATTTCCAATAAAGAACCCCCTGCGAAAAAACATTAATGTTGCTAAAAATATATTGAAATTTGATGTGAGTAAATAAAGAATCAGTTCCGTAAAATGAAGTGTTTGAATTTTTCATCAAATGGAAACAAGATTTAATTTGTTTTAATCCCGCATGCTACCTACCTTCCTGAAACAAACACGGGTTTGTGTGTCAGATACTAATCACAAATCCGAGTATGATCGGAGGATGCCTGCCTTGAACTGTGCACGGGTTTGCTATTAGAGTTAGCGGAACAAACCCGTACACATTTGAATTCAGTGTTGCTTCCAGTTGTACACGCAATTGAGAATACGCGGCCGGGTACATTCCGCGACGTTGACTTTATTTACGTTATGACAGCAAATACTGCCAACTTTAGATAAATAAACGAACGCCTACTATACGCTCAAACTTTCGTGAACGGACTACCTATATGTCATCTGAACGACTTCATATATTTGATTACTGCGTTGCTTCTCTTTTAATATTTAATTTTTCAAAGTCAATGACCATATGTTACAAATAATTTTAAATGATTTCAAAACATATTCATTTTCATTATAGCAATTTTCAGGACCATAGCAAATTATATGATGTGGAATGTTGTTTTCTACGAAATTCAATATCTCAACAAGCCGCTCAGAGATAGATTCAATGAATTTTGGAAAGTAACAGATGGAAACACGCAAAATACACCTGAGTGGAAAAATTGTGTAGATGACGTTATTTTAAGGTAAGTTAGAGCTCTCTGTTGTGATCCTGTCTACCTACTACAGGAACAGGGTGACCATAAATATGTGAAACAAAAATTAACTGGACATTCTTAAGGAAAATTTAGGAGACCCTTATTTTCTATTTTGTGTTACAGACTTCTGAATTTGGCACTCCAGATTCGTTTCATGTCAATATCTCAGAACATTGTTGTATATTACATACCAAATTTTATACACAGGGGTTCTGAAATATGATGAACCGGACAGAGTGTTACCTTGTTTTCATGGTGTCCCCCTAGGGCAATTTTCTTTGAGCCCCTTTTCTTTGGAACCCGAAAATTGTGTTATCAAAGTTTATTCCTCCAAATTTCCACCGGGAGCCAATTCCCATACAAAATGTGCGGGGTCCTTTCAAAAGTAAAATTAATTATAATGCACAACATATCTCCCAATATTTAATTTCTGCGAAGTGATTCTCACTTTGTACTTGACTTCCCACATAGCACTTTCCAATTATGAATGCGTTTCGTACTATATAATACATTTGAAAAGTGAAAAGTTGCAAAGTAGTTGGTGCAATAGGCCCCAGGTTATAAATGTTTCTGTTTCTCGCACTTTTTTCGTGAAATGAGTCGTTTTCGTGTGAAACGGCATAATGTTATCATGCATATCAGGATTTGTAGTCAATCGTAGGAGCTACAGATTTAAAATAAATGTTATCCTAGTATCAAGAATAAGACATCTTCAGGAAGATTTGGATTTTAATTCAACACATTATACTCCTGCGATACCAGAACATATCTAATATGGTATTTTTTATTCCCTACAGAATATACAGTTTGATTTGTTGATTTTTTTAATATTGATTTTATAGTTTATAAGGCTTAACTCTTCTGTATTCATAATAGTAATTATTATAATAATAATTTCACACGGTTGGATATTCGTCTACAACGATTAGCTACAAATCCCAATATTCAGGAAATAGAATAACCTATGCCTTTAAACTAAAAACGGAAGGCAGGCGGCAAAAAAATTCAAAAACAGCCCATTCTTTTTTTAGGAAATAATAAATTTGGAAAAATAAAAATAGGCGAACAATGTTTCGGGTTCCAAACACAAGAGAGCCCAAGAAAAAGTGTCTAAGTGGCACCATGGCAAAAAAGATAACACTTTCAGATTCATCATATTTTAGAACCTCCGTGCCCGAAACTTTTTCTATAATATGTAACAATGTTCTGAGATTTTGACATAAAACGATTCTTGGCTGCCAAATTCAGAGATATGTTACACCGCTGCCAGCCTCATTTCACAAAAATAAGATATATACTTCCTCTGAATTTTCTTCAAGAACCCATTGTTAAATTTTGATGCATATATTCCGGGACATCCTGTATAGTAAATACAAGAGTACCATCTCTCCGCATTGATTAACAACTATATTTCCAGCCTTCCTCTAGTTGCTGGATCACTTTATGTCCGTAATTTTTTCAAGAAGGAAGCCAAAGATAACATGCTTGATTTAGTGGATTTAATTCTTCAACAATTCAAGAAAGAGGTCTTAGGTCTTCAGTGGATGGAAGAAGAATCTAAAACCAGGGCATTGTTGAAAGCTGACTCCATCATGAGTTTCATCGGTTATCCAGATGAATTATTGGACGATGATAAAATGATCGAATACTTTGCAGACGTGAGTATAATTTTGATTAAGCGTGCACGTTAACAAGTTATGTACTGAACTGAAAATTAAGCTCAAAACTTGAATATATGAAATTTCTGCTTCGGTATAACTCGACGTCAACCAGGAACCGGGTGAAAAGGCAAGTAATGCTGGTTGTCAGAAAAATATAAAAAAATCTAAGTTGCATGAGTTCAAAATAATGGGCATTTAAAAAAACACGCAAAATTCTACACCCTGTGACAGTCTTTTCGCTCCTGTTGCCACAAATATCAACTTTTTCCAACTTTTTTTTTTGCTGTGTAACCTTGAATAATGCTTGTCTAAACTGTAATCAAAATTTGGATACCAGCTGCTCTAGGTTTCATAAAAATAGGGCTTGCTTCTCAGAAAAAAAATCAAAATAAACAATCGCCTAGTTTCAACTGACTGTATTGAAAAAAAATGTACTACGTAAGTTTGGCATGTTTTGTCAAAAGTTGGCGCATTCAGTAAGGATTCCAAAATGGTATAATACTTGTTAAACTTTAGCGTTCGATTGCCTTTGAATACACTTTTTCTCAAACTGCTTCCCAGTAAAAAAGTCCAATGGATTCAAGTCAGGTGAACGGGCCGGTCACGAGATTGGACCAGAACGTCCGTTAACAAGTATTTTACCATTTTGCATGTTTTTTCAAATGCTCATTATTTTAAAATCATGCCACTTAGATTTTTTTTATATTTTCCTGACAACCAGCATTACTTGCTTTTTCACCCGGTTCCGGGTTGACGTCGAGTTTTGGGACACCCTGTATAATGAATAGCAATTTTAGCAACTTAGTTTGACAGATGTCGAATTCCAGACCTATACTTTTGAAACCACGAAATGGTTAACCCGTTATATCACACACCGACCAATTGTTGAAGAGATAACAATTATTAAAATTCAATTAAGTTTCTATCACTATATGATATTTTGATAATCATCAACCTAATTATGAAATATTCTCTTTCAGTTGGGAATTCCGCCAGAAAATTACTTATTGCTGGATTTAAGAGTCCGAAATTTCACAATGAATGCCCACTTCAAATTTCTCCTAGAGCCAGTGGACAAGAGGGATTGGAGAAAACAGCATTCACCAATAGATGTCAATGCGTTTTATGAGACTAGCTCAAACAGCATTCGTGAGTTTTAAGCATAAAAATTGAAGAAAATCCTGAAGTGAAGTTAATATCGTTTTCCCCATATGGCCAAACCTTCGAAATCTTTGGTAAAACTTAGGTATTAATTGATTATTGATTTCGTTAGCGATGTTGAGATATTCAAAAATCAAAGAGAAATATTTTCCTACGTGCCTAAAAGGGGCCCTCTCACTAAGAAGGAAGCGCGAAGGCTCCAATGCGCGTGGTACGGGGTACAGTGAAAATAGTGTGTGTATGGTGTTCCACCGTTCGAAATTTGGAATGCGCAATTCCCTTGGTGGGAATCAGGATAGTTCGGATTTACCCTTTCCTTTCTAAAATCACGTCAGGGCTTTCTTCAATATTTTTTTAATGAAAATGAAACATCCCATTGTAAAACCACATACAGGTTTGGAAATTCACATCTGAAATATACGATATACAATGCATCAGACAGATAATTCTTCCCTCCAGTTGCACAGATGAATAGTCGAGACAATCACTAGCTGTAACACACTGAATTCAGTTGTCTCACTTCATTATTCTAGTCTTGTCTCTCTCTCTTATCGTTTAGAGGAGCGTAATTCTCTAGTATGGTAGGCAACAGTTAATACTTGAATCGCGTATTACGGGCAGCTAGACAAATTAAAAATTCTTTACGTGCAGTGCGGGTTCCCTACCATACTGCGATAAGAGAGAGACAAGACTAGATTAATGCAGTGAGACAGTTGAATTCATTCAGTTATCGCACTTGATTATCTCGCCTATTCATCTGTGCAACTGGACGGAAGAATTCTCTGTCTGATGCCTTGTATATCGTATGTTTTCGATGTGAATTTCCAAATCGGTATACAATACATTCTTTCGCACTTCAGATGATCGATAAAATTAATTTTATCTCTAGATTTTCCTGCTGGAATACTTCAAAAGGACTTTTTCGATCACGAGGGTCCGAATTACATAAATTTCGGCAGAATCGGTTTTCTGATTGGACATGAGATCACTCACGGCTTCGATGATGAAGGAAGACTTTTTGACGAGAATAGTAACATGGTGGACTGGTGGGGAGAAAGTACGAAAACAGCTTTTATGGAAAATGCCCTGTGTATTGTAGAACAATACAGCAATAATACAGTTCCAGAAGTTAACATCAAGGTAACGTAATCTATACTAATATTATAAAGAGGAAAGATTTGTATGTTTGTGGCGTTGATACGAGTTAACTCATAAAATACTAGACCGATTTCAATAATTCTTTCACCCTAAGAAAGGTACAATGTCCCTGAGTAACATAGGCTATACTTTTCACTCGAGAAAATTAAGGAAACCTACTATAACTTCAATGATAAAACATATGAGTACCAAAATCAGCTATTTTCAGGTGCGCTGCAAAAATCGTAAGACGTAGGTACATGGAAACAATGTATTACGGAAATGTACCTCTCTAATAGTTCTACAAAAAAGTCCGCGATAGCATATCCTATCTATCTTTCAAGGTTTACTCGGTATCACCTTTTAAAGTTTTCCAAATGTTTCTCAAAATTATGCATTATTTGGGAGTTTTTTTATGAATACGCTATTGATCCTCATCCAATTAAATACGCCGTTCATACCCAGTATTTAATTCAGAACGAAATTGCCTTTCACATCATTCAATTATGATGAATACATCAAAAGATATGGCAGGTTGAAGATGAAATCGCACCAAAATGCGTCTCCGAGGTAGGCACTAGGCGGTTAGGAGAAGGTAAGGGATGTATGAATGTATTTTGGATTGCCTAATGCCCGTATTTTTATGATCACAAATCAGATCAACAGATGGAGCTGTAGTCGTTATTTAGGTTATTCATCTACTCTGCAACTAAACGGCTGGATCGAATTGAATGAATTTTTGTGTATACAGAACAACGTCTGTTGGGTCTGCTAGTTTTATATTTTATTAGATAAGCTTTGTGAAACCCACGGTAATTCTGATTACCTACCTCCTTTATCCTTTTAGTTAAACAAGTGTTGTCTCTTGTTCCGCTCCCCCTGTGCCTGTCCCAGAGCTGATAACAGCTGATAATTAGTGATTATCAACCTCCAAAAACACAGATTGTATTTCGTGTCTGTGCTAATTTAACAAATGGTAATGAGATGTTCAATGTGCAGATGGCTTTGCTGCCAGGCCAAGGACGTTAAAAGAAGAGGAAGAGTGCTCTATGTGCTTCTTCTATGTTCTGTGATGTGATTCTGACAAGTGACAGATCATAGATCGAAAAAACAACCACAAACTTGTGTGATTCGCAATCTAACACCGCAGGAAGTCGGTTTGAAAATTAATGAAATTCCACATAAATCAATTATGATCACGTTAGAAGAAAAAATTCAAATAGTTAAATGGTACTTTGGTGGTCAGTCAATTCAGGAGACAATGAATTCATTTTCTGCTGCCTTTGGAGATACCTATGTACCTACAAAGTCAGCGATTTCGAAAATAATAAAAAAATTCCAGACATGTGGATGTTTACAGCGATGTAATTGTTGCAGCAGTGATAAACCTAACCCAACAATATACACCAGTGAAAATCGTCAGAAAAAGAAAAAAATGAAAGAAGAAAATGGCTTGAGTAATCAAATTTCCGAAAAATCCAAGACAAGTAGATGTTCAAAACCAATAAAACGAAGTTATAATCGCAGAAGTGATAAACCAACAAAAACCATCAGTGAAAATCGTCTGAAAGTGAAAAAAATGGAGGTTTTGTGCGCTGCTGATGAAACCAGAGAACCCTATTCGTGTAGGAATCAAATTGCTGAAGAACTCGAAACAGGTGGATGTTTACAACGAATACAACGATGTGATTGCTGCAGTGATACACCAACAGAAACCATCAGTGAAAATCGTCTGAGAGTGAGAAGCATGTCAGATTTGTGTGCTAGGGTTGAAATTAGTGAACCTTGTTATCAAATTACTGAAGAAGTTCATATAAAAGATGAAACTGAAGATACTGGGATAATTTCAGGTGTGGAATTTTCTCACGTAATAATTTAATTATGTAAGCTTTTTTTGAGTTTTGGTCAATGACGAGACCCATTTTACTAGGTGCTGAGTATTCTCAACTCAACTCATTATATAATTTCCTGTTTTTTAAGACATTCTGAGATCTCTTAGCATTGAAATTCCAGATTAAGATGTTTTTCAGAATGTTAATCTGTTAGTAGAATTATATGAATCATTTCATTTTTCATTGTATTCTCCACAGAATTGGCACTCATTCTTTTGGCTAAATTCATCTTCATGAGGTGCTTCCTGACACGGCAATGGCCCATGAGAGTTCTAAAAGCATGCGATCTTTGCGTGTTGTATGTACCGAGGAATTCTTTCTCCTACGTGTCATACAAGAGTTTTGCTTCTGTATGCCTGAGTTTTTGTGAATCTCAGCAATTGAGACGGGTTCGAATGTGAAATTTTTCCATTCCTAATGGCTTCTCTCTCATACACTCTGTCTCTTTGCATTTCCTGGGAGGTTAAAGTTCTTCATTTCATTGAAAAGTGTTGCATAGTCAAAAAGTCTAACTCTGTTTTTGGATGATTTTTCCCAATGGTGCTGTGCTATTGCGAGAATATAAAATTTCTAAATTTTGAGCTGCAAACTTAATTCTGAACAAAATGCATATTTCAATTATTTTAATTACCTCCATGAAAGTTGTCAAAAATTTGAGGCATTACTGAGACATAAAAAAACCATTAAAGTGCGTTTTTTCAAATGGAGTATATCATAAGATATAATGAGGAAAAAATTTCAAATTATGTACATACCATGTTTCAATACCCAAATTGTGAGGCTTTTGAAATAAAAGCAAGTTTTCAATCACTTTGTATTTGGCATCTATGAAATTTCAAAGAACATGCTTTTGTGAAAAAATATTCAGGACCAGGAGTATTCTAAAAATGATATAATATATTAGGGTTCCTTGGTCGATGGCCTGTTGATATAGTATTTTCAATAAAGAACAGTTATTATTAGCGTTTCATCGGCCATACATTTTTTTGTATAATACGCCTAACCCTGCATCATTTTCATGCAAATAAATACTGAATTACACTTCAATTGTATTTGTTGCTTTGACAATATCCAAAAAACAATTAAATCAGTACCTATTACTCCAGAACAGTAGGTCTGATTCAAAACATCAACAAACTTAATGTAGATATCTACCACCCAAACATACCTTCTTATCTTTCTACTCTTAATTGAGAGATTACTGACATTTTGACCAAAAGATATCGCTCCCATTTCCTGGTAGAATCGCGTAAAACGCATCAAACATAATATCGTCGGCTTAATATGCAAATCACATAAGTCCATTTTGGGCAAATTTGAAAATGTGAGTTATGTCAAGGAGTTTCATGGGCACCTGTGCATAAATTCACACAAATCCAAAAAAACCTTCTAGCTGACGAAACCCGCAACAACGTTATCTAAGAATATAAAAAAATTACCTAAGCACATCCACAAATTTACAGTTTTTTTTCCTCTCCTCTAATCTTTGGGTTTTGGGACTTATGTGATTTGCATATTAAGGCGACGATATGTCTTCAGACATTTAGTTCATGTTAGATGTTTGAATGAAAGTTATTTATGCAAGAAAACCAGAAATGCACCCTGATGATTTATAAAGATTTTCTTATTTCAGATCAATGGAGCTAACAGTCAAGGAGAGAATATAGCGGACAACGGTGGAATAAAACATGCCTACTTGGCCTATACAGATTGGTTGTCCAGTCATGGTCCTGACAAATCTCTGCCAGGACTCTCCAGATATTCCAACAAGCAAATGTTTTGGATAGCTTCTGCAAGCTCGTGGTGCTCAAAAACAAGGCCAGAAAGAATCAAAAAAATGCTTTTATCAGATGAACATGTTCCTATGTATTACAGAATTAATATACCACTGGCAAATTCCGAATATTTTGCTGAAGATTTCAAATGTCCGTTAGAATCAAATATGAATCCAATAACTAAATGTAAAGTATGGTGATCTTGTATAAATGTATAATATTTCTGGAAGAGGAGAAGTTATGTAAATAATAAAAGTTACTTTCAGTATTTATTCACACAATTTATTGGGACTTATCACATTCAGATGAACTCAATCTCCAAAAGCTCTCTTGCTAGGCCATCAGTATGTTTCCATACCGTTTTGAACTGAAATATATTTTTTTCTTTTAACACTTGTTTGAACTCAAAAAGTCCACCACCAGGACCAAAATAATACGCTTTTGCAGCTAAAAATCTGTGGAAAATGTAAGGAAAAAGTAAAAAATATATCCTTAGTAGTTCAACTCAAATTTTTTTTTGGCAGATCGTGGTTCGAGTTATCGAAGCGCGACTACTTCTTGATATCACTACAACCTCACCAAAGATTTATGTGAATCATACAATGTATAACAAGTCTAGTTATCATATAAAAGGATACATTTTACCCTGAGGATTCAATAAGTTTTGGAAAATGGAATGAAGCTTGTCATAACTTTTAGGATTATAAATTGTTTCACAGGTGAATATATAATCAAACTTTTCCTCAGAGCTGTATTTTTCTCGCCAAAGTTCTACAAAAGATTTCCAGTCTCCACTGAAGTATTTACACCTATTTATATTGAATTCTGGAATATTTTCGTTATTTGCATTCACATTTGGATATGTAACATATTTCAAAACTTCATCATTCTGAAATTCCAATAGAATAGTATGTGTGAATTGTTGAGGTTAAAGACATTCGAGAAATTTAAATTTTATCAATAAGTGATTATGCCAGATATCAAAAAAATCAATGCAACAAAAGCATGAGTTTTACAGGATACCTCTGCTTCAATGAATTTTATGATTTTTTAAAACGAATCATCAGCTGAAATATCGTAAAAACACCTAAACCTTACATAATCTTGAAACAAACAAGTGGCTCCCTTGGTCATACAAGTTATTCCAATCAATCCGGCACCACAACCCAAATCCAGTACTCTTTTCGATTGAAAATTCATTTGCTCATTCTCCATATAATTCAAAATATCATATGTTGCTTCCCAAATTTTACATCCTCCTAAAATATTGAATGATTTGGAATTGAAGGAGAAATAAACTATAATGGAAGGAAAATACCTTCATATATTCCAGGTAAAAGGTCTGAATGGCTTACCTCTGCCTTCAAAACCTCAGAAAGTTCCTCATCATCACTCCTTAGCAAAGCAAAAATTGAATCTTGGTTTTCAATAAATCTCAAGTTTCCGGACAGTTCTTTATAACTCAGTGAACAAGTTTTTAAATGTACGTCAACTTTGTCAAATTCATCCTGAGTTAACTCTCTACTTTCTCTGATTTTACCGACTTCCTCGGGTTCTTTGAATTTCTCTACATCTGAAATTATTATGGTATATTTGGGTAATTCATAAATTTTTTCTCTAACCTGATGAAGTGTTATCATCAGTGGAAAAACCAAAGGAAAACATTTTGGCATGAAAAAGTTACTCAGAATATTTAAATTTTTTCTCGAATCGGATGATAATGAGGAAATTGAATTGCTCAACCTGTTCAAAACCACAGAACATATAATATAAAAAAAACGAAATATAAATGAAAAACAAACTTTTTTGGATTTTGAGTTGAGGTTAACTCACAGAACATAGGTTAACTCACAGAACCATAGATAAATAAACTCTTTATTTATCTATGCACAGAACATAAATTAACTCATAGAACTTAAGAAATGTTATTCCGCAAGGCGCAAATGGCCAATAAAAATAACGTGCGTTCAAAAGTTCGTGGTCAAGTAGGCTGTGGATTCTATTTTCCCCTCATAGACTCTTAGGAAAAATAGAATCCACAGCCTACTTGACCACGACTTTTTTTGAACGCACGTTATTTCCCAGCATTCCCGAATTATGACAGTTTTCTTCTGAGCACTAATAATATACGGGATTTATTATAATAATAACAGACTACAGTGAAATGGCAATTAGCAACCGACAAAAAATTGCATTCATTTCGTTATGATTTATTATTTTATTGATCATATAAATTCGTTATGGACTGATATAGATTTTTATACTTTTCATAGGATCCGATAGAGGACGCCATTGATAACACAACAACCAAAATCTAGTCCTGTGAGTGTTGTTTTCTTTAATGAATAATTAATACCAAAGATTGGTCAGAATCTTTGATTAATATGACGTATCTCATGCTTTATTGTCGTGAATTCGTGAAATATTTGAAAATGTTTTTCTGATACATGAAAATTGGAAATCGCTCAATAATGTAGATGTGATGAACAAATGTCGAAATGATAAAATAATGCTTTATTCAATGGCAAGTTCTTGTAAACACTGCAAAATACATATCTCCATAATCATATAGGTTCATTTTGCATTTCCCATGATATTAAAAAAAAATTCCTGAGCAGCTGCTTTTGAGCGCTCGTTCATTGGTGGAGCAATAATGATATTAGGTACCTCAAAATTTTGTATAGGACTTGAGATTCGTGCCAAGTATGTGAATGCAAAATCTCAGCACGATCGGAACTATATTATGAAAATTATTTAAAAAACTTAAGAAAAGCCCTGAGCATTAGCTTTTGAGCGCTCGTTCTTTGGTGGAAAAATAAGACTAGTACCTACCTAAAAATTTTATATGGGACTTAAGATACCAAATATATAAATGCAGAATCTCAGCACAATCAGAACTATATTCTGGAAATTATTCGAAAAATTAAATATGTAAAAAATAAATAATTAAAAAAATTGAATTATATGCTTCTGATGATACGATCCTCTTGAAATTTTGCATGAATGTTCAGTATACAGTGTTGATTCAAAAAATGAATTTCAGTTGAATCGGTTATCCTTTTATGAAAATATGGAAATTCTTGGTTTCAATATTCCAATTGAATTTCCTATGGTTCTGTTGACATTATGGCCTCGAAATTTTACATGAAAATTCAGTATAACAGTCTTCATTCACAAAAAAAGGTTCACTTGAATCGGATATCCTGTTATGGAAATATAGAGATTCTTCTTTTCATTATTCCAATTGAATTTCCTATGGCTCTGTTAACACTATTGCCGCAAAATTCTGAATGAATTCATTCAGTTTATCAATCATTATTTATAAATAAATTTCATTCGGTTCTGATATTTTTTATGGAAATATGAAGTTTCTTTTTTTCGATATTCCAATTGAATTTGTTATGGTTCTGTTTACACTATGGCCACAAAATTTTGCATGAAGCTTATCATGAGCATCTTGCATATGGCCGCAACATTTCATTTCGATGGGTTTCGTTTGTCTGAGATATTGAGGAACAAACATTTTGAATGACCATATTTTATGGAACACTCTGTACGATTTAGCTGGTTAACGATCTTAACTGAGCCATTTGGGAACAGAACTCACCCTGAAAATTTCAAGTCTCTAAGACAATTTAGACAATCCCTTAGAAAGTTATTGTGCTAACGGCCGGCCGAACGGTCCAACGGACAGAATTGAATTTGATCACGAATTCGTCATCAGGGAGTAGACCCTATCGTTTGAGACCATATTCGGTTCAAAATTCGAAAGTCACAGACATTTGGCAAAACGATATAGCACTCGTTTAAGGAGAACGAGTGCTCAAAAATGAAGTAGGTATAATCAAAGATATTTTGCAAAATATCTTTGGGTATAATCCGTTCACGAAAGTTTGAGCGCATAGTAGGCGTTTGTTTATATGTATATCTGAAGTGGGCAGTATTTGCTGTCATAACGAACTCTATGAATATTGACAACATTGCATATCAATCTGACAAGATAATAAACAACATAACTTAAAATTTTAATATACACAGTGGAATATGTCAAATTTCCATGGCCAACAGACGGCTCAAACTTTCGTTAACGGACTATATGTAAAAAATCAATAATTATAAAATATTAAATTCTATGGTTCAGATGATGGAATCCTCTTGAAATTTTGCATGATCATTCAGTATAACAATCTCCACCTACAAAATAAATTTCACTCGAATAGAATACCTCTTGTTATAAAAATATAAAAATTCTTCATTTCAATATTCCAATTAAATTTATTATGGTTCTGTTAACACCATGGCTACCAAATTTTGCATGAGCCCTATTATGAGCATCTTGCTTATGGCCGCAAAATTTTATTCCGATTGGTTTCGTTTTGTCTGAGATGTTGAGGAACAAAAATTTTGAATGTCCATATTTCATGGAACTCCCTGTACGATTTGGCTGATTGACCGCAGCATTTGGCAACGGAACTCAGATCTCTAGGTCAATCCCTTCGAAAATTATCGTTCTAACGGCCAGATGACCCCATGGACAGAATTGAGTTCGACCACGGATTCGTCATCAACGGGTAGAACCCTATCGTTTTTGGCTCAAAATTAAAAAATTACAGACATTTAGGCAAAACGATATATAGCACTTGTTTAAGAAGAACGAGCGCTGAGCCGCTGAGACCTCAAAAATATATTCTTGACACAACCACAATTTCTACCAATCATGATTCAAGATTTTCAAATTTACGTAACTTGTGTTGTCGATACCTGTGAGACCATACCATAGAGCTGTGGAGTTTGCAATTTGGAAAGCATTTAATTAATATATACTCCGTTCACATATTATTGAGCGCAAAGTAGGCGTTTGTTTATTTATCTGCGATTGGCAGTATTTGATGTCATAACGGTGAACAAAGTCAACGTTGCGGAATGTAGTGAATGTACCTGGCCTCGTCCGACGAGCTTCCGAGTTATCAGAGAATGTTACTCGTATATATTGACAACATTCCGTATCAATCTGACAAGAAAATAAACAATATAACCTAAAATTTTAATACACTCAGTGGAATATGCCAAATTTCCATGGCAAACCGACAGCTCAAAATTTCGTGAACGAAATATTGGTAGGTAGATGTAGGTAGTTGTCAAAATAACAGGTGCAATTAAACCGAATATAATTTCATGTTTTAAACTGCATACATGATAATGCCACAGAGAAGCTGCTGAAGTGACAAGAACTCAAATAAAGCGTTCCAAAACCTTGTGCAGTTCAATGCCTTCAGAACCGAGGCGTGCTCACCGGTCCATAAAAAATAAACGTTCTTCATAGCATCTCTATGAATGGCCTACTTTTAGAATTGTGTTAGCTGGGGTTTCATTCGTGTCTATCTCAACATCAGGAAATGTGAGACTATAATATGTGCTGCACATTTTTAAGTTCCCACACGATGTACACAGCGTTCACTGTAAATATGTGTGGATGAAGATCTCATTATTTCCGAATCATAAACTATAGAGGATAGTAATAAAATTTCGAATCCAGTGAAATTTCACAGGTTACATCAAGAATGTTATGATTCATGATGAATCTGAGGAAATGAATATCTATCTCAAGCAAGGGCGCAGCCAGGGGGGCCCGAGGGGCCATGCATTGTGCCAGGCGATAGAAGGCGATAAAATATGAAAAAAGGTCCCAGGAATATATGTCCTAAACTGCTTCTCTTAAGAAATACAGGGTGTTAAAGTTTTTTTTTTTTATTTGATGCTTTCTTGAATAACTTTGGACAAAGAGGTAAGAATTGAACAAAATGTGATATGCGGGGGTTTTGAATGATGCAAAATCCAAATATCCTATTAGTTTTTAGATAACTAATAGGGTGCGCCACATAATAATTCCTCCACATTTAAATCAACCCTAGTTTAGTTTAGTTTAAAAAAGGGTTACAGTTCAGAGACCTCAAGGTCTATTGTGTCCCCTTACAGAGCTGTTCTGGCTACACCCTTCACAGCTCGCCTTCCAGTTTCAGAGATCTAATGAAATCCAATATCTGCGAAGGCTTCAACGAAGCTAGTTCCTTACTCTCATAAGTTTCTCGCCCAAGGAATTCTCTCCTTAGGCTCGCAATGCCGAAGCATTCCGTGAATAGGTGAATGGGGGTTTCTTCCTCCTCCCCACAGAACCTACACTCGTCAGCCCTAACTTTTTTGCCTGTCATTTTCATTATTTTGTGTTTTTGATTGAGATTCTGATTTAATTCCTTTCTGTTGGTTGTTATTGTAAGTAGGTTACTTTGGCGCTTCTGGACAATTTGCGTGCATCATAAGTTCTCGATGCATTTAACCGGAAACCGTTGGTCCTAGCGACTTCATTAAAGTATACATTTTTGAAGGAAAAATGCTTTTTCGCTTTTTCTACTCCAGAATGACATACAGTGCGAGGCAAAATAATTATAGGGTTAATTTAAATGTGGAATCCTATATGTGGGCGTCCTCTATAAGTAATCTAAAAACTAGTAGGATATTTGGATCATACAAAACCCCCGCATGTCACATTTTGTTCAATTCTTACCTCTTTGTCCAAAGTTATAAAAAAAACAAATAAAAAATAAACTTTAACACCTTGTATTTCTTAAAGGAAGCAGTTTCCAACATATATTCATGGGACTTTTTTTCATATTTATGGCCCCTTATTGCGTGACACTATGCATGGTACTTTTTTCCTTGACACCCTGTATATTGGAAAGGCATTTTAGAAAATAAATGATCATCAACAGATTTCAGAAAAGATATTGTGAATTTGACATTTTTTTGTCAACCAGAAAGACAAAGATAGAAATAACCGTATTTTTGTTTGTTTTTTTCCCCTGAATATTTGCATCGGACCCCCCCGAATGAAAATTCTGGCTGCGCCATTGATCTCAAGCAATTTCTCATCCGAATGCTAACTTTGCCGGAAGCTGACTGGCTAACTTCTACAAGTATGTTAATATCGACACCATAGGGAATTATTTAAAAGAGCTCATCCTAGATAAGATATTTAAAATGACATCTTCGATGCAGTTTTCATATAAAAAGGATATTTTTTCGGAAAATTCAAGGAAGAAATACAAGCACCAAAATATTCCTCCGATATTCGACTCATTAGTAGAAACTCACGTAATCACTAAAAATCGAAAAATTACTATCATAATTCTAATTCAAAGTAGTATGAGAAACACATATCAGATCTTGTTGATTCATAAGTGTCTTTCTGAACTGCCCTCGTAACTATCGCAATTTTGAGAATCCATAGGTCAAGACGAAAGAACGAATGAAAAACTTTTTGATACTACTTGTCTGTAAATATACGAACATTACAACCTGAGGCCATTCATTTAAGTTTGGATGGATTGAGATTTCAAATTAAAAAAGCATAAGGAGACCTGCATTTGAAATTATAAATCCATGGGTTAATGAATTTTCCTTTGTAATTATAAGTAAAAGAATAATGGTCTCTTTGCAGTACTGTCCAATCACAAATTTTTTAATACAAAAAATTGGGAAAAGCCCTGAGCAGGTGCTTTCTGAGCGCTCGTTTTGGTAGAGCAATAATGCTATTAACTCAAAATGTTGTATAGGTCTTGAGATGCTAGTAGAAGTAGGTAATATGAATGCAAAATCGCAGCACTATCGGAATTATATTCTGGAAATTAAAAATGAAATGATGTAAATTTAGTTTTTTATGTTCAATCAAGGTCAAACTGACACAAAATTCAAGTTATCTTCTATCAGTGTTTTCCCCGAAACTAACCAGAACTACTTAAAAAATTTCTGAATTGGTAAAATTCAAATTATCTTCTATATTCTATAGGGTGTCTCATTTATTAGAAGTGTCCACCCACAATAACTCAACAACAAATCGGAGTTTGTGAAACACTCGGACAGTTCGATTTTTGATGAGGGAGACATTATGTGGGATACAAAGCTCGTTTCTTTTAGCAACCCCCTTGAGAGGGTTGCAACCCCATGAATCATTTGAGTAAGGAAAGTTGTAAGTTTTGTTGTACCTATGCATGGATTCAAATTTGTATGAACCTGCAATTTATGTTCGATGAAGTGAATATTTACAAAGTTACAGGCTGATTTTTAATACCGATACCGATAAAACTGAATAAACCAATCTCTTTATACAGGGTGTTTGGTAGCTGGGTGCAAACCTTTAAGGGGGTGATACACTAGCCCATGTAGAACATATTCATACAAACATTTTTATTTTCTAGCGCGTTTTCTATTTTTAAGGGAACTTTTACCATTTTTAGTACAAAAACCCAAAATTGGTCAATTAAATGCTAATAACTTCTAATCTTAACAGAAATGTCCGGTTTTTTTCATTTATTTCAGTAGTCTTATGTGTCCCCAATCGTACTAAAGTAGTTTGAAGCACCATTGTATCCAAAAAAGTTATGTACATAGCATTTAAACTTTACAAAAAAAAAAGAAAATAAGAAATCTGACCTTTGATGCCAATTAAAAAAATAAATAAAATACATACAGGTGTTCAGACACTTTTAAGAACATGCGTAGTTATTGCTCTTTCGTTTGAGGTATCATTTATCTAGCTAAGTCCTAAACTTTTTTAATTAGGGTACCTGAACCAGTTAAAGGTCGTAAATATGGATTTTTTGGAATTAAAGAAAAAAATGTTTTGTACTGTAAAAATTTATTGTTGGTGTTCAAAATGTCCTCCACCATTGCGTATACACTTTCTACAACGATTTGGTACTTCAGTTGTGGTTACTTTCATTTGCATTTCCTGTTTCATAATTTCAAACGCTGCCTCTATTCGCTGAAGTAATTCTCCTCTCGTGGTGATTTCTGTTTTGTATACGAGTTCTTTCGCCCGACCCCACACAAAAAAATCCAACGGAGTCAGGTCGGGCGATCTGGCAGGCCAGGAGATGAGTCCGTCTCTCCCGATCCAGTTGCCAGGAAAACAGCGGTTCAGGTGTTCGCGGACGCTTACAGCCCAATGTGCTGGGCATCCATCTTGCTGAAATGTGATCGGCCTGTCCATGTCCAATATTGGCACTTCGGCATCATAGAGTAACATTGGCAAGTCGTTTATCATGAATTCGAGGTAATTTCCTCCATTCAAATTGTCAGGCACATTGGGCTGTAAGCGACCGCGAACACCTGAACCGCTGTTTTCCTGGCAACTGGATCGGGAGAGACGGACCCATCCCCTGGCCTGCCAGATCGCCCGACCTGACTACGTTGGATTTTTTTGTGTGGGGTCGGGCGAAAGAACTCGTTTACAAAACAGAAATCACCACGAGAGGAGAATTACTTCAGCGAATAGAGGCAGCGTTTGAAATTATGAAACAGGAAATGCAAATGAAAGTAACCACAATTGAAGTACCAAATCGTTGTAGAAAGTGTATACGCAATGGTGGAGGACATTTTGAACACCAACAATAATTTTTTACAGTACAAAACATTTTTTTCTTTAATTCCAAAAAAATCCATATTTACGACCTTTAACTGGTTCAGGTACCCTAATTAAAAAAGTTTAGGACTTAGCTAGATAAATGATACCTCAAACGAAAGAGCAATAACTACGCATGTTTTTAAAAGTGTCTGAACACCTGTATGTATTTTATTTATTTTTTTAATTGGCATCAAAGGTCAGATTTTTTATTTTCTTTCTTTTTTTGTAAAGTTTAAATGCTCTGTACATAACTTTTTTGGATACAATGGTGCTTCAAACTACTTTAGTACGATTGGGGACACATAAGACTACTGAAATAAATGAAAAAAACCGGACATTTCTGTTAAGATTAGAAGTTATTAGCATTTAATTGACCAATTTTGGGTTTTTGTACTAAAAATCGTAAAAGTTCCCTTAACCCAACACCAGCCAACGTCCCTTTTTTGGGACGCTCCATTTTTTTGTTTTTGTCCAAATAAATCTTTATTATAATTCATTCCCTTTCAGCCATCGTCCCAAAAATGGGACGCCAATTTTCTACGGATTGGGAAAATTTTTTTTCAAAATTTTAGTAAATATTTCATAAGAGAACACTCAAAAATCAGTTATTCAAAAAAAATACTCGTTTTCATTATATTTGAGTTCTGGCTAGTAATGGGTTAAAAATCAAAAACGCGCTAGAAAATAAAAATGTTTGTATGAATATGTTCTACATGGGCTAGTGTATCACCCCCTTAAAGGTTTGCACCCAGCTACCAAACACCCTGTATAACACGACCTGCAGGTTCATACATCTTCGAATCAATGCATACATTTGTGTTACGAAACTACTCGCTTTACCTATTTAAATTCCTGAGCTTTGACCCCAGATCATGTCTCCTTATCATCAAAAATAAACCTTTCTGAGTGTTTTCACGAATTATGATTCGTTGTTGATTTATTGGGGGTGGACACTTTTAAATGAGAGAGTATATAAATGATTCATATGAACACTCACAATTTTTGAACAGTACGTTCATAGAGTTCTGGACAAGTGCAGGTTTAAAAGCAACGTGAGAAAATCGTTCCCATAGAAACATATTTGTATTCAAACGTCCGCTTTGAGTTCGTAGACCTAAAACAGTTTTTCGGCAGTGCAGCACAGCCTGATGTTTGTTCATGGCCACTCTCTAATTGTATTTTGTTCGTGCATTCACGTAACAAATAGAAATTCAATGCACTCTCCGTAGCTTCATGCAAGAGGAGAATCCCACCTTGGAACCAATATCCAATAATAAAAATACTTCTTGTTTCTCATCTATCTTTGAATGAACTTTCTCTTTTGTCTACGCTGTGCTGTTGCTCGATATTTATTGATCTAATACCTAAGGCAAATTCTAGCACATTTCGATTTTTAATTTCAAAAGCAATTAATTCTATACCTATGCTTTTTTGAATTTTATATGCTTTTTTGAATTTTATATTTTTCACCCTTAAAGCCCTAAACCCCTGTATTCAATTTTTTCAAATGGGAATATATGGGTTATGATACACATCAAATGAAAGGTGATTCGATTACAACGAAAATTTTTTGCCAGTTCCAACAACCAATAAAATTTCCTCATTTTGTATCATATAAACAATTTAAACCAATCATGTCAACATTACCCTGATAACAAACCATGGGCTGTTTTCACGTTGCTATCGACACATATTGATTTATCTCGATTTTGAAGTTTCAAATATATATAAAAAATAATTAGCAAAAAATTTTATATCCGAATAACCCTCGTAAATGCTCATCAATTTTATGACAACTTCTTCAAGCTTGTTGTATAGGCAACAGACTTCCGCCTTCGGCGTCGGTCTGTTTCCAAGCAAAAGCTTTCGAAATCTGTCATAAAATTTTTTCGAACAATTATCAATGTCCTTGGGTTATTACTACTGAAAACCAATTCAGCGGCTTGAAGTAGAATTGGCTCTACCGTTTTTTTGGGCGCTCGTTCCACTTAAAGAGGTGCTTTATCGTTTTGCCCAAATGTTTGTTCGGTTCCCAAATGCCACATTCAAATTTCAAGTTCGTTAACCAGCCAAATCGTACAGGGTGTTCCATAACTTATGAACCATTCAAAATTTTTGTTCATCAATATATCGGACAAAACGGAACCAATCGAAATGAAATTTTGCGGCCACATGCAAGATTTTCCTATTAAGCCTCATGCAAAATTTTCTGTCAAAAGTGTAAACAGAACCATAAAAAATTCAATTGGAATATTGAAAAGAAGAACCTTCATATTTCCATAACAAGATATCCGATTCGAATGAAATTAATTATGTGAATGAAAACTTACCTATATACTGAATACTCGTGCAAAATTTCATGAGGAGCGCATCACATAATACTTATTATCATGGTCCTTAAACAATGCTAATACACAGTGCATCATCTGAACCATAGAATTTAATTTTTTAATTATTGATTTTTTACATAATTTCATTTTTAATTTCCAGAATATAATTCCGATCGTCCTGCGATTTTGCATTCATATACCTACTTAGCATCTCAAGACCTATAAAACATTTTGAGTTAATAGCATTATTGCTCTACCAATAAACGAGCGCTCAGAAAGCACCTACAAGGCTTTTCCCAATTTTTTAATAAAAAAAATTTATTCAGTTTTTTCGGTACCGAATAATTGCATTAAAAACCAGCCTGTAACTTTGTAAATATTCACTTCATGGAACATAAATTGCAGATTCATACAAATTTAAATCCATGCATAGGTACATATGTGGTACTACAAAACTTAGGTACCACTTTCCCTACTCAAATTCTTGATGGGGTTGCAACCCTCTCAAGGGGGTTGCTAAAAGAAACGAGCTTTGTATCCCAGATCATGTCTCCCTCATCAAAAATCGACCTATCTGAGTGTTTCACAAACTCCGATTTGTTGTCGAGTTATTGTGGGTGGACACTTTTAATAAATGAGACACCCTATAAAATATAGAAGATTTTACTCATTCAGTAATTTTTAAGTAGTTCTGGGGCCTATTGCACCAAATACTTTGCAACTTTTCAATTTGCACTTTTAACTTTTCAGATGAACAACGTCGCACGAAACGCATTCATAATTGAAAAGTGCAATGTGGTAACGCAAGTGCAAAGTGAAAAACACTTCGCAAAAATTAAATCTTGGGAGAAATGTTGTGTGACGTAATTAATTTTCACTTTGCAAATTTGTCAGAATGCAAAGTGAAAAGTTGCAAAGTATTTTGGCGCAATAGGTCCCTGGTTAGTTTCGGGGAAAACACTGATAGAAGATAACTTGAATTTTGTGTCAGTTTGACCTTGATTGAACATAAAAAACTAAATTTACATCATTTCATTTTTAATTTCCAGAATATAATTCCGATCGTGCTGCATTCATATACCTACTTAGCATCTCAAGACCTATACAACATTTTGAGTTAATAGCATTATTGCTCTACCTATAAACAAGCGCTCAGAAAGCACCTGCTCAGGGCTTTTCCCAATTTTTTTTTATTAAAAAATTTGTGATTGGACAGTATTGCAAAGAGACCATTATTATTCTTTTACTTATAATTACAAAGGAAAATTCATTAACCCATGGATTTATAATTTCAAATTCAGGTCTCCTTATGCTTTTTCGGGGAAAACACTGATAGAAGATAATTTGAATTTTGTATCAGTTTGACTTTGATTGAACAAAAAAAATTTAATCAATTTAATCACAACTGATTTTTCCGAAAATGCGCTATTCGTTATTGTTTCACACAATTCGAAAAAACGATGACAAAAGGAGAAAATGTTGATACCAGCAATGGCAGCAAATGCCTAAATACCGTATCGTGATACGAACCCAGGAATGGAAAACGAAATATAAGTATATTATGAAGGGTTTTCCAATAAGAGGTGTTATTTTGAATAGCCCGCTATTTCGGTAGATGTCATGTTTGAAGCTGTCATTTTTTGACATTTGACAAGTAGAAACTTCGCCATTAATAAAAATGGAACGATACACTCCTCAAGAACGCATTGAAATTATTGAAATTTACTATAGAAATGGTGAAAATTTGGCAGAGACGGTTCGTAAAACTCGAACATTTTTGGGTCGTCGTGAAGCACCTTGTCGGACCGCAATAAAGAAATTGGTGGAAAAATTCGAGCTTTTGGGACAAGTTAGTGATGTGAAGAATAAAACCCGTGCACGTCGCTCAAGAACAGCCGAGAATATTGCTGCTGTAGTCCAAAGTGTTGAAGAAAACCCAGGTTTGTCAATTCCTCGTCATTCTTTGGAATTAGGCATTCCACAAACGTCAAACGTCATTACACCGTATTTTTTTATAAAGTTCAGTTGACGGCGCTACGTGCCACAAAAGCAACGAAACCATTGATCTTCTGCGGGAAAAGTTTCCGGACCGTGTTATCTCTCGAAGAGGTGATCACCATTGGCCACCGAAATCTTGTGATTTAACACCTTGGGACTTCTTTCTTTGGGGCCATGTGAAAGAACGCCAATAGCCCAGCGTCGATTCAAGACCTCAAAGATGGAATTCGTGAGGCTATCGAGGACATAGGGCAGCCACTTGGAAGGATATGGTCCTCTGTAAGCGTGGTCGTGGTGGTCATTTGCCTGATGTTATTTTACACTATTAACGGCATAGCTTCTTCTTCATAATGAAATAAACATCCGATCATTCATATTGAAAAATGGCATTCGAATATCAAAATAGCACATCTTATTGGAAAATTCTTTAGTAGTGTATATTTCATTAATCATTTTATCGAACTCACATATTCGGTCTTGCAATCTGAATAATTCTACTTCAGACTTATTCAGATTATTTTTTACGAATTCTTCTATAGAGCAGCATGACGTGATACTAAATTTAAATATACTTACTTTAATTCATCCTCTCTTCTGCTGTTGGGTATAATTTCTACGAACCCTAGCCGTTCAGTGCCGACAACGATCCTCAATATCTATTTTCTTCCCTATATTGTGAGGGGGTTGCCATAGTGCTTATTACATTCTTCTATTATATACATCAACTTCTTCCAGTATGAATTTCTGTCAACTTCGTTCTTTTGTGTTAGATCAATGAGAAAATATTCTCTTATTCGTCTTGTTAGATCTTTGAAAATAATTATTAGGAATTTACAATTTTGCTTGGACGAAATATAAGAGCGTTATCATCGTTCTGATGCAACATCAGTTATACAGAGTGCTCCAGATCTTAATCAAGAAATTTCAACCCCGTTCTCCACGTCGAAAAACAGCCCTAGTTTGTCATTTAAACATATGCCGAGAAATTTTTTTGCTGGATTAGCCTGTATAACAGAATAAAGAGAGAAGTAGTTTGACTTTATTATGACTACATATACCGGTGGCCCACCACTGACGCGATGGTCATTTTGAGGTTGTAAATGATGATATTTTGAAAATCTTTTTTTATGGTAAGTATAGAGTAATCAAACGCACAATTCAAAAATATTTCCATACATACAGGGTGTTCCAATACAAAGATACAGACCAAAGTTACACTTTTTTGAATGTGACATCTTGTTTATGACTTCAAAAAGGGAAAGGCAAGCTCAAATTATGATGAGTTTCTTCAGATCACTCCCTATATTTGTTGAACCATTTACGAGATAATCGCGAAAAATTCTAAATATGGAGTCATTTTAAAAAGTAATTATCAAGGAACCAATTACGCAAGCGATACAAACAATGTTTTTTGAGTAGACATATTACCTAGTCCCATGAAGAGGAAACAAATTGAACTGTGGAATGAACAGAGTGATCCTAATTAATTCTCAAACATCTAGTACGAATAATGGTCAAAAACTTTCTTATTTCAAATGGCACGCCCGTTATTTCTTCATCTCGTTGAACGCTAAAATTAATTTCTAAACTTTTTTCATAAGGTTTTTCTATACTTAACCCTATAGTTTCTCAGTCATTCTCGATTTTCAATTCACTCCACATTGTTATTCTGATTAATTCTGCAACTGTCAAATCACTCATCATGGAAATTTTTTTATGATTATCACTATACTATACTTAAAATTGTTGGTTCACTAGTTTTGAATGACAATCGAAAATTGCTGAGAAACTATAGGGTTTAGGCAAAGGAAAATCTTATGAAAAAAGTTTCGGAATTAATTTTTACGTTCAACGAGGTGAAGGAATACCGGGCGTGCCATTCAAAATAAGAAAGTTTTTGACAATTATTCATATATTCATATTTTCAAACAATTATGAACAAAAAAACATAATAATAAAATAATTAGAGAAACAACTACAAAAACTCCTCGAAATGTCCTCCATTTTAATCTGAACATTTTTTGCTCGTTTAAGAATATCTCGAACTGCTTTCCGAATCACATTTGGATTGTTTTTCATTTTTCGGCTAGCCTCTTCTATTTTTCTGATTGGCTGATCCCGAGTATTGATTTTAGAGGAATAAACTAACGATTTCATGTCACCCCAGACATAATAATCGATGGGATTCAAATCAGGGGATTACTATGAGTTACTTTAAATCACTTCCAGCAAACCAAATCTTTTAAAACTTCACGTTTACGTTGAAAATTTGTGCAGTAATAAGAAACGACGAGAAAGTAACTCAAAAAGAAAAACTGAAATGGTATACAGCTATAAAAAGAAAAATCAATGTGAAAATTAATCACAAAATAATGTTGAAATAATTATGGATTCAATATTGATGAAAATTTTATTCATCTGTCAAATTCGACAGACAACAATGTTCCGACTGATTTTTTATTGTTGTTTTAGCCAATGAGCATACAATTAGGCGATAATTTTGCATTAGTGCAAATTATCGATAATTCGCACTTGTGCAAAATTATCAGGTCCTTTAAAATAAATGCAGACGTAATTATGAACGTTTATTACTTATTAGAGTAACGGCAATGTGACAGCAACTTACAGCGACACAATACGATTTGATGGATTCACAAAATTTTCTTATTAAATTTAACTCTTGCAATGAAAATGAATCGATAATTTTCATTGCACTAGTTAAATTACAACTGATAATTCATTGTTAAAAGTCACTTCAAACTACTTTCGGGTATCCAAGTTCTTAAAAACTTCACTTTTACTTTGAAAATTTGTGCAGTCAAACTGTCTGCGCGAAAATTTGAAGTACACATGTCAGTTAAGTTTTTAGTGGTGTTTTCGAATATTAAAATTCCGATATACAGGGTGTTGTTCAAACGATACATAAGTTTTTGTCTCGGTTTTTGTTAACCCGGACCTGGATTTTCAAGGCGGCTATTGCATGATACATTTGGGCTCTCAATTAGGAACATATTTGTCAAATATGAAAAAAATATACCGGGTGGTTCATAAAACACCCTGTATCTCGGCTACGAAGACAGTAAGACCCAATAAATGGGGTATATCCAGAACCGAGTTGGTGCCACCTATGTACCGGGTTTTTCACTATAATTTGACCCCCCTTTTAACTTTGTCACTAAAGGAGATACAAAAAAATTTTTCGTATAAAAGTTTCACGAAATCAACTGAGGTTTTTTGATATGAGTCCAGAAACTGAAATATATACAGGGTGGCCAACATATTGATGGCAACTTCATTTTTTCAAATGGAACACCCTGTATATTTTTCCATGTTTGGCTAGCTCTTTTTCCCCTGATTTCGAATATGTAGCATATGTTGGTCTATCTCTTTTATTCTGAGAACCACAGAGTTTCAAATTTTAAGAACCACCTGCCAAGATCTGTAATCATTTCACAAGTGGCAGAGTGCGTTTACTGAAAATGCTCATTTTTGGAGTTATAATAACGTCAATGGAATGATATACAGGGTGAACAACATTGAATGCAACTATATTTTTTCAAATGGGACACACTGTCCTGTATATTCTTCCTTTTTTTGATAGGCTATTTCCTCCTGATCTCAAATATAATGGTAATAATCCAAACAATCTACTTAAAAGTATTATTTTAGAATGAATACTTAACAATTACTTAACCAATGAAAAATAATAAACTATGGTAGTATGGTAAGAGCAACATCAACTGAAGAAATTGCTCAAAATGGCCACCTTCATTCAATACACATAGTTCATATAGTTGTCTCAAAGTGTTTAGACTATTTATGATAGCATAATTATGGCTCTGATTCAAGTCAGAAATTAAAGCTTCAAAATTTGTTTCTAATCATTACAATATTATCATTATTCTTTGTGCGTTGACGGGATTAGTTCCGAATTATGGGTTTAATGTTGGTTGATTTTATATCATTAATATTATTCTCCGCTTTCATTGATTGTGATTATTGCTGAAGTAAATTTTTTCCTTCAGGAACGGGTGTGAAAACGTGTCCAACGGTGTTAAATCGGGACTATTTGGTGGCCATAAAAGGTGTGCGCCATTACCAATCCAGAGATCAAATTGGTCACTTAAATATTCACGAACTTCCAAAACGCTATGACAGATGGTTATTGAAGTTTGAAACTCTGTGGTGCTCAGAATAAAAGAGATAGACCAACATATGTTACATATTCGAAATCAGGGGAAAAAGAGCTAGCCAAACATGGAAAAATATACAGGGTGTTCCATTTGAAAAAATGAAGTTGCCATCAATATGTTGGCCACCCTGTATATAATTCAGTTTCTGGACTCATATCAAAAAACCTCAGTTGATTTCGTGAAACTTTAATACGAAACATTTTTTTGTGTCTCCTTTAGTAACAAAGTTAAAGGGGGGGTCAAATTATAGTGAAAAACCCGGTACCTGTGATGTATTTCCGTTTCCCAATGAAACATCCTGTATAATTTTTTTTTATTTTTTACCATTTTCGAAATTATCGACCCTGGTCTATAGAAGTGGACAAACCATTCGGATTTAGGTATATCGGTTTCATCCGCGCAATAAAAAAATTATAACAGCTTAATTATCCATTATCCCAGGCACATCCGGATAGAACCGTGAAATCGAGGGCCCGGTCAAGGAAAGCCATGATGCGGATGCATCCAGCAGCAGGTTCAAGAACACTCCGAAATTCAGTGGGCCTAGCAGCTTGCAGAGGAGAATTTTAGAACCGCCGCTATAGAAACTGGGACAAGTGTTGTAGAAGGTTCGTTCCTAAGTTACTCCTCTTTCCACGTGCAGGGTCGTTGAACTCCGAAATTTTGGGGTCCAACCCAACAGAAAGCCAGGTTGGGCCCCCTCTGCACGCTTTATTGCGCTGGATGATGCTTTCCCTTTCCTCGGGATCGATACGCGATGATTCCGGTTGCGGAAGCTATTTTTCGGCAGCGGACGTGTATTTCGTTATGTACTTATCGTTGTCTTTTGCTGAACTCGATGGGATTGGTTAACCCTGTTATAATATTATTGCAGGCTGTGCATATTCTAGTAATTTTGATAATATTTATTCATTCTAATGAACCGCAAACAAATCTAAGAAAAAAAGCAGGAGCTTTTGAGCGCTCGTTCTTTTTCTTTGGTGGAGCAATAAGACTATTACCTCAAATTCAATATGATGGGATTTGAGATTGATACCAAATATGTAAATGCAGAATCTCGTTACAATCGGAATTATATTCTGAAAATTATTCAGAAAATGAAATATGTAAAAAATATAAATCAAAAAAATTAAATTCTATGGTTCTGATGATTCGATCCTCCCGAAATTTTGCATGAACATTCAGTAAATTAGTTTTGATTCTCAAAATAAATTCTGTTGTGAAAATATAAAGATTTGTCGTTCAATATTTCAATTGAAGTTTCTATGGTTCTGTTAAAACTATGGCCAGTAAATTTTGCACGAACATTCAGAATATCGATCTCCATTCACAAAAAAAATCACTCGAATCAGATATCTTTTTATGGAAATATGGAGTTTTTTTTTTCAATTTTCCATTCGAATTTTCTATGGATCTGTTCACACTATGGACACAAAATATTGCATGAGGCTTGTTATGAGCATCTTGCATTTGGCCGTATCATTTCTTTTCGATTGGTTTCGTTTTTTCTGAGATATTGAGGAACAAAAATTTTGAATGGCCATATTTTATGGAATAACCTGTACGATTTGGATGGTTGACGAAGTTAACTGAGGCGTTTGGGACCCGAACTCATCCTGAATATTTCAAGTCTCTAGGACAATCCCTTCGAAAGTTATTGTTCTAACGGATGGCCCCACGGACAGAATTGAATTTGATCAGGAATTCGTCATCAGGTAGTCGAACCCTATCGTTTGAAACCATTTTCGGCTCAAAATTCGAAAATTTGGGCAAAACGATATAATATAGCACTCGTTTAAGTAAAACGAGCGATCAAAAACTGTATAGGAAAGTCATAAAATAACCAAACAAATCAGAAAATACTATCATCATTATGAAATTTATCGACATTAGGTAAACATTTGTGCAACAATATAGTTTTTTTTCAATTGGGAGAGCTTGATATGTTCGAAGATTTTTTTGAAACAGAAAGTTCGGAAATTTCACTCGATTCTTCAAAATTAACATTTGTTCAACAATACAGATTTTATTCAATTGGAAAAGGTTGACATGTTGAAAGATTTGGAAACATATTGTTCTGAAAATTCACTTTGACTTGATCCTTCAAAACAATAGAGCGGATTTCTATCGGATATCTATGCTGAATACTACAACTGATAAACCATTCGACTTATTCGGTTCATTAACGAACCAACACGATAAAAAACATTTTTCCAACTAATTACAACATATTTTTCAGAATAACTATACCGGGTTGCCCACCACTGACGCTATGGTCATTTTGAGGGTGTAAATGATGATATTTTGACAATCTTTTTTTATGGTAAGTGTAGAGTAATCAAAAGCATAATTCAAAATTATTTCCATATATACAGGTTTTCCAATACAAAGATACAGATGTGAATAATTTTTACCGTGATATTTAAGGAAGAACGGCATGGAAAAAATTCAACATTTTCAGAAATAATGAAAATTTAGAAAACTAGGCGACTTGCGCATGTAGATAAAAAAATATCGTGAAAAATTCTTATGCCCGGAACATACTGTAATTTTTTCGATTCAAATTATTAATTTTTCAAATTATTAATTTTTCATATTATATATAACTCATAATATAAGAACAACAAATTTATGTAATGGTTCTAAAAAGTGTGGAAGAAAAATAATTTAAGCATTGATGTGTCAAAATAGGGTGAAAAAATGAAAATTTTGAATAAAAAGAATTACAGTTTGTCTGGGACATGAAAAGATTTGTTTTCATTAAATTAAAAAAAAGTTTCTTTTATAAATGGTGAAAATGAAGAACCAAAAACTTGGTTTTTTGAATTTTCTCGTGAATTTTAAGGTTATGATGAGGAATACAAAAGTTGTAGGTCTTCTCATAATCTTCTGTTAACTTTTTTTATAGCACTATAGCATTTCCGGAAATCAAAATGAACCATTTTCACCCTTAAAAACTCACTTGCTATCACTTCCCTATCTCACCAGATTGAGAGCTTACACAAAGATCCATTCTAACCAAAACAAAACCAATTAATGAGACACAAAAATAAAAAAAATTGTGTTTACAATATTCCCTGTATATGTGGAAAATCTTATACAGGAGAGACATCAAGACCTTTAGAGATAAGAAAACGGGAACATAAGAGCAACATCAAAAATAGAGATATTACAAGATCACAAATCGCTGATCATGTATGTTAAAAAGGCGGAGATCATATATATGATTTTAGTTTTACTGTTAGGCAACAATTTTTCAGAACCAATTTGCTCCTGACAAACAAGTGCAAAGATTTTCGTAGGAGCACTTCATCTTAATTGAAAATTTTTTTAATTAATTTTTTTTTCTGATTCAGAGACTGGGAGTGAAAACCTATAAAGTTTTTGAGGAATGCAGAATCCTCCCAGAATATATTTCAATCGATATCCTAATATTTATTTATGTTTATAAGATACACGAGGGAATTTCTCGGAATGCAATCCTGCGAACACATAAGCTCTCGACTAATGACTTTTTTCGACTTCTCGACGAAAGTAATAATAGAAAGAAACCCAGGAATCGACCAAATGTCCGAAAACATTAGGCAGTTGTTCTTTGAGTAAGGACATTTTTCCGCCTTTATGTCCTGCGTCAAGCCAAATTCCGAGCAGAGTGTAGCAGGGTTCAACGAACTGCACTGCCCAAGTCACGCTTTGGCTTTGGCCCCCTCAAAACGTTCGACTCTTCATTTCATTTCGTTTAGGTGGCCGCCTCTTTCCCACTGAACACGCGTTTTGTGTAAATATACGGTTTCTGTCACCACGAAAAAATACAGGATGTGTCAAATTTAATCTTTGTTTTTCACTCTTGCTGTCTTTTTAATGAAAAAAATCGAAATCATTACAAACATTCGAAATCTCATTTTACAGGATGTGCCAAATTCGAAAGTTTTGAATGGAAAGTCCTATTTCTCACAACGAAGATTAAGCTGGTGTCGATGTTTGAGGGCCGTTTTTTATGAAAAACGTATTAGTGAAAACCACTTGAGAATATACAGAGTATCTGTAAGCAAATGCGAGGGACTTCGCGAGATGATTCCTCGATGAAAATAACCAGGGGTAGTTCATATAAATTTTTTTCGAAATCGACCTCCCTTCCAAGATACTGCCTTTGGAAGACGATGACGAGTTGACAGTTTTCAATTTTTTTACGGCTTCTTAATAACACTGAGTCATAAAACTATACATAATATGAAGCACTAAGTAGATTTTACTCACACATTTTTTTAGATCTCATAGCTTTATTATTAGGGGTTGAAAATAACAACCCCCTATGATTTTCGTTCAAAAATTATTTTCGTGGGATATATTTTCGAAAAATAAAATTCTCTTATGGTTTCCCATTCAATAATGGAGAAAAAAGTCTCTTGCAAAATTTCGATACAGTCGATATTTTTTATGCTCAAAATGAGTTTTGTCAATTATGCTTATAAATCGAAAGAAATTTTCATCTGTGAAATTAAAATATTACGGATATAATTTTCTTCCGGAAATTAGTAATTGAACCTTCAGAGAGATTTATAGAACATCTTTATCTGAATTATATTATCAAGCAGTTGTGATCACTGTTTATTCCATTTCATCGTATAAGCATTGAGTTTAAAAATACTCAATGAAAAAATAAAAATACATATTTTTAAACTCAATGGTATAAGTGAATATGAATATTCTAAGATATTGTATGTCTATGACAGGAGATAAAGATGTTCTATAAATCTATTATTTTACTAATTTCCGGAAGAAAATTATAGCCGTAATATTTTAATTACACAAATAGAACTTTCTTTCGATTAATAAGCATAATTGACAAAACCAATTTTGAGAATAAACAATATCTTAGAATATTCATTCTATGGAACATAGGATGAAATGGAATGAACAGTGATCATATCTGCTTGTAAGTTTTTATTTTTTCCGAGAAAGTATCGACTGTATCGAAATTTTTCAGGTAACTTCCTTTCTCTACAATTGAATGAGAAACCATAAGAGAATTTTATTTTTCGAAAATCTATCCCGCAAAACAATTTTTGAAGGAAAACCATAAGAGGTTTTTATTTTCAACCCCTAATAAAAATGTTATGGGATCAAAAAAAAATTGTATGTGTAACATCTACTTTATGATTCATATTATTTATAGTTTTATGACTCAGTGTTTTTTAAGACTCCTAAAAAATATTAAAAACTGTCAACTCGTCATCGCCTTCCAAAGGCTGTATCTTGGAAGGGAGGTCGATTTCGAAAAAAAATTATATGAACTACCCCTGCTTATTTTCATCGAGGAATGATCTCCTTAAGTCCCTCGAATTTGTTTACAGACACCTTGTATATGATCGTTTCATTACTACCGGTCGTTTCTCGAAAAGGTGTGTACCTTGAAGAGGTTGAAGTCTCTCGAATGGAATGGCCAGCAAGAAGTCCAGACCTCAATCCGATTGAGCAGGTTTGGGACAACCTCAATAGAAGGCTGAGAAGTTCAGAAAATCATCCAGCTACTCTTAATGATTTAGGAATCCAACTCAGAGAAATCTGGGAAGGATTAGATCAGAACATTTTAAGATCACTCATTTTGAGTATGAACCGTCGTTGCCGAGCTGTAATTAACGCAAGGGTGGAATACCAAGTATTAAATCACTTATCAGCATACCAGTATTTTGAAAATTGTTTATTTCTCTTCTTTCACATAAGATTCGGTGAAATCCTGAATTTATCTTCCATTTAATGTGTCTGGTTTCATTCAAAACCTTCCCGAGAGAACATAAAAAATAAGTTATAAAGTCAATGTAGAGTTAACTTTCATTAAAATTGATATTTTCAGAATGTGCGTTAATTTTTTTGCGCAGTGTATATCTAGTAGGTTAGAGTTGTACATATTTCCGAGATGCATTTGAATGAAACTTGAATCTAAATGTTGAACATTCGATATTTGATTAGAAATAATTACATCAAATTTATTTGATAAGGCTATGTTAGCCATTTAACCATAAAATGAATTAAATTGAACCTTATCCGATAATCGAATGTATGAAATGGCGAATGGCCACAATTGAAACTGTTCGATTGAAAATAACAATTGTAATATATTTCATTGTTGATATGATTAAATAACATCCTGTATATACAGTTGCTAATGACGTGGAGTGGACAAATGATAATGTTGACAGCAATCATTTAAATGGCTCTATTTCTATTGAAATTTCACTTTCACCATGTTGGTGAGTTTCCAACAAGATACAAGAATGGATGATACATCTTCAAACAACGTTGTTGAAAGGAACGTTACGAAAGATATACCTGTGTTGCTTAATATGACTGATAAGAAAATATTACCCAGGCATTTTTTATATTCAGTAAACAGGCCATCATTACACCACTTTAAAGGAATAAGAGAAACTCTGAAAAGTCTCCTAAGAGTTTTTATCGCTTGAGATGTATTTATTAATCAATGTAATCATCTTAACTTAACCTCAAATACAATCGGAATATAATCTCAACAAAGAGAGAGAGAAGAAGTAGAGTTCACTTCTCGCTCTGAGATCTCAACATTGTCTTGGAAACTCAAGGGCGGATTTACAGGAGGGGGGGGTTATGGGGGTAATTATCCCCCCCCCATGAATATCGAAAACCTAAAAAAAAGTTACGCAACGTGGTGCACATATTTTCATTTGCTTGTTTTTTTTCACTAATGTTACTTTACTACTATTTTTTCATATTATATTATTCCTCCTAAATATTTTGATTGAATTTTTTCAAGTTTTGAACCTGATTTATCGATCTTGAATCATTACAACCCCCCCATGAAAAAAAGCTATATCCGCCCTTGTGGAAACTCTTAGGGTATTTCAGTTGAAATTGATTACATTGGTATTATGATTCAACTGAAATATATCTTATGATGTTGCCTATATGCTGCAATGGAAACGAGCCTCAGAGTGAGAAATACTTTTCACTCTGGAAAATGAACAGATTTGATATTTGGAATTGTGACTATAGACTGAGTTACAGAAAAAGCGAAGTTCACTGCTCAAGTGCTCACGTATCAGGACATATTTTGTACAGGGCTTTTCACTATAATTTGACCCTCCCTTTAACTTTGTTACTGAAAGAGATACAGAAAAATGTTTCATACAAAAATTTCAAGAAATCCGAGTTTCAAATCTGGCAATCTGGCAAGATCTGTAATCATTTTTCAAGTGACAGACTGCGTTCACTGAAAATGCCCATTTTTGTAGTTATGATAACGTCAATTGGAATATATACAGGTGAATAACATATTGAATGCAGCTACATTTTTTAAATGGGACACCCTGTCCTGTATATTCTTCCATCTTTTGATAGGCTATTTCCTCCTGATCTCGAAAATATATGCGCATGTGGGTGTGTCCCTCCAATTTTCAGAGTTTCAAAGTTTTGAAATGATGATACCGAATGAAAAAATATTTGAAATACCTAAGAAATTCTTTATACTCAAACAATTTACTTAAAAATATTATTTTAAAATAAAACCTTAACAATTACTTAACAAATAAAAAATAATAAACTATGGTAATATGGTATGAATAACAACAACTAAAGAAATTGCTCGAAATGACCACCTTCATTCAATACACACAGTTCAAGTCGTTGTCTCAAGTTGTTTATACTATTTTTGATAGCATTATTATGACTCTGATTCAAATCAGAAATTAAAGTGATTGCTGAGCTTGCCAGATTGTTCTTTAAATTTGAAACTCTGTGATGGTGCTCAGAATAAGAGAGATAGACCAACATATGTTACATATTCGAAACCAGGGGAAAAAGTGCTAGCCAAATATGGAAAAATATACAGGGTGTTCCATTTGGAAAAATAAAGTTGCCATCAATATGTTGGCCACCCTGTATATATTTCAGTTCATGAAGTCATATTAAAAAACCTCAGTTGATTTCGTAAACTTTTGTATGAAACATTTTTTGGTATCTCCTTTAGTAACGAAGTTAAAGGGGGGTTTAAATTATAGTGAAAAACCCTGTACATCAGCGTTTCCCAACCTTTCAGTATTCGCGGCCCAATTTTCAATCTCAAATTTCATCGCGCCCCCCTTCAGTTAGTAAAGTGGTTCTAATTCGAGCCATGCAAGAACCGTTTGGGGCAGGTGCGGGTTGTTGGCGCCCCCCCTTAAATTCGTTCGCGCCCCACAGGTTGGGAAACGCTGCTGTACATAATATTGACCGATCATCAAAAAACTTATTCGTCTTTCTTCTTTATCTCAATAATATGATATTGATTGATATTGTTTCGAAAATTGTGCAATGAAGATGAAATTGAAGCAAGGGCGTCCTCAGACTTCGGGCTAACGGGGGCAAAAAAAAATCGAAATTGAAATGATGAACTGGAGGAAGTGAAGGATGAAATAAAATTTATTTTCATGAGCTTTTAAGGAATACTTGTAAAACTCTGGGTGGCAGCCACTCCCCCTGCCTCCTTCTGGGGACGCCCATTAATTGAAGGACTAACTTCTTAATTTTTTTGAATTTTTCATTGAAGATTTATTTCTGACTTTTAAACAGCGGATTTCTCCACTGGTTTCAAAGTCTGAGTTTAACGATGATATAAACTATATAACAACTCTCAGCAAAATATAAAAGTAAAAAATTTTCAACGATAACAGGTAAATTACCATGTTCCTTCCTTCAAGTCATGGTAGAGTATGTACATAGTCCTTCAATTTTCGGCAGAGCAACTTCGATGTTCTGGCATCAGTAATAGTTTTAGGAATATTGCTATACGTCTGTACACTTGCATATAGGGGTGAATTGTTGGATATATTCGGAGCATCATTGAACTGAATAACAAAATATTCAGGATCCACACCTTTTTGGGAAGTTACAGCGGTTACACCATTAATTTTTAACTTATGACATTTAATTTATCATCAATGATTTCAATGATCCTTTAGAACCACTTACTTTTCACATTTTGAAATTAAAGTTGATAAGGATATTTTTCAAAATACAGTGGAACCCTATAACGAAATCGCAAAATCCGCGAAAAAATTCGTTATACAGAAATTTTTTTTTATAGGTTCAAGTGTCGAAACAGTCAATATTTCCATGCATTTTTTTATTGTGAATAAATATACATAATCAAAAAGGTGTGTAAGTGTATTTCTAATAGCTTATACCTAGGCATTTTATATAGTTACATATAGAATACATATATATGTATCTATTAATTATATTCATAATTCTTAGGGCAAATAATTTGAAATTTTTGCCTGAGTGGTAAAATTAAAAAACCTTTTATTCTCATAAAAATCAAAGATTCAAAAATATTTTCCGGAACCCCTTCAATGGATCGGAAAGCGAGGCGACACATTTTAAAAGGCTTGTAGTACCTCTTCACGATTGGTTCTTCGGCGGGTTGATCCTCTAAATTAACCGCATTTGACACTGTCTCAGATGTCCTTTTCAGTTGGGAGTTTATTTGTTACAATATTAACATCGACATTAACGAGATCCTTTAAATACTGTCATTATCAACATTTCCAGCTGATTCCAATGTTTCAGAAGGATCTATCCGCCCGACATAATGGTTTAGTTTATGGTCGCGATTTATAATATACGTCCGGCATAATTGTGGAAAAACCACCCTTATACCTTTTTACCAATACCCATTCAAACAGTGATATTCTTGTTCTTGGAATATTTCGTTATAGAGAAAATTTACTTCGTTTTAGAGGATGTTTTCAACATGTAATTCGGATTCAAGGTGGAATGTCTTGAACAACATTCTTTATACAGAGAAATTCGTTATACAGACATTCGCTATAGGGAAGTTCCACTGTATTTATGAAAAGTGCGCCGAAGTCATTTTAACTGCTGCGTTCAGCGAGCATAGAGTCTGAGTTAGAGGGCGCGACATCAATGGCGAAGACTAGAAGGTTCCCAAACAATCATTAAAACTTGGGCATGCATGGAATACCTATCAAGGATTATGGCTTCATTCAAGTCCCTCAGAAGTTAAATTTTGTGCTAGTTGCGAGAAACAATTGAATTCAGGGTGGGTTTGTTAGTGTAGGTATACTTACGCCACCTCAGGACAGCACTGCTAATTGTGGACCCAGAAATCGATGGTGGCCGTCTTTAGTATACTGATTCCTTCTAGGCTTCGTTGAGGCCCCTCTGAAACTTTGCATCTGTCAGCAATCAGATGTTTTATTATTTCATATTGTTCTGTATGAGCTTTGTTACTATGTTCTTACGCTCCATTAGGCACAACACTGCTCATTGTTGATCCAACAGTATATGGTGGAGAATTCGATATACAGTGGAACTTCCCTATAACGAACGACATTGCACCTTGAATCAAGGGCGTACCCAGGATTTCAGCTAGGGGCCAAGCATCTCGAAATCATGGTACTTTATTTAAATATGAATGAGATGTATGTGAAATGGTGACTGAGCGACGTTCCAGAAAAAAATAGTTTCATTTTGAACATGAAAGCAGATCATAAGAGGAGATTAAGAGAAAATTTTCATCTTGAATATGATAATATAAATGATAAACTTGATGTTTCGGACGGATGAAGAAAGTTTTAAATGACAAAAATGTAATCATGGATGTCTTCAATGTCTAAAATCGAGTCATGTTTTTGATTTTACAAGAAAAAAATTGGACTATCCTCAAACAACAGAAACCTTCAACATTGTAAGGCTACTTCTTTTAAACTGACGATGAAAATAATGAACTTAACGAATCTTTTACCCTCTTTACATGTACAGCTTCATTTCAGCATTTTCGATTCCAATTCTTAATTCCTGTTCGAAGAGTTGTTATGCTTTGAACTTTTCATTCACAATGTGACGAATGTCGATACATTCAAACAAAAAAACATTCTTCAAGATTTCAATTAAGTTCATACATATTTTTTTAACTCTAACAAAAACCCAAAAATAACCAGAACCCGCCAAATGGAATATTTTCATAATTCTAGCCGAGTAGGATTTCAAGGAAGTATTATCAAACAATGTACTAGATTGTGGAACGGAAAGCCGAAGCTTCAATCGAGGAGCGTTAGATTATTTCCAGATGTGTTGCTCGACTTGCAAGATTAGCTATACACTGTTGCCAAACTGGGGACGCAATATTATGCTTCAAGTGAAAGATGTATATTTGGACGTATATCAGCTTTCACCAGTTAAAGCGCCCTCGAAGCAGAATTTGCGTGAACTAAAAATATACTATTGCTTTCATGCAACGCACGTTACTGCGTCCCCAAACAGGATTTTACAAAAGCTATAGCTCATTCATCCGAGATTGGATTGATTTAATAACTTTCTAAAGGTTAGCCCAGACTACGCACTACATTTTGCGGCAACTCCCTTCAATGGGTCCCTTTAAACTTCACAGATATTGTCGAAAAACAATGCTGCGTCCGGTATACGGACGCAGTATCATTCAGGACGCAATAGTGTATGGCGCAATGTCAATGTATGGACGCAATATAGTACGCTGGATATATATATTGCTATACGTCTGTACACTTGCATATAGGGGTGAATTGTTGGATATATTCGGAGCATCATTGAACTGAATAACAAAATATTCAGGATCCACACCTTTTTGGGAAGTTACAGCGGTTACACCATTAATTTTTAACTTATGACATTTAATTTATCATCAATGATTTCAATGATCCTTTAGAACCACTTACTTTTCACATTTTGAAATTAAAGTTGATAAGGATATTTTTCAAAATACAGTGGAACCCTATAACGAAATCGCAAAATCCGCGAAAAAATTCGTTATACAGAAATTTTTTTTTATAGGTTCAAGTGTCGAAACAGTCAATATTTCCATGCATTTTTTTATTGTGAATAAATATACATAATCAAAAAGGTGTGTAAGTGTATTTCTAATAGCTTATACCTAGGCATTTTATATAGTTACATATAGAATACATATATATGTATCTATTAATTATATTCATAATTCTTAGGGCAAATAATTTGAAATTTTTGCCTGAGTGGTAAAATTAAAAAACCTTTTATTCTCATAAAAATCAAAGATTCAAAAATATTTTCCGGAACCCCTTCAATGGATCGGAAAGCGAGGCGACACATTTTAAAAGGCTTGTAGTACCTCTTCACGATTGGTTCTTCGGCGGGTTGATCCTCTAAATTAACCGCATTTGACACTGTCTCAGATGTCCTTTTCAGTTGGGAGTTTATTTGTTACAATATTAACATCGACATTAACGAGATCCTTTAAATACTGTCATTATCAACATTTCCAGCTGATTCCAATGTTTCAGAAGGATCTATCCGCCCGACATAATGGTTTAGTTTATGGTCGCGATTTATAATATACGTCCGGCATAATTGTGGAAAAACCACCCTTATACCTTTTTACCAATACCCATTCAAACAGTGATATTCTTGTTCTTGGAATATTTCGTTATAGAGAAAATTTACTTCGTTTTAGAGGATGTTTTCAACATGTAATTCGGATTCAAGGTGGAATGTCTTGAACGACATTCTTTATACAGAGAAATTCGTTATACAGACATTCGCTATAGGGAAGTTCCACTGTATTTATGAAAAGTGCGCCGAAGTCATTTTAACTGCTGCGTTCAGCGAGCATAGAGTCTGAGTTAGAGGGCGCGACATCAATGGCGAAGACTAGAAGGTTCCCAAACAATCATTAAAACTTGGGCATGCATGGAATACCTATCAAGGATTATGGCTTCATTCAAGTCCCTCAGAAGTTAAATTTTGTGCTAGTTGCGAGAAACAATTGAATTCAGGGTGGGTTTGTTAGTGTAGGTATACTTACGCCACCTCAGGACAGCACTGCTAATTGTGGACCCAGAAATCGATGGTGGCCGTCTTTAGTATACTGATTCCTTCTAGGCTTCGTTGAGGCCCCTCTGAAACTTTGCATCTGTCAGCAATCAGATGTTTTATTATTTCATATTGTTCTGTATGAGCTTTGTTACTATGTTCTTACGCTCCATTAGGCACAACACTGCTCATTGTTGATCCAACAGTATATGGTGGAGAATTCGATATACAGTGGAACTTCCCTATAACGAACGACATTGCACCTTGAATCAAGGGCGTACCCAGGATTTCAGCTAGGGGGGGGCAGCTCATACTCGTTTCGAGAAGATGGTCGGTCGGGTATATTGAAACAAAAAACTTGCCACGAAAATTGACGTTTATTTTATCTTCTAAGGGGGGGCAGCTGCCCCCCCTGCCCCTACCTGGATACGCGCATGTCTTGAATCCAAATAACATGTTGAAAACACCCTCTAAAACGAATTAAATTCTCTCTATAACGAAATGTTCCAAGGACAAGATCATCACTCTTTGAATGGGTATTGGTAAAAAGGTATAAGGGTAGGTTTTTTCCACAATTATGCCGGACGTAGGTCCGATCATAAACTAAACCAATACGGCGGGCGGATAGATACTTCCGAAACGTTGGATTCAGCTGGAAATGATGATAATGACGGTTACTTTGAATGATTTCGTTAACGTCGATGTAAATATTGTAACAAATTAACTTCCAACTGAAAAGGACATGTTAAACAGTGTCAAATGCGGTCTTCGAAATCACTACGATAGCAGTGATGATACCGACAGCGTTGATTTGGAGGGGCAACCGGCCGAAAAACCAAATCGTGAAGAGGTACTTCAAGCTTAAAACTTGTCGTCTCGCTTTCCGGTCCATTAAAGGGGTTCCGGAAAATATCTTTGAATCTTGGAGAAAATGCGAAGTTTTTTTTATGAAAATAGAATGTTTTTTGATTGTACCTCTCAGACAAAAATTACGAACTATTTGCCCAAATAGTCGTGAATAGCTATGTATTGTATACGTACCTACATAAAATGCCTATGAGCTATTAGAAATGCACTTACAGCCCTTTTTGAGTGTACCTATATGAAATCACAATAAAAAATTCAATTGCTTGTTTCGATACTGAACACTATAAAAAAACTTCCGTATAACGAAATTTATCTGTAACGAATTTTTTTGCGGATTTGGCGATTTCGTAATAAGGAAGTTCCACTGTAATTAGATTTTACCAACTATGTATTCCTCGTCAATATTCCATGTATGTATTTTGTTAGATGAAGTAGATAATTTGGCCAATTGTTCTGTTGGAATAGATCTTATTTGGATTGATTTATTGAAGAAAGAAATAACGTCAGGAAATTTCAAAATTAAATAAATCAACATCTCTATGAGTTGACAACTTTCAATGTCAATTAGACTGCAAATGGAAAAACACACAAGTTTGTCTGAAGAAGGTGTCTGATATAGACACCGAAACGTTACATTATCCTTTTCATTTATTTCCATTTTTTAGTTTTACTGTTTTTTCAGAACCAATTTGCTCCTGACAAATAAGTGCAAAGATTACATTACATTCTCCTTTTCATTTAATTCCTTTTTCAAATTTTACTGTTAATCAAAAATTTTTTCAAGACCAATTTGCTCCTGACAAGTGCAAAGATTCTCTCAGGAGCACTTCATCTTAATCGAAAATTTTTAATTATTTCTGTTTCAGAGACTGGGAGTGAAAACCTATAAAGTTTTTAAGAAATTCCATGCGCATTTGAGCAGTTAATAATTACAGACATTCAAACAAGCTGAAGACGATTCTGTTCCCAGAATTAAGCAAACGAAATCTGTGGAAAGGTATTACAGTATCATCGAAGACTCCAAGTACCAATAATACACCTTGAAAAAATTGAAAGTCCGCACCGTGATCGTGAACCAAGCTGGATCGCCTACTTATCAAAACAAATCCGCAACTTCACGAACTACCATAGCCAACTCCGGTTGAGATTGGTCAGGAAGCGTCATCGCGAAGCATCGCAAATCGCAGTTCTCAGGTCATCAGGTTGAGCCGCCGCAACATCGATTGGCCCCCCAAATATTCCAAGAATTCCAAGTCTTGCTCTCTATTACCTGGACTTAAGACTATGCAAAATTACTAAAATTAGCAAAAACTAAAAAAAAATTCGAAATTCGGAGATCGATGCAGTTGCCCTAACGCGCGAGCGCCTAGAGAGGAAGAGGGAGGTGAGGAAGGCATCGGCCTCGAAAACGAGCGCGTCGAGGCGAAGTACTGTGGCTTTTCTATCTACACGTGGAGTGTCCCGTCCAGGGTTAATGTGCTACGATGCATTTCTTACATGGGAATAATTGCACGAGCATATTGAATTCATTGTTCGTCGTCTCGGACGAATATTGTCCCGGGCTGGGCTGGCTGCAGAGTTTTTCGGTACGGTCGAAAGAGGAACCTAAAAAAATCTGAATATTACTTTTCTCTCTGCGGCTGGTTTCTAAAGCAACAGAGTGCTTTTATTTCGCCCGAAAGTTTGACTTTTTCAGCACTACAGTAGGTTGCCAAATTATTAGGGACACTACTAGTTTTCTGTAATTTTCAAGTTTATATTAATTTTATGAGCAAATAATTGATGTTAGGTATTGTAACTTCTTCTTTATTTATTGGAGGTTTTTACTAAGACAGAAAAACACATATTTCATAGTCACACGTAATTATTTTTCCATAAAATATGATGACGAATGGTTAACTAAAAAAATCTAATATTTGGTAATGCCGCCTTTGGCTGCAATTAGGCTTCCAGACGTCGGGGCATGCTCTCAATGCAAATTTTTGCATTGTGCTGTATATAGGGGCTGTGATGCCACACCCTAATAGGCGTTTCAATCAGTTGCCGCTTGGTGGTGATAACTTCTTTGGTAACCTCACGTTTCGTGAGTTCCCAAAGGTTTTCAATGGGCCAGGGCAAAACCTTCACATTCTTGGCGGTCAGAAATGCTGTTACGCTCCTGGCTTTATGGCACGGTGCCAAGTCGAGCGTAAACACGTATTCCTTATCATCAGGAAACCATTCTTCCACCTGTGGTAAGAGCCGACTTTCAAGCACTCGCCTGTTCTGGTCCTGCCTCATGGTCCCTTCGAAGATGTAGAGACGTCCCATACCCTTGGCTGAGATCACAGACCACACCGTGATGCTAACAGGGTGTTTAACCCTCTCTACAAGGCAGTCCGGGTGAAACTGCTCCACTGGGCGTCGGCGGACGAATGAGCTCTTATCAACCAAAATTTGAAAAGTCGACTCATCAGAGGAGCATACCATAAATATTATTATTACTACTAAAACACTATTGAGGAATACCACAAATCAATTGAAATCATAATTACTCGACTCCAACTGTCCGCAACTGTCATATTTCGGTGTTGTCTGGCCCATTGCAATCGACTTTCCAAATTTTGGTTGATAAGAGCTCATTCGTCCGCCGACGCCCAGTGGAGCAGTTTCACCCGGACTACCTTGTAGAGAGGGTCAAACACCCTGTTAGCATCACGGTGTGGTCTGTGATCTCAGCCAAGGCTGTGGGACGTCTCTACATCTTCGAAGGGACCATGAGGCAGGACCAGAACAGGCGAGTACTTGAAAGTCGGCTCTTACCACAGGTTGAAGAATGGTTTCCTGATGATGAGGAATACGTGTTTATGCACGACTTGGCACCGTGCCATAAAGCCAGAAGCGTAACAGCATTTCTGACCGCCAAGAATGTGAAGGTTTTGCCCTGGCCCATTGAAAACCTTTGGGAACTCACGAAACGTGAGGTTACCAAAGAAGTTATCACCACCAAGCGGCAACTGATTGAAACGCCTATTAGGGTGTGGCATCACAGCCCCAATAAACAGCACAATGCAAAAATTTGCATTGAGAGCATGCCCCGACGTCTGGAAGCCTAATTGCAGCCAAAGGCGGCATTACCAAATATTAGATTTTTTTAGATAACCATTCGTCATCATATTTTATGGAAAAATAATTACGTGTGACTATGAAATATGTGTTTTTTTGTCTTAGTAAAAACCTCCAATAAATAAAGAAGAAGTTACAATACCTAACATCAATTATTATTTGCTCATAAAATTAATATAAACTTGAAAATTACAGAAAACTAGTAGTGTCCTTAATAATTTGGCAACCTACTGTATATCGTTTTGCCCAAATGTCTGCAATTTTCGAATTTAGAGACGAAAATGGCCCCAAACGATAGGTTTCTACTCCCTGATGACGAATTCGTGGTCGAATTTAATTCTGTCCTTGGGGCCGTCCGGTCCCCGTTAGCACAATAACTTTCACAAAATAAATTTCACTCGCATCGGATATCCTGTTATGGGAATATAAAGATGCTTCTTTCAATATTCCAATTGATTTTCTATGGTTCTGTTAACACTATGGCCACAAAATTTTGTATGAAAATTCAGTATATCAATTTACATTCATAAAAAAAATTTCACTCGAATTGTATCTCCTGTTATGGAAATATATGGCTTCTTCTTTTCAATATTCCAATTGAATTTTCTATGGTATTTTATGGAACACCCTGTACGATTTGGCTGGTTAACGAACTTAACCAGCCTTTTTACAACCAAACTCACCCTGAAAATTTCAAGTCTCTTGGACAATCCCTTCGAAAGTTACTGTGCTAACGGACGGCCGGACGATCCCAAGGACAGAATTGAATTTGACCACGAATAGGGAGTCCAGCCCTATCATTTGAAACCATTTTCGGCTCAACACGATATAGCACTCGTTTAAGTAGAACCAGCGCTCAAAAAAAAATATAATACCTCACTTTGAATCTTTTAAATCTCTATACAGATAAGATAACATCAACTTTTAATTACCAAACTGCAGGCAAATCCACTGAATGAGTTTTCCCAATCCCAAATTCATAGTCATTAGACTAGGATAGGAAAAATACATATAATAATTTCCAGAAATCTCATATCCATAATGGAAGATGACACATACAGAATTCTATTGTTGGGTGAAAGAATTCTATTCCCATAGGACCTGTGCTAAGTCTCACTTTTGAAGAAGATTATTGAAATGGAAAAAATGTAAATTTCTTTCATTGAATAATTTTTCTGTACAATAATATACAAATACGAATGGAATGATGTCTAATCCTGGCCATAATAAAGAAATATATGATGGATTCTTACAATTTTCTTGTTTTAATCAGTTTTAGAAATGAATGTATTCATTAGGGTATTAAGATTCAGAATATATTGCTTGCTGATGAAGTGTATTACTATCTGGCACTTATAATCAGTAGAGACTAATGATTCGAAAAAATATAATTTGTGATATACATGATTTGATTTACATTTGAAGCATGGTAGAAATGTACAGGGTGTCCGGAAAAATGTGGGAAATCTCTCGGAATCAGATAGAACATAAAAAATGAAGATGACAAGTTCCCATAATTTTTTTTTCCTAGCGGCCCTCCCTACGAAGATACGACCTACTAAATGACGCCACTGGAAATCCATTTTAGTGGAATAAATTTCAAACTACTCGATATAATTTGATTAAAATTTTATATGATAAATAAGATTAAGGACCTCTTAAATCACCACACGCAAATTTCAATTAGCTTGTTCAGTTTACCAGGGGCGGACTGGGTTGAACATTTTAATGCTTACATTTTAAACACCCTGTATGATAAGGTGCTAAAAAAAACAACTTTGAATACCTTGAACATTAAGCTAAAGAAAGGGTACTCTTGTTTAGTGTCGATAAAATGAACCGTTTTCGAACAAAAATTATGAAAGAAGTAAGTAATAGAAATTTATTCCACTAAAATGAATTTCCAGTGACGTCATTTAGGAGGTCGTATCTTTGTAGGGAGGGCCGTTAGAAAAAAAATTTTGGGAACTTTTCATCTTATTTTTTTATGTTCTATCTGAATCCGAGAGATTCTCCACATTTTCCGGGACACCCTGTATAACTCAACTGCATATCTGATGCTTTATAACTCCGGCTAACGACAAAAATAAGTGATGAAAAAAACCATGAAGGCTCTATGTTTCCATTATTCAACTTTGAAATACACTCATAAATATTCACCGTTCTTCATACCCATCAAAGGGAAGAGCGTTTGGAATATAATGTACGTGGAGTTCAAATTAGGGTCTGACACCACATTAAGGTTGTATTCGGAGAATGATGTGGACATAAAAATAAATATAACGGGGTCTTTAGGAGTAAGAATAAACACATGAGGGTAGGTTGAAGGTGAAACTAAACCTGCATGTGTAACCATGATAATTTCATCCAAACACCTGCGATCTAGTGGGATCTTGATCAAACAACAGGTGAAAAAAAAGTGGAACAGAATTGAAATTTGTACGGTCATAATTTAGGGAATTTTACCACCTAGTAACAGATAAGGAGTCAACAAATTAGCTCGAATAACAGTATATTCGAGTATGCAATACATTTTTGAGCGTTCGTTGTACTTAAAAGAGTGCCAAATCGTTTTGCCCAAATGTCTGTAATTTCAGACTTTTGAGCCGAAAAGGGTTAGACTCCCTGATGACGAATTCGTGGTCAAATTCAATTCTGTCCGTAGGGCCGTCCGACCGTCCGTTAGCACCTTAGATTATATATCCCTGGATATATAATCTAAGGTTAGCACAATAACTTTCGAAGGGATTGTCCTAGATACTTGAGACTTTCAGGGTGAGTTCGGGTCCCAAATGGCTCGGTTAAGTTCGTTAACCAGCCAAATCGTAAAGGGTGTTCCATAAAATATGGCCATTCAAAATTTTATTCCTCAATATCTCAGAAAATACGAAACCAATCGAACTATAGAAAATTCAATTAGAGTATTGAAGAGAAGAATATTTATATTTCCATAACGGGATATCCGATTTAAGTGGAATTTTTTCTATGAATGAAGACTGTTATACTGAATCTTCATGCAAAATATTGTAGCCATAGTGTCAACAAAACCATAGAAAATTCAATTGGAATATTTAAAAGAAGAATCTCTATATTTTCATAACAGGATAACCGATTCAAGTGAAATTTATTTTGTGAATCAAAACTGATATACTGAATGTTCATGCAGAATTTCAAGAGGATCGCATCATCAAAACCACAGAATTTAATTTTTGTAATTATTTATTATTTTTAATATTTAATTTTTTGAATAATTTCCAGAATATAATTCCGATCGTGCTGAGATTCTGCATTTACGAGTATATAAAGGGTTTTCCAATAAGAGGTGTTATTTTGAATAGCCCACTATATCGGTAGATGTCACGTTTGAAGCTGTCATTTTTTGACATTTGACAAGTAGAAACTACGCCATTAATAAAAATGGAACGATACACGCTTCAAGAACACATTGAAATTCGCTATAAAAATGATGAAAATTTGGCAGAGACGGTTCGTAAACTCGAACATTTTTGGGTCGTCGTGAAGCACCTTGTCGGACCGCATTAAAGAAATTGGTGGAAAAATTCGAGCTGTTGGGACAAGTTAGTGATGTGAAGAATAAAACCCGTGCACTTCGCTCAAGAACAGCCGAGAATATTGCTGCTGTAGCCGAAAGTGTTGCAGAAAACACAGGTTTGTCCATTTCTCGTCGTTCTTTGGAATTAGGCATTCCACAAACGTCATGACACCGTATTTTGCATGAAGATTTGGGTCTTAAGGCTTATAAAGTTTAGTAAACACAAGAACTCAAGCCGGCCGATCATCAACAATGTCGTGTCTTTGCTGATTGGGTCGTTTAAATGCATGAAAATGATCCGGAATTTCATCGAAAAATCATTTTGAGTGATGGGGCCCATTTCCACCTCGGTGGCTTCGTCAACAAGCAAAATTGTCGCATCTGGGGCTCGCAAAACCCAAGAGTTATTATTGAAAAGCCTCTGTATCCTCAACGTGTGACTGTTTGGTGCGGTTTATGGTGCGGCGGAGTCATTGGACCTTTTTCGAAAATGAGGCTGAAGTAACAGTTACGGTTAATGGATTGTGCTATCGAGAGATGATTAATGATTTTTTATGGCCGAAATTGGATAGTATTGATCTGGACAACGTTTACTTTAAACAAGACAGCAATACGTGCCACACAAGCAACGAAACCATTGATATTTGGCGGGAAAAGTTTCCGGACCGTGTTATCTCTCGAAGAGGTGATCACAATTGGCCACCGAGATCTTGTGATTTAACACCTTGCGACTTCTTCCTTTGGGGAACGAGAAAGAGAAGGTCTCGCCAATAGCCGAGCGTCGATTCAAGACCTCAAAGATGGAATTCGTGAGGCTATCGAGGACAAAGGGCAGCCACTTTGCGATTTGGTCATGAAAATTTTCACTAAAGGGATATGGTCCTGTAAGTGTGGTAGTGGTGGTCATGTGCCTGATAATATTGTCCACTATCAACGGCATAGCTTCTACTTTATAATGAAATAAATATCCGATCATTTATATTGAAAAATGGCATTTTTCTTTGAATATCAAAATAACACCACTTATTGGAAAACCCTTTATTGGATATCAATCTCAAATCCTACATAAAATTTTGCGGTAATAGTCTAATTGCTCCACCAAAGAACGAGCACTCAAAAGCTCCTGCTCAGGGCTTTTCTTAAAATTTTTCATAAAAATTTTGATGCCCGAATAACTGATTCCACTAACTCACAAAGTCACAAATATCTACACGATCCAAATTAGTGAAATAAATGTCAGTGCATTGAAATGAGCAAAAATAGGAGCAGCGGACAAGTACAAATGTATTGAGGTACAAGGATGTTGTAAGCTAAGTAATCTTTTATATCGGATAATGATATTATGTTTCTCCACTTTAAACAATTATATATAAACATGTTTGTTTGTTTGTTATTTCCAAAGTACCAAGATATTTCATAGTAAGTATTGCGACTCATACAGGGCGGGACTTCAATCAACGAGAAAATTATGAACAACATCGATAACAGGAGCGATAAGTTGAGCTTATTAATTTTGTAATGTGCATAATAAATAAATATCTTTTGCTTCCGTGAATGGACAAAATCGTTCCGCAAGCTCAGATTTTGAAAGGTGACTTTTCTTCCATAGGTAATAGAATTCATCAAAATAAGTAATTTTTCATAGAATTGTTCATATGAATTTTTTTTTCTTTAAAATGCTCATTATAAAGAATGTGAACGATAAAAACCAAACACGTGTGTTCAGTAGCGATAGGCTGAGTAATGTTTTATTGAGTTCCAGCAATATTACTCCAACTGTCATAGTGAAAATTATCTTGGTAACCTAATTTTTCTCGAAAAAGAATGAATGTTTTTTTATTCCGTTGACGGTATTTGGTACAAGTCAATGTTGACTTGAGAGTGCAGAAAAGTCGAAGAAAAGATTTAAAAAGCCTGGCGTCGCGACGCCTTCACAATTTTTTTCTACAGAAACATCCTATTTTATTGTTTCATTCCAAAGATAATTCAATTCTTAATGTTTCTTCTGAATACCATTTTTTTTTATTTCTTACCGTCAGCGACCTGCAGCGTGTTTTATGGTAATTCTATTCCATTTAGGTATTTTTCCAGATATGATAGTGTTTTTTTAAAATCGAACTATTTCTCAGTCATTATATTCATCAAATATTATATATTATAACATTAAACATTTTTTCAATAATAAATGCAACATGTCAAACCATATGTTCTATATAGCGGCCATAATGATCCATACATAAATTATATATTTTCCTTAGTTCATTTTAATTTACCTTGTCCAAGTGAACCCTAATATTTTGGCCAAAGTAACTTAGGTATAATGAAATAAGGAAAAGATATAATCTATGTATGGATCATAATGGGCCGAATACAGAACATATTATGATTTGACATGTTTCGTTTGTTATTAAAAAAATGTTCATTCTTATAAAATATGATATTTGATGAATATTATCATTGAGAAATAGTTTTCTACAAAGTCTCTTTGATTTTAAGAAACACAATCATATTTATATTTAATCTATGTCTCTAAATCAAGGCATACTGTCACAATCTCAGAGTAAGAAGTAAACTTTTTTTTTTGTTTACTTCTTACTCTGAGGTCACAATACAGAAATAAATAAATGAAATATAATTAACAGCAGGTCGCTGACGGTGAGAAATAGAAAAAAATGGAATAAGGAAGAAACATTCAGAATTGAATTATCTTTCAATACACAATAAAAAAGGTATGTTCCTGGAGAAAAATTGTTCCAAAGCGCCGCGATGCCTGGCGTCTTAATTCTTTTCTCCGACTTTTACGCACATCTCACGTCAACATTGACTTACCTATACTAAATACTGTCAACAAAATTAAAAAATATTCATTCCATTTCGACAAAAATTAGGTTACCAAGATAAGTAAATCACCCTGTACGTTTTTTCCAATAGTGAACTCGTATGATTTTAATTCGGATTTTAATGTTCATCAACTTGGAGTAGAGATAGACTCTCGGATTCATTTTAGTATAGTGTTAAGGTATTGATTTCATATTAATTTTCTGCATTTTGTAACAGAACCAAAACTAGAGTTATTAGGAGTGATAATTGGATATTTATTATTCTTTTAGTTTTAGTTTGTCCATTAAATTATTTAGAAAATTTATATAAAATTTAATATTTTACGTACATTGACTGCACTAATTCTACTGCCACATCTGGTATAGGTACCATTACTGAAGTACCACCATATTAATTGATGTTGCATGCGTAACTGAAATTTGTTTTGATATTTTTTTACCATTAATCGACAATAATTTGAATAGCAGAAAATTTTCCAAATGAAAAAATTATTTTCATGTTATTTGACATTTAGAGTGAATTGTAAATGTAGTTTCTATATTGCCTAGTAAATCCTTGTACCATGGTAAAATCCAGCAAAACGCTGAAGGCTAATAATGCTATCGTTCTTTGAAAAATTATATTCAGGTATATCTTATCTCTACAAGGTGTTAGTGAATAAGGGCGACAAACTTCAGTATGCTATAGCTGTTCTAAAAATATGAACGAAAGATTACTTATATTAACTTACCCTCTAAAAGGAAACGATTCAGGGTTGAATCGAAAAAAAACTGTGATAAAAACTTGACTTTTCTTCATCTTCATACGTTAATGGTTACTTTTTTTCACCGTTAAAACAATTGTTTTTTCGCCGTTAAAAAAAGAATTAAATTTTTTTTACCGTAGAAAAAAGTTTCTATAGAAATATTGTATTGGAAGCATTATCTTCAATAATTATATTTCAGACGATGAAAATTCACATTCACAGTTGTACAAAAAATGTTGTTTGTATTCGTGTTTTTATTTTATGGCACATTCGAATGAATTGACACTCTCATGTGCCATGAAAAAAACACAAATTTAACGCACTTAATACAAATATAATAAAATATTAATATAAAGTTTTCGGCTGTAAGTTAAGAAATAGAAAAAATGTTTCAAAAAGTTGACAATGTTTTTCAACATGAAAGTTGATTTTTCTAGAAAACGGTCAACTTCAGATCATATGACCAGGAGTACATTTTTTGTGTTGAATTGAAGACGAAGGCAGTTCAAATCAGCGTCTTGAAACCGTAATTTTTTTCATTAGCAAAGAAGTTGGGGGTGAAACACTCACTAACCTTTTAAAACTTCACCAATCAACACCTGAGAAGAAAAATCCGCACAAAAAGTGGCTCATTATGATTAGAAAATCCTCATGAATGCTGTTTTCTGTAGGATGAAATGTTCAGGGGATATTTCAATACTCTGTATCTCGAGATCATAAAGAATAGAATAGAATCTATTGTTCATACTTGCTATAACCTTCGAGTTTAAATATACTAAATAATAATTAAAGATGTATACTCAATGCTATAACTGAATTCCAGGGCATATATTAATTATGAAACTCCTGTATAGTTAAATTGGATAATTTTTCCGTCTACATCGAAATGAAAGGCGATTTTAATGTGTACGAAATTAATCATTAATGGTCCATCTTAATGCTCAATTTATTCTATCTTAATGTGCAATCCTCATGGTAACCGTACACAAAGTATTCAGAAGCACTACTAGTAATGTCAAAATTCTACTGAAACACAGAAATTTTATTATGTCAAATGTATGTCTTGTGCAAAATGAGAATATATTTAAATCAAGAATTTACACACAATTCATATTAAGGTCGCGGAAAAATCTTGTAATCAACTCGGTTCTTAATCTAGCAACTAATGGTATCGAACTATTCACGCGTGAGCGGAGCGAACGCGTAAAAATATCTTAACCATTAGTCGCTGTCTTTAATAGCCTAGTTGATTAAACAACTATTAATTATCATATTGATACACACAAGCGTAGGACCAGGGGTACTTTTATGCGTGGAAAACATTGTCGATTTAAAGCTCAAAATAATTTGACGTCATTTCTCTCAAATTTATGTTTTATGTTACTGTAATTTATTTGAAACAAATGGGCGTCTCAAAAAGCGTACTTTTTACATTAGCATAGAAGTTATGGGGCAATCACTCAATAATCTTAATAGTTCTACAAAAAAGTCCGCGATAGCATATATCTATCTTTCAAGGTTTACTCGGTATTACCTTTTAAAGGTATCCAAATGTTTCTCAAAATTAAGCATTATTTGGGAGTATTTTTTTATGAATACGCTATTGATCCTTATCCAATTAAATACGTCGTTCATCCCCAGTATTTAATTTAGAACGAAATTGCCTGTTACATCATTCAATTATGATGAATACATCAAAATATATGGCAGGTTGAAGATGAAATCGCACCAAAATGCGACTCCGAGGTAGGCACTAGGCGGGTAGGAGAAGGTACCGAAGTGTGAGAGATGTATGAATGTACTTTGGATTGCGTGATGCCCGTATGTTTATGATCACAAATCAGATCAGATATTTTATTATATTATAAGGATCAAATGTGCATATTTTTTTACGATCAAAATTGCGAGTAAAAATAGGCACTTTGAGTCCGTATAATCTTTTCTCCAACCAAGTCAAAATTGAAATAAATTTGGTTTTATTCAAAATTTGGTAATAAATTTGAACACCTACTATGTAATTATAACAGCTATAGCAAGTCGGTAGTCTGGTATTGTTGGTGAATATTTATTGTCAAGTAGACATCAAATACAATCACTTTTAGTCCTAGGATTAAAAGTAGCGTTTTTAATCCTAGGATTAAAAGTGTTGCTAAGCAACGAGCAAATTTTTGTACGGTAAGGCTTTTGCACCTGAAAATAGTACAACAATGGCCACATTTTTTGATGGTTGGAGAAAAAAATCATTTTGTACAACTCTTCATCCCTATAGATGCCTGAATGATAACTTTTTTTCACGATTAAAAATAGTTATTTATTATACAAGGGAAAAAAGTATCAGATTTTAGCTCGAGGCGGAGGGAGACAAAAAACCGAGAGCTGAAATCTAATATTTTTCCTGTGCATAATACACTATTTTTTTCCGTGACAAGAAAAACAAAAAAGAAAAAAAAAGAAATATAACTTCACACGAAATTACTTTTTTCCCGGATACATAGATACTCACTTTTTTGGCAGGGAAAAAATTAATTTCGTGAAAAGTTATATTTTGTGACCTGTCAAGAAATATGAAATGTCAAAGTTTTTTCCCGTCACAGAAAAAAAGAACTTACTTTTTTTTCTCGGTTAAAAAAAGTCGTTTCTATAGTTACGATACAGAAAGATCACTGAATGCATAGAAATATTGTATTGGAAGCATTATTTATATTTCAGAAGATGAAAATTCACATTCACGGTTGTACACAAAATGTATTTCGTGCGTATAAAATTCGTGTTTTCAGGCACATTCGAGTGAATATTTGGCCGAGACCACAGGTCTCGGCACTCTAATGTGCCATAAAAAAAACACCCATTTTACGCACATAATACAAAAATAACTATTTTTCTGTGAAGGGAAAAAAATTTGACATTTATATCTCTTGACAGGTCACAAAATATAACTTTTTACGAAATTACTTTTTTGCCCATCAACGACGCTTCGCGTCGGGAGATATAACCTCGAGCTAAAATCTAATACTTTTTTTCCCTTGTACTTATAATAAATAACTACTGTTAAACTATTGTAAAAAAATTAAACGCTAGTAATGAAACAAACAAAGTACTATGTAGGTATTTTATTTTGAACATATTTTTGCAGAGAAACTCCCTAGTTCTCAAGTATCTTTGACTTCCCGAAAGTAAAGAAAACACTGCAGCTTTCTGGAAGGCCTAAGAGTTTTCCATGGAGGTAGGGAATCAGGGTGAACTGTTCGAAGCCAGTAAAGGGGGGAATGATTAATGATAAGTGAGGGATTGAACTCAGTGGGGAGGAAGTAGAAAAAGACGATCCATAGGAAACTTCCCGGATTTGGAAGGAATATATTTTCGAGATTTTCGTTCTCTAGGAGCAAAACACCATTCGATCAATGCAAATTCTTTCGATACGAAGGATGTAGGCCTGGGTCCTTTTCTCTGGGAAAAAACGGGATATGTATTTTTTACAGTTCTTCCACAAGATTAAATTCACAAATGATTTGAGTGATGTTTTTACAAGTTATTTCACTTTATTCTTTCCTTTTAACTTAATTTCTGGACCAGGATCTAAATGCAATCACCTTATTAATTCTTTACATTTATAGGAGCAAGCTAGGAACGTATAGAATGCTTTCGGTTTCTTTTTTGAGCGCTTGTTCCTAGGGAAACAGCGAGCTATAGTTTTGCGAAAATGTCTGCGAATTTTGAGCCGGCAGTGGTCTTTAAAGACTCGGTTGGAGTCATTGTTGAAGAATTCGAGGTCAAAAGTTATTCTGTTTCGACGTGCAACCATAAATCATTCATTTGTGAATTAGCTTTTAAAGAATCATGTAGAGGTAAATTGAGAAGTATGTGTTAAGTGTGGGATTGAACTCAATGGGAAGGAAGTAGAAAAAGACAATCCATATTGAACTTCCCGGCTTTGGAAGGAATATATTTTCGAGATGTCCGTTTTCTAAGACCAAAACACCATTCGATCAATGCAAATTCTTTCGAAGGATGTAGGCCTGAGATGTGTATTTTTTACAGTTCTTCCACAAGATTAAATTCGCAAATGCTTTGAGTGATGTTTTTACAAGTTATTTTATTTTATTCTTTCTTTTTTAACTTAATTTCTGGTCCAGGGTCCAAATGCAATCACCTCATTAATTCTTCACATTTATAGGAGCAAGGGAGGAATGCTTTCGGGTTCTTTTTTGATCGCTTGTTCTTAAGGAAACAGCGAGCTTTCGTTTCGCAAAATGGCCTGCGAATTTTGTGCCGGCAGTGGTCTTAAAATACTCGTTTGGAATCACTGTTGAGGAATTCGAGGTCAAAAGTGATTCTGTTCTGTGCAACCATAAATCATTCAGAAAAGAATTATCAGGTTCATTTGTGAATTAACTCTCAAAGAAACATGTAGAGGTAAATTGAGAGGTATGTGATAAGTGAGGGATTGAACTCAGTGGGGAGGATGTAGAAAAAGACGATCCATAGGAAACTACCCAGATTTGGAACCATTCGATCAATGCAAATTCTTTCGAGCATGTAGGCCTGGGTCCCCTACTCTACAAGATTAAATTCACAAATGCTTTGAGTGATGTTTTTACAAGTTATTTTATTTTATTCTTTCCCTTTTAACTTAATTTCTGGACCAGGGTCTACATGCAATCACCTCATTAATTCTTCACATTTATAGGAGCAAGGGAGGAACGAATAGGATGCTTTCGGGTTCTTTTTTGAGCGCTTGTTCCTAGGGAAACAGCGAGCTATAATTTTGCGAAAATGTCTGCGAATTTTGAGCCGGCAGTGGTCTAAAAAGACTCGTTTTGAATCACTGTTGAGGAATTCTAGGTCAAAAGTGATTCTGTTCTGTGCAACCATAAATCTTTCAGAAAAGAATTATCAGGTTAATGTGTGAATTAGCTTTCAAAGAATCATGTAGAGCTAAATTGAGAAGTATGTGTGGGATTGAACACAGTGGGGAGGAAGTAGAAAAAGACGATTCATAGGAAACCCAGCTTTGGAAGGAATATATTTTTGAGATTTTCGGTCTCCAGGACCAAAACACCATTCGTTCAATTCAAATTCTTTCGGAGGATGTAGGCCTGGTCCCTTTCTCTGGGAAAAAACGGATTTGTGTTGTTTCTATACAGTTTTTCCGCAAGATTAAATTCGCAAATGCTTTGAGTGATGTTTTCACAAGCTATTTCATTTTATTTTTGATCTTTCAACTTAATTTCTGGACCTGGGTCTAAATGCAATCACCTTATTAATTCTTCACATTTTTAGGAGCAAGGGAGGAACGAACAAAATGCTTTCGGGTTCTTTTTTGAGCGCTAGGAAATAGCGAGCCTTAGGGAAATAGCGAGCTATTGTTTTGCGAAAATGTCTGCTAATTTTGAGCCGGCAGTGGTCTTAAAAGACTCGGTTGGAGTCACTGTTGAGAAATTCGAGGTCAAAAGTGATTCTGTTTCGACGTATAAACATAAATTATTTAGAAAAATATTATCTGGTTCATTTGTGAATTAGCTTTTGAAGAATCATGTTGAGGTAAATTGAGAAGTATGTGTGGGATTAAACACAGTGGGGAGGAAGTAGAAAAAGACGATCCATAGGAAACTTCCCGGCTTTGGAAGGAATATATTTTCGAGATTTTCGTTTTCTAAGACGAAAACACTATTCGATCAATGCAAATTCTTTCGAGGATGTAGGCCTGGGACCTGGGTCCCTTTCTCTAGGAAAAAACGGGATGTGTATTTTTTACAGTTCTTCCACAAGATTAAACTCGCAAATGTATTCAGTGATGTTTTACAAGTAATTTCATTTAATTCTACACTTTCATTATTTTCGTGCGTTCGTTCTATTTAAACGAATGCTATATCGTTTTGCCCATATGTCTGTTATTTTCGAATTTTGATCCGAAAATGATATCAAACGATAGGGTTAGACTCCCTGATGATGAATTCGTGGTCAAATTCAATTCTGTCCGTGGGGCCGTTCGTTAACACAAAAACTTTCGAAGGAATTCTTCTAGAGACTTGAAATTTTCAGGGTGAGTTCGGATCCCAAATGGCTCGGTTGAGTTCGTTAACCAGCCAAATCGTACAGGGTATGCCATAGAATATGGCCATTCAAAATTTTTGTTCCTTCATATATCAGAAAAAAACGAAACTAATCGAAATTGAATGTTACGGTCAAATGCAAGATGGTCATAACAAGCCTGATGCCAAATTTTGTGGACATAGTGTGAACAGAACCATAGAAAAATCAATTGGAATATTGAAAAAAAGAAACTTCATATTTCCATGAAAAGATATCCGATTCGAGTGAAATTCCTTTTGTGAATGAAGATCGATATTCTGAATGTTCATAGAAAATTTCGTGGCCATAGTTTCAACAGAACCATAGAAAATTCAATTGGAATATTGAAAAGAAAAATCTTTATATTTCCATAACAGGATATCCGATTGAAGTCAAATTTTTTCTGTGAATGAAGATATACACTGAATGTTCATGCGAAATTTTGTGGCCATAGTGCTAACAGAACCATAGAAAATTCAATTGGAATATTGAAAGATGAATCTTTATATTTCCATAATAGAATATCCGATTTGGGTGAAATTTATTTTGAGATTGAAAACTACTATACCAAATGTTCATGCAAAATTTCAAGGGGATCGCATCATCAGAACCATAGAATTTAATTTTTGTAATTATTCATTTTTTACATATTTAATTTTTTTGAATAATTTTCAGAATATAATTCCGATTGTGCTGAGATTCTGCATTTATATATTTGGTATCAATCTCAAATCCCATGTAAAATTTTGAGGTAATAGTATAATTGCTCCACCAAAGAACGAGCGCTCAAAAGCTTAATTTTTTTATATTCAATTCTAGATAAAGTTCTAAACCTTATTAATTTTTCATTCGAATCGGATATTCTGTTATGGAAATATAAAGATTCTTCTTTCAATATTCCAATTGAATTTTCTATGGTTCTGTTAACACTATGACCACAAAATTCTGCATGAACATCCAGTATGTCAATCTTCATTCATGGAAAAAATTTCACTGGAATCAGATATCCTTTCATGTTATGAAAATATAAAGATTCTTTTCTTCAATATTCCAATTGGATTTTGCAGGAGGCTTGTTATGCGCATCTTGCATTTGGCCGTAACATTTCATTTCGATTGGTTTCGTTTTTACGAATGAATTCTTCCATAGTATGTCGTCTTGAGATTAGTTATTATAATAAATAATAAATAGTGCGTTTTATTACATTTCTTATTAATCTAATAATAATGGTTTCGTTTTGTCTGAGATATTGAGAAACACAAATTGTTAATGGCCATATTTTATGGAACACCCTGTACGATCCGGGTGGTTAACGAACTCAACCGAGCCATTTGGAAACCGAACTCACCCTGAAAATTTCAAGTCTCTAGGACAATCCCTTCGAAAGTTATTGTGCTAACGGCCCCACGGACCGAATTGAATTTGACCACGAATTCGTCATCAAGGAGTCTAACCCTATCGTTTGAGACCATTTTCGGCTCAAAATTCGAAAATTACAGACATTTGGGCAAAACGATATGGCACTCGTTTAAGGAGAACGAGCGCTCAAAAATCCACAAATCATAGCTCATTATGATTAGAAAATGATCACGAAAGCTGTTTTCTGTAAGATAGAATTTTGCGAAGTTAATAGAATTTTTGTTCCTACTTTTGGACGAACTATTTCAATCTGAAGTTTGTCGTACTCATCCACTAACTCAGTTGTTCCATTTTCTCCTAATAAAAATGATATCGGTTCTGGAAAAATTCTTATTGTACAACAGAGCTGGTGCCGTATTCTCGAGAAGTGATATTCGAAAACGTATACGAACTTCATTGCGCGGTATGCATTTTTGCAGGTAAAACAGGGACTCGCGCAATGAAGTTCGTATACGTTTTCGAATATCACTTCTCGAGAATACGGCACCTGTGCCGAAGTCTTGTGCTTAGTGCTCGTGAAAGCACTCGAAGCACTTTTGTGCTCTTAAGCACAGTGCTCGCGAGCACTAGAGTGAACCAGTGCTTAGTGCTTGGTGCTTCGCGAATTTTTTGAAAGAGCTTAGTGCTTAGTAATTCTAAAAAATGCTCCTAAGCATCGCAGTGCTCCCGAGCACTTTCAGAAATTATCAAGCACTAAGCCCTTTATGGACTTATCTGAACATGAAAATGACGGACTTTCGCCTGATTGGAATAGACAAAGAACTAAAATATTATTTTTTTTTTCGTTCAACCTCTATGGATATCTAAGTTTTTTCTTCATTATAACTCTGGTGTTAAAAAAAACATCTCGCTGTATGTTATGGAATGGAACTAGTCTTTATGTATCCATTATTTTGACTTGGAGAACAAATTGTTATGTTGTATGACTTGTATGGCGAAATTTTTTTGGGAAATCCTATGAAGCAATGCGATATTTTTTTGATATACGATGCATGTTTCTATAGTCATGCTTTCAAGTTATTTATTGGCCAATCTTCAAGTTACAGTCTGTTCACTTAATGAATGACATAAAGAGCTCAGAAAACGTTTTTTCTTTGCAGACAGCATTGTTTTTAGCTTCGCCACAAGAAAAATTTCCATTCTATTTGTTGGCAATACGTCATTGTCTTGCTATAACTTTTCGAATTTTATTTTCTGTTTCGAGACCACATGCTATTCTTCAATATTTTTATATGACGTCATGGTGACTTTATGTTTGTCTGTGAACGACAATGTTGGACTTGCTGGGAAAAAACTATTGTCAATTTCAATTAGCCAGTTCAAAACACGATAACACTCGAAAGAAAACATCAAGACATTAAAATCGAAATTTCAAACTAAGAGACATTTGGATGAAAAATACAAAGGTTCATTTTGAAAAGAGCTTAGTGCTCGGTGCTCGTGTGAACGAATTACTTTCCAGAAGTGCTTAGTAATCGCGAGCATTCCTTAAAAAATAAGGGCTTGATGCTCGAGATTCCGGAGCACTTTTCAATAGGGCTTAGTGCTTTGTGCTCGAAGCACTTTTCTTCAGTGCTCGGCACAACTCTGTGTACACGCAGTACCTACAACAACTTCATGACTTTCTACCAGTAAAAATAAAATTCCTCCGGATGTATCAGAGATAGGATCTGTGGTTTCGTGTACTTTTCAACACTCAATTGAACCAACAACGCTGACTTATCTTCAATGCTGGCATGCATGGATCTTTCAACACAGGAGGAGTTCATTGTACCCAAGAGTGGCCCACCAAACGACGAATCACTGATGCAGTTCGAGTATTTCTGTCGCTACTATGACCATATCCTCGCCACATTAATGGAATTATCGAGAAAGTGAAAATCGAAGACATTTCTTTCAGAGCTGCTTGCGGCGCTTCGACTTAAAACGGCTCTAGTCCTAATGTATCCTAATCTATGAATAAGGTGCATAATTTACTTGCAAATCATATTAATCCATACTAACATTATAAATGCGAAAGTAACTCTGTCTGTCTGTCTGTTTTTTTGTCTGTTACTCTTTCACGCCTAAACGGCTGAACGGATTTTGATGAAATTTGGTATGGTGATAGATGATAACCTAGAAATGGTCATAGGCTATAAATAATCACGCCATCGTTCTTAGGGGGTAGGCAGTAGGCAGATAACTAAATTGAGTTAGTGATTTTTAGTCGTTTTTGTTGGGACTTTTGCTCTTTCACGTCTAAACGGCTGAACAGATTTTGATGAAATTTGGTTATGGTGATAGATGATAACCTAGAAATGGTCACAGGCTATAAATAATCACGCCATCGTTCTTAGGGGGTAGGCAATAGGCAGATAACTAAATTGAGTTAGTGATTTTTAGTCGTTTTTGTTGGGACTTTTGCCCTTTTACGTCTAAACGGCTGAACAGATTTTGATGAAATTTAGTAAGGTAATAGATGGTTACCTAAAAACGGATATAAGATCAAAATGATCACGTCATCGTACTTAGGTGGTAGGAAGTAGGCAGAAAACTGAATTGAGTTAGTGATTTTTTTATGGTTTTTGCTGAGAGTTTTGCTCTATCATGCCTAAACGGCTGAACGGATTTTGATGAAATTTAGTTAGGTGATAGATACTAACTCAGGGTATTTCTTACTCTGAGGATACTAACATAGAAAAGGATATGGGCTATTAATATTCATGCTATCGTACTTAAGGCGTAGGCAGTAGGCAGAAAACTAATTAAGTTAGTGCGGACGAAGTCGCGGGTAAAAGCTAGTATTCTATAAGTTAAGATTTAAACTGCCGGTAAGTTGTACGATAGTGGAACTACATACTCAACTACGGTTTAAATCTCAATCTATAAATTACGAATATACTGGGTTGGACGAAAGTTTTTTTGTACAACTGTCAGAAAAACTTGACTTTGCTCATCACTTTGGATGCGTAAATAATTAGTTTTTTTAACCGTTGAAAATAGTATATTATATTATAAGGATTAAAAGTGCATATTTTTTTTACGAGCAATATTTGCAGTTGCGAGGCGGAGCCGAGTGAATGCAAAATTGCGAGTAAAAATAGGCACTTTTAGTCCGTATAATATATACTATTTTTTCTCCAACCAAGCCAAAATTGAAATAAATTTTGCGATAGCAAGTCGGTAGTCAGGGATATCTGGTATTGTTGATGAATATTGATTTTCAAGTAGACGTCAAATGCAATTATTTTTAATCCAAGGATTAAAAGTAGCGTTTTTAATCCTAGGATTAAAAGTGTTGCTAAGCAACGAGCAAATTTTTGTACGGTAAGGGAATTTATGACTTTTGCGCCTGAAAATAGTACCAAAATGTCAACATTTTTTGATGGTTGGAGAAAATAGTACCTATATTATATTATAAGGATTAAAAGTGCATCTTTTTTTTACGAGCAATATTTGCAGTTGCGAGGCGCAGCCGAGCGAATGCAAAATTGCGAGTTAAAATAGGCACTTTTAATCCGAATAATATATACTATTTTTTCTCCAACCAAGTCAGAATTACAATAAAATTGGTTTTAGTGAAAAATCGTTCATAATTTGGTTATGAATTTGAACACACGCCTCGCAACTGCAAATATTGCTCGTAAAAAAAAGATGCACTTTTAATCCTTATAATATAATATACTATTTTTTCACCGTCAAAAAAAGTATGTTTCTATAGTAACTACACAGAAATATCACTATATCTGGATGCATAGAAAATATTGTATTGGAAGCATTATCTTTAACAAAAATTGACACTCTCATGTGCCATGAAAAAAACTCATTTTATGCACTTTTACAAAAGTAACTATTTTTTAAAATTTCCAAAAAAAATTGACTATTCTTCATCACTATGGATGCCTAAATGATTACTTTTTTTCACCGTCAAAAAAGTCGTTTCTATAGTAACTACATACAAAGAAAGATCACTAGATAAATTAAAAAAGCATAGAAATATTGTATTGAATGTATCATCTTTAATAATTATATTTCAGACGATAAAAATTCACTCTCACAGTTGTACAAAATGTTGTTTTTATTTTGTGGGTATAAAATTCGTGTTTTATGGCACATTTGAGCGATACTGATACTTGACAGTTAATGCACATATTTTCTGTCAACATGTAACTATCACGTGATGATTTGACAGAACATACGTGTATTAACTGTCAACATGTAACTATGGTAAGCTGTGGTTACATCGCCAAAATTCGCCTTTTATCTTTGCTTCGCATAGTTATTTTTGTATTAAGTGCGTAAAATGAGTGTTTTTTTCATGGCATATGAGATTGTTAATTCACTCGAATGTGCCATGAAAACACGAATTTAATACGCACGAAATACAAACAACATTTTTTGTACAACTGTGAATGTGAATTTACATTGTCTGAAATATAAAATGATTAAGACAATGCTTCCAATGTAATATTTCTATGCATACAATCTTTACTTTTTTCACCGTTAAAAAAAGACTTTTTTCTCCAACCATCAAAAAATGTTGACATTTTTGTACTTTTTTCAGGTGCAAAAGTCATAAATTCCCTTACCGTACAAAAATTCACTCGTTACTTAGCAACACTTTTAATCCTAGGATTAAAAACGCTACTATTAATCCTTGGATTAAAAGTAATTGCATTTGACGTCTAGTTGACAATCACTGTCATTAGTATGTGTTCAAATTTATAACCAAATTATTAACGATTTTTGACTAAAACCAATTTTATTGTAATTTTGACTTGGTTGGAGAAAAAAAAGTATATATTATTCGGACTAAAAGTGCCTAGGATTTTAACTCGCAATTTTGCATTCGCTCGGCTGCGCCTTGCAACTGCAAATATTGCTCGTAAAAAAAATATGCACTTTTAATCCTTATAACATAATAGACTTTTTTCTCCAACCAACAAAAAATGTTGACATTTTTGTACTATTTTCAGGTGCAAAAGTCATAAATTTCCTTACCGTACAAAAATTCACTCGTTACTTACCAACACTTTTAATCCTAGGATTAAAAACGCTACTTTTAATCCTTGGATTAAAAGTAATTGCATTTGACGTCTAGTTGACAATCAGTGTCATTAGTATGTGTTCAAATTTATAACCAAATTATTAACGTTTTTGACTGAAACCAATTTTATTGTAATTTTGACTTGGTTGGAGAAAAAATAGTATACATATATTATTCGGACTAAAAGTGCCTATTTTAACTCGCAATTTCGCATTCGCTCGGCTGCGCCTCGCAACTGCATATATATATAATATTGCTCGTAAAAAAAAGATGCACTTTTAATCCTTATAATATAATATACTATTTTTAACGGTTTTAAACGGTATTTACTTTTTTTCACCGTTAAAAAAAGACTTTTTTTAACGGTGAAACAAAGTAATCATTTACGCATCCATAGTGATGAAGAAAAGTCAAGTTTTTTTGACAGTTGTACAAAAACGTTGTTTGTATTTCGTGCGTATAAAATTCGTGTTTTTATGGCACATTCGAGTGAATTGACACTTTTATGTGTCTCATGTGCCATGAAAAATACACTCATTCAACGCACTTACTTAATACAAAAATTACTATTTTATCATCAGTGACTAAAAATAGCTAAAACACGTGAAATGATTTTGAACTAAACGCATTTTTGATAATGAAATGAAATATTTTTCTTCAACCCATCAGCTGCAACTTCACGAGTTTTTTTTTCAAATGCTAATACAGACTGTTTCAGAATAAGTGCCGTAAATTCGAGATCCTCATCCTCAGATGATTTCATGACATAAAGTTCCAATGAACTATGGGTCTCTGACGTATTTTTTCTGAGATACAGGGTGTTGAAATTTGAAAAAAAAAAGTGGGATACCACTGGTCCAAATTTAAAAAAAATCGAATTGAAGAAAATTTCTGATGCTTACCAAAAGGCAAACAAAAACCTTGTAGGGTATCGAAAATATTTCCGAACAACCATTTTTTTCACACCATAGAATTTAATTTTTGTAATTATTTATTTTTTAATATTTCCCGAATATAATTCCGATTGTGCTGAGATTCTGCATTTATATATCTGGTAAAATCTCAAATTCCATATAAAATTTTGTGGTGATAGTCTTATTGCTCCACCAAAGAGCCAGCGCTCAAAAGCTCCTACTCAGGGCTTTTCTTAAATTTTCAATCTGTCAATTGACATTTTTGAATTATCAATTGACAACTTTAAATTCAATTTACAGATTTTTATTTTATCGAAGTGGTACTACTACGCCGTCGTAATTCCAAAGGTTTCCATTGGAAAACAATAAATTAATCGATACCTTCCCGATCAGCTAGAACAACACTGAATTAAAAATATCTAATACATATCACTTTTATTATGTGACCACAAGCTGAATAGAATGATAAGTTTTCCATTGCCCCAACCATCAAACTCCGCCTTATCTGGTGAAAATAATGCTCTACACAAGTTTACAGAAACAAACGCATCGACAATGTAGGTAATAAGTCAACAAAAATACTGTTTATCTCCACAATTATAATAGGAACACGGGCGGATGCAAACTGCCGCAGTCCTTCGCCTCCACGTGCCTCTCTCGCCACGAGGAAACGACCGAAGCAGGCGGTGGAGTGAAAAATACTCGTTCGGTTCTTTCCGCCGACGATCGGACGCTCGAAGTTTGATTGAAGGGAGGTAAAAACATTCAGTTTGATTTCGTCTAAGTATGGTTCGGAATAATTTTTGATCCGTGCTGAATTTTTCGAAATCTGAATCGAATTTGTGATTATTGGTATCTTCGGACTCCTGTAATCAACCGTCCGAAATATCCAAAGACTATTTTGCGTGATAAAAAATTTGAAAATTTTTTTTCCCGAGGAACGTTTGACAGTTTTTTTGTTCTAGCTGACTGCTACAACGGCCAAAAGTAAGTAAAACTGACCTTATACATTTTATTAAATGTTTCAATAAATAGGATCTTACTTTCTAATTAATGTTTTCGTCCATGATATGGTAAATAGACAGATCGCAAATCCATGACCTATCTCTACATTATGCAATATTTATTGAATTTTTTTCGTTAAGTTTTCTGATTAAGAGTGTGGAATTCAATATTACATATTTTAACAACCCTAAAAATTCTCAACTTGCATTTTGAAAAATATTAAAACTGATTTTCTCTACTGTACTCCTGAATTTTAACTGGGTAGTCATCCAATATTTTTCTTGATGAATGTATGGACATAAATGATGATGAAATTGGAAAATTTTTCTTCAATTTGCACCGTTTTCTAATATTAGTTTGCCATTCAATAATTCTAATCAATTGCGATGTTGCCGCCTCTACAATGCGGTAAAATTTTGCGAAATCTAGTTTTCTTCGTTTCTCTCTATCTGGTTTCAGCGAGTAATCATTTATTTTATCCTAATCTCATTCTTTATGAAATTGAATAATAACACGCTTATTTATTTGTCACTTTTTTCACTCATTCGACCTTGTTGGTGAAGCCTTATCTTCAATGTAAAGTGTTGAGAGAAATAAATGTGAATTGAATGACGAAATAAAGATAACAAACAACAAATGTTACAACAATTTTGTCACAACAAAGTTACAAAATTGGGCAATAACTTCTCTAGATACAGATACAGATTTTTTTTATAATTTTTGAAGCTTTTCATTTCTTTATTCAACGTTTTCCATATGGAGTTGTAGTTCATCATTTTAATCCCCCAAATGACAACATTCATCCATTGCCTGCATTAAAAATAATAATGCATTTTAATAGTCATTTAATCAACTAGTTTATTAATCGCTAGATTAATAAACTAGTACTAATCATTAAATTAATAAACAAGTTGTGAATTTTATATTTTCATGTTTCAGTAGAGTTATAACATTACTAGTATTGCTTTTGAATACTTTGTATTCGGTTGCCCATTATAATTGCACATAAAAATAGTAAAAATCACTCTTTAAAATGGGTCATTTATTGATTGATTCGTATACGTCAGGTGGAAAGGTCAAATTGAATACTTTTGAATCGAAAAGCTAAAATCTGTACATGCTACCAAATCAATCTAGTAGACAAAATACTGTGTTTTCATTCGACACACTCCGTTCAGTATGTTCAAACCTTACCACGATCCATCAGCAAACTGAATAAAATCCTTTGAGACCATTTTCTTATCAAAATCTCATATATCGCCAACAAAATTACAAAATTTCCCTAAGTTCCATGTTTTCTACGTAGAAGCGGCAACGCGCTAAGTCCCAAACCGGTCGACGAGGCGGACGGACTTGACGACCTACGTCTCTCAAAGTTGTCGAGGTCGGCGATCGTTGTAAAAAAGCGGTTACAGCTACACGTGGAGGCGAATGACTGGGGCGGGTCGGCTCGTGTACGCTCAGTTCAAATCGGTGCGGCGTACTTCGGCCCCCGATCGAAAGGCGCCGGTGCTTCGCCTCACACATGCTACAGAGCCTCGTGGCTAGAGCCGTCACAGATTCTCGGTATATCTGGGACGTATTCAGGCGCATAGAACATTAGGGAGCAAATTGTTGTAAGCGGATTTGAATTAAACGTTCTGTTTGTTGCAGTGCAAGGTGAAATTGAAAATTGTTGGGTTAGTCAGATTGTTGTGAAGTGAGATTATTATGATTTAATAAAGTTGTTTTTATGTCCGTTGAAAATTTCGATATACAGAATTCACGTATCGAATTGGCTTTCATAGCAGTTCTATTCATCTAATGTTAATTTTGTATTTTGTAATTCGAATTTATATCCGTACCATCGATTGTTTTTGTTACAATTGTACCAGGTGTCCTAAATTCGTTTTCTAGTGAGGGTATATCAAAAACCCGATGAGCTAGAACAAAATGAGTGGCACATTTTCGGATTCGATTTTCTAGCTATTAGAGAAAATTGGAAAATGGCGTCAAATGAAAAGTTCTCATAACTTCTTTATTACTGAAGTTACGAACATGAAACTAAAACATTACACAGGCACTTTTTTCATTAGAATTCATTGAAGTAATCAATTTTTCTTTATTTTTTATTTTCTTTATTACATCATGCTAAATGTAAGCGTTGTCAGGTTAAGATGCGATTAATAAGATAATCCATTCTGTTTATTCTTTTCAAGTGTGATATAAGACTTCTGCAGTGCAAACATGATTGTCTTTCATTGCGCGTTCCTTATTGAATTTACAAGTACTAAAGGGTGAAAACGCTGCAGTCAATTTTATCAAAACATATTTCTATAGACAACTCACCAAGGCTATAATTAGTAATGAAGCTTACCCGCTAATGAAGATATTTAAATAATGCAAAATTTTTCTGAATAAAAATTCATATAAATGCATTTGCACAGAATCAACTTGGTGGAAGATAACGAGATTTTGCTATCGAGGAGATCGAGACAACTATGCACGTCATCTCAAAGTGCCCAGCAGTAAGTCGTATCAGATTCCAAATCTTCTGACAATATACCATAGAACGAACAAACTGAAAAACTTATCCCTGAATAAATAACCTGTTCAGTTCAGAGGCTGTATCTGATCGGAAAATATTAATCTGGGAGTGTGAAACAGTAGTCTATTTTGTAATTGTACCGAATTTTATGCAAATTTCTATTACTTTCGATTCCTGTACTGAAAATAGTCTCGTATAGATGCCCCTTCATACCTACCTTGTAGAATGTCAAGGGTGTTACATCACACTGCGACCGTTATGGGTGGATTACATTGAGATACTTTACAAGCTGCTACTGAGCGAATTTAGTGATTGTAAATTCGCTCAGTGTAATCGAGTTCACAAGCCAACAATCTGATTGTAAAAAAGCTGCAACTAAAGTTTAAAGTTGGGCTACTTTACACGCTAAATCGCTGGCGTTTTGGCTTGTTGGCATGTAACAAGCCGTGTGTAATCACAGTTGATACTAAACAATCTGGGAGTTCTCATCTGCTCGGTGGTCCCTGGTTCTTAAATTTGAAAACATATTTGACATTTATCTTAGATCCTTGACAACGATACAAACATAAACCTCACGTGGATCGCTAGATTGTTGGCTACTCAGCGAGTAGACAGTTTTGTGTGTAAACATCACAATCTCACAAGCTAATTCACTCGCTTCTAAATTCGCTCAGTAGCAGCTTGTGAAGTATCTCAATGTAATCGACCCATTAGATCTATTGTGCCCCTGTCAGCGCTATTTTTCGCAACTGCTACTCTACAACTCGCCCTCTAGTTCCAGATCAGTAATGAACTCTGGTATCTGAGAGGGCTTCAAGGAGGCTAGATTTGATTAAATCCTGCCACTTCCTGGGTCTTAAAATGAACGAAACTCTTGATTGGAGCGAACACATCTCCAACCTTTGTGGTCAGTTAAGCACAGTCTGCAACACGCTGGGAGTCATCAGTAAAAACCTGGATTCCACATTACTAAGAACGATTTATAAAGCGGTCTTCGAATCAAAGATGAGGTATGGAATCATATTCTATGGCAGCTCATACGACTTGGATAGAGTACTGAAGATGCAAAAGAGAGCAATTCGTATGATTTGGAAGATGAGGAGAACTTCATTGTATATATATATATATATATTTCGATAGTTGGAGCAACATTTCGTTCAATGTCGTCAGAATAATTATCTGCAGCCAAAGAGCATTTGGTGATCTCCTTGGCTAGATTATCTACCCATCTACACATTCTAGGCGTAAATAAGCTGATGATCAAACCCACAAAAGTCAGTGTCCGCCTCAAAACATGGACAAATTTCCACGTAAACACCTAGACTTAACAAAAGCCTTGACATCAAGAAAGCCGAGCCAGACCTGCAGCGCTGAATATAGCAACCATGAAAAAAAACCATAATGGCAACACCCTCAATTTGTTATAAACAATTCTGTACGGTTGGAACTATCACATTCTCTGCGTTGAGATTGGTCAAGTACACAGTCACCGAATGATCTTATTTTGTTCTCGTCGATGACCTTCTGCAAGATCGTTTTGTGAAATCGGCTACGTCCAAAGACAAATTCGCTAGTCTAGCCTACTAAGCGATTACGTTATGCGTAAGGTTCGACACACACGTTTACTTATGACTGTGCGCCTTACTATACTATATACAAGATTGGAGAATGAATGAATCAAGTTTGCCGAGCTTTGGGTTTTGCTTGAGATGTTTAGGAGTTGTTTCACAACTTGCTGATGAGAAACTGACAGCTATCTGACAGATATCGTTGAAATAAATCCATCTGTATTTATTGAATCGAAATACTTATACTGAAAATCTGAAAGGCTTTAATTTTGATGAATTGAAATTTGTATATTCATTTCAATGCTATCTGCTAGAAGGCTATCAACTTATCAGCAAGTGGTGAAAAAGGCTTTCAAAAGTACTACTGAGTTGACCGTTTCTCTTTTATATCAGAAATTACAGCATTGATAGTTGAGATCGGCTAAACTTAATTTTTCTGCTGTTAGGGTGCGCTGACAACAGAATAGGATTTCTCATTAATTTATTATAATATTTGATGAATATAATGATTGAGAAATTGTTCGCTACAAAGTCTCCTTGATCACAATACACAAAAAAATAATGGAATACAATTAACATAAAACACGCTGCAGGTCACTGACGGTAAGAAATAGAAAAAAATTTTACTCAGAAGAAACATTCAGAATTAAATTATCTTTCGAAGGACATAATAAAAAGGGTAGGTATGTTCCTGGAGAAACGCCGCAACGCCTGGCGTCTCAATTCTTTTCTCCGACTTTTACGCAAATCTGAAGTCAACATTGACTTGTAGCAAATACCGTTAACATAATAAAAAATATTCATGCCTTTTCGAGAAAAATTAAGTTACAAAGATAAGTGAATCACCCTGTACATTTCCAAGTTTTAAATATTTATTTCTGATAGTTAACTATGCTGTGAGTGTTGAGAGTGATCTTTTATTCTGTAAGTCAAAAAGTTTGTATCCAAACAAAATGAATCACTTTTAACACAAATATCATACGATGTTTTTCTATAACAGCCCCTTTTCGATGATAAAAGGAGCTACTTTAAAGTGCATTTCAATATTCCAATAATCACAAAGTTTTTGTGAATGGTTTAAGTTGCCAACACTTCTATAACTTAATGCTTGTTTACAAATAGAAAAGACGCTGTTATTTAAATTTCATTGTCTCCTAACAGTTTAATATGTTGTACGATTGATATTAATGTTCATAAGTAATGGTTGTTAAACATTAATAATAAAAATTTGCAATCCGTCAAATTATCACTTGATCATTAGAGAATCTAGTCCTAAAACTATATTGAAAATTGCGTTGAAAACATTTTTTCCGTCGACTTCAAAACAATAAAGTGAGTTTTATTTGTACGAAATTGAACATTAGTGTCCCATTCAATGTTCAATTTATGCTATTTTTCCACCGACATCGAAATAAAAATTGATTTTAATGTGTACGAAATTGAACATTAGTGACCCATTTTAATGCTCAATTTATGCCATTTTAGGCTACGTTCAGATGATGAGCGCTCAACGCGCGTTTTGCTAACGCGCGTTTACAACTACATATATCTTGTTTAGGGACGTTCAGATGATGGGCGTTCAAAATACATGTAGTTGTAAACGCGCGTTAGCAAAACGCGCGTTGAGCGCTCATCATCTGAACGTACCCTAAATGTGCAATCCTCATGGCAACCGTACACAAAGTATTCAGAAGCACTACGAGAAATGTTAAAACTTTACTGGAACATAGAAATTCCATAACGTCAAATGTATGTCTTGTGCAAAATAAGAATGTATTTCAATCAAGAATTTATAAACAATTCATGTTGAGATCGTCGGAAAAATCTGGTAATCAAACTCGGTTACTAATCTAGCGACTAATGGTCTCGAAAATATATTGACCATTAGTCGCAGTCTTTAATAACCTAGTTGATTAAATAACTATTAATGTGCAATTGTCATGGGCAACCGAACACAAAGCATTCAGAAGCAATACGAGTAATGTCAAAACTCTACTGAAACATAGAAATTTTATTATGTCAAATGTAAGTACATATATCTTGTGCATAATAAGAATGTATTTCAATAAAAAACTTATTCTCAATTCATAATGAGGTCGACAGAATAATCTTGTAATCAACTAGTTTATTATTATTTATGTCATTTTGACATAAGTTTGTCACACGTTTTTTATCATTATTCCGAAATCAAATTCGATATTTAGGATGAAATACCACTATTTAAATCTATGGGAGATGATTACCCTTCAGTAGGGTCCTGTAGCGGTCTTAGAAGAACAGAAGATTCGAAAATCATCACTTGGAACGCCAGTCCTGGTTTAAAACGCCCTCCTGGCCCAAGAGCAAGAATTACGTATTTTGTATCTAAATGTTGAAGGTATTTATTTGAATAATTTTAAGTTTCAATTTTGTAAAAACGGCGAGGCAGGGTTTTTCTACTGAGGTTTTTCCCTGTGCTCTGGTATCATACGACAGAATAGTATGGTACCCCGTTTTGCACCAACCTCAGCTAGGGACTTTTTTGTTTCATGTATTGTATTTTTTTAGCTCTCAATTCAAAAGAATATATATATATATATCTAACGATTTATGGTCACGAACTATTAACGCGTGAGTGGAGCCAAAATATGTTGACCATTAGTCGATGTCATTAATAACCTAGTTGATTAAAACTAGTAACACGCTTCCACATAAACAATCATTTTTTACACTTTGGCTGTTAATACAATAACTTTTCATTTGTTTAGTCGTACGGTGTACGAAAAATTGCATAGAGCGATCGGATTTGAGAATAAAAAAATCCAGGTGTGTGACGATCTTTATCCTTTCTACAGTTGAGTCTTAGTTAATTGCTCGAAGATGTTTTCGTGCAGACGACCATGGCGGTTCAATAATTTATTCAATGTCTAGTTTGTGTTTCGACATTCAGACACTATCGCTATTCGTGTTTCAAATGTCGAAATCACTCCTAATGTATTTCGGCGACTAGCTCGAGTACGTTATTTGTGAATAATGATGTCCACTTCGATACTTAATTAATTGTAACGCATACCGTGGTTTATCTTGATCTTATTTTCTGAAGGAATTCCTAATTGGTGTTGACGTTATTAGTATCCATGTTTTAAATTGTTGATTTACCCCTAATTGGTGTTCTCAGATTTCGAAGGAGTTTGCGTTCTTTTCATTCCACTATTGAAATTGGTCAGATATACAGGGTGTTTCTGAATTGATGCGAAAGATTTAAGGGGATGATTCCTCAGAATATTTTATGAAAGAAAGTTCTCATAAATGTAGTTCCGGAAATGCATTGTTTCCAAGATACAGGGTGTTGAAGTTTTACTTAAAAACTGACTGAAAAAGTGGTACGCTATTGAGATTTTTTGAACTTACAATTATTTTTGAATTATTCGTTCGATTCATGACGAAAAATCTTTCAAGCGTTTTTTTCGTGTGGGGCTCCGTTTTTATGTAAAAAAATAAAACATCTTGACGTAGTATCTCTACTACATAATGTGTTGAAGTAAGTTAAGATGTTTAATTTTCTTGAATAAAAACGGCACCCCACACGAAAGGAAAGCAGAAGAGATTTTTTTATCACAAATTGAACGAAGAATTCAAAAATAATTGTTAGTTTAAAATATCTCAGTGGCATACCACTTTTTCAGTCAGTTTTTAAGTAAAACTTCAACACCCTGTATCTTGGAAACAATACATTTCCGGAACTACATTTATGGGAACTTTCTTTCATAAAATATTCTGAGGAATAATCCCCTTAAATCTTTCGCATCAATTCAGAAACACCCTGTATAGGTTATTTGGAGATTATTCAAAAGGTGAAAGTTTGAATGAAGATTAGTCTGCAACCATTGAACCGATTTCGCTGATGTTTAGAATTTACTGATGAGGAATTGGCTCTCTGCACTGCTGCATTCATATAAAGTTGGCATTTTCATAAAAGCTTCTGTGAAATTATTGTTTTCCTCCAAAAATATTGTGAATGGGAAAAAAATTGTGAAGCCTCAAAACCATTAGGTCTACTTAAGTCATCAGTAAACTTCACCGGTACAGACGGTACAGTTAGATTCCAAATCCACTCTGAAGTTTGTATTTTTTCTGTTTTCAAATTTACTTCATTATTTAAGTTCTCACCAACAACCTTCAGATACTCGTTTGAGACCATATTCGATTCTATATATTGAAATGACAAAGATTTTGGCTTCTACTGTCCCTGGCCAAATTATTAGAAGCACAATGATTCATTGCAAAATCAAAATTATCTGAACGCACTTTAAATTTTTTTTGGGTTATTCTACTTTTGAATTGAATATACAGGGTATTCCGTAATGCTTTGCTAATATTTTGGGACAAAGAGGAAATCACAATCTGATGGGATGAAAGATATTCTTATGAAATTTTGTATAGGCTCTCACTGTATTAACATACATTTTATCTTATGCTAAGTAATTCATACAAATATCCGCATTAGGATCATTGAAGATTTTTTCTAGGTTTGCGACATATTTTCATAAAGAGTTTCGTTCTTGAAATGACCCTCTCAAATATAAGCATGCCATTTTGGAACATCCTGTATAAGCTTGATGTTCTTCTTCTGACTATATTTTTCATGAATGTTCATCCATTTCAAATGGTTCAAGAGCAAAATCAGAAAATAAACGACGTTTATGGTGATCAAGTGGCTTCATTTTTTGAAGCAGTTGAATTTTAAGGAAGTAAACCCAAATCTTCTCTTAAAAAATTTGAGAAATATTTAATTGTTCAGAACGACGTGGAACTGGAGTTTTCCTTCTTGTGTGCTTGCATTTATTCATCGCCCTGATACTCTTTTATTATGTAAAAAAATTCACTTCCGAATTTTTTGTCTATAATACGACGAATATTGTGCCGATTAAATGAATAATGTCGTCCATGAATTCTTCTTGAATTTCTTTCAGTATTCATAATTGAGCACTGGTTTTAATCAAACAATTTCTAAACTTTGCTGAATCGTGTATATTTCCATGATTAAATGTCATAACCTACTGAACATAAATAACAGGAAATGTCAAAAAATAATACGCAGTGTTGCCATTATAACCATTTCAAATTGTATTATTCCTACTGGCCTTTAAATCGGCGATATTACCATTGAGTTTAAAAATAATAATAATAGTATTTTTATACTCAATGATATTACTCATTTAGGCAACTCATTCTTATGTACCGGGTGTCCTAAATTCGTTCTCTAGTGAGGGGATTTCAGAAACCCGATGAGCTAGAATAAAATCTAATAAAGAAGAATTTATTACTTCAATGCATTCTACTGAGAATGTGCCTGTATAATGTTTTAGTTTCATGTTTATAATTTCAGTAATAAAGAAGTTATGAGAACTTTTCATTAGACGCTATTTTCCAATTTTCTCTAATAGCTCGAAAACGGTTTGACTTAAAAGGTTGCGATTTTCACCAAATGAATTCTCCCAAAAATCAAGCCCAAAAATGTGCCACTATTTTTGTTCAAGCTCATCGGGTTTCTGAGATCCCCTCACTAGACAACGAATTTATGACACCCGGTACAGGATGACCAGAAATATAATATGCTATCCCTACCCCCCTTACCGTCGCCACTGATCCAAGTGCTATATATAACATGTTATAAATTTTCGAAAATGGAAAGGAAACGGTGATTATTTTTGATAATAAATCATTGTTTCCATAAGAAAAACCAAGAGTTAATGCAATAAAGCAGGAAGGAAACCTGCTTGAAAAAAATTGGATTAAGGCACTGGATTTCCATCAAAAAAGTGTTTTAATAACGTTTCTTTTCAAGTTTATAGAAAAACAGGGAAGGATTTGATGATCAAAGTTTAAGTTACCCAATTTCCAATTTTGGCTTATAATTCGAAAACAAAAGAATGTACTATTCAGTTTTCTCTATCTCATAAGATTAAAAAGTTGTAGTTCAGGAATAACCAATTCTGGTTACGCCAAGTACCCAATTGTTGCCCTCGTCCACGTACAGCGCCATCAGATGTAATTTTATCCGTTCGGGTGATCTTGAATATTCGGCTTGAGCATCAAATTTCGTCCGCTTGTGGCCTTCTCAACTCTTTCGTTCGACTTTCACCACCGTAAAAGGCGGAACTACTGACGGATGTCTTCCTTGACCTTCGGTGAAATTTCCTTTGATGCTAGTTCAAGTAGCATTTTATGGCGTTTTGGCTTGTTGAACAGATTGGACACCTTCCCAAAAACGAGTTGTTTGACCCAGAGCTGTGGTTGAACCTGGAGTGAAGAATGAACTTGCAGCTTGAATGATGGTAAATACTTGAAAAAATCGAGAGAAGCGGCGGTAGTGTTGAACTGGACAATTTTCGATTCATCAGGGAAGATTCCATGATGAATGAGTTGTTGATGATTTGATTACACCGTGTTACCATTTATCGATTAGTGGTTTTTTTCATTATATAGGTTTCAATTTTTGAGCGCTCGTTCTACTTAAACGAGTGCAATATCGTTTTGCCCAAAGTCTGTAATTTTCGAATTTTGAGCCGAAAATGGTCTCGAACGATAGGGTTAGACTCCCTGATGACGAATTCGTGGTCAAATTCAATTCTGTCCGTGGGGCCGTCCGTTAGCACAATAACTTTCGAAGGGACTGTCCTAGAGACGTGAAATTTTCAGGGTAAGTTCGGTTCCCAAATGGCTCGGTTAAGTTCGTTAAACAGCCAAATCGTACAAGGTGTTCCATGAAATATGGCCATTCAAAATTTTTGTTCCTCAATATCTCATAAAAAACGAAACTCATCGATATGAAATATTGCGGCCATATGCAAGACGCTTATAATAAGCTTCATGCAGATTTTGGTGCCTATAGTGTGAACAGAACCATAGAAAATTGAATTGGAATATTAAAAAGAAGGAACTTCATATTTCCATAAAAAATATCCGATACGGATGAAATTTATTTTATAAATAAAGATTGATACACTGAATGTTCATGCGAAATTTTGTGGTCATAGTGGTAACATAACCATAGAAAATTCAATTTTGATATTGAAATGAAGAATCTTTATATTTCCATAACAGGATATCCGATTCAAGTGAAATTTTTCTTGTGAATGAAGACTGTTATACTGAATTTTCAGGCAAAATTTTGAGAGGAATCGCATCATCAGAACCATATAATTTAATTTTTGTAATTATTTATTTTTTACATAGGTATTTCATTTTTAATTTTCCGAATATAATTTCGATTGTGCTGAGATTCTGCATTTATATATTTGGTATCAATCTCAAATCCCATATAAACTTAATAGTCTTATTGCTCCGCCAAAGAGCGAGCACTTAAAAGCTCCTGCTCAGAGCTTATCTTAAATTTCTGTTACTAGAGCGTTCTTCCAATTTCGATTTGTTTCTATTTTTTGGAAAATTTGCATAACTCCGTAAACTTTTACCTTATTGTCATTTTCTATTAGAGTCACATATTTTGCTGCTCTCTCTCTCTCTCATAGCAATAATAATTCATGATAATGTTCATCTCAAACTAACTTCACGGAACTTTTAGAGTTCTTTTTTTAGTGAAAATGTTCTGACATAGCTTTGAAATATTTGAAATCAAATCAGATTTCACTTTTCCAATTTACGATTAGTGACAAAGGAAAAGATCACGACAAACTCTATAGCCTACTATTCTATCGATAATCTCAAAGTTTTTTATATTACGCTTTTTTGCTCTCAGTACCTAAGTATCAAAATATTTTTGGCCAGAAAGATCCTTACGAAATTTGCCTTTGTATTACATTTAACATTTAACTCTCAAAAAGTTGAAAAATTATCTATTGAATTTCAATTTTCAAAGATTTAGTGATTTTATAAAGTACCTACCTTAGTTGAGATGTGAATTAGTCTTTATACCTGCCGAAAAATTTGAAAAAATAAGTCATGACATTTCATAGCCTGGCATGTTGATAACAACAAGGTTTATATAGATCATTGTAATGATATCTTCGAGTTAAGAAGTTCATGGTCTTGAAGAGAAAAAAACAGTTTGGGAGCCAAGAATAAGTGGTATTTTGTTTGAAAATAAATTCTTGTTTTGAAAGCAGTACGAGAAAATACTATAAATCTATTGTTCTATTGAGAGGAACAAATGTAAAACATGTAAGTAATGGTAGCTTTGATCGGTTCCTATCATATTGTCCTATTTTGTACCTAAACGATAAACCGCTGACCAAGAATCCACATAGTCAAAATTATTTCAGTCCGTAAACACTTTGAACTCCTGAATCGAATAATGAATATATGAGTTTCATATTCTCAAAGTTATTTTTGAATTAAGTTTATCTGTCATTAGCAGAATTAGCAATCAAAGCGAGTTTTAACTTTACATTTGGCGCCATAACAATGATACAAAGGGTTTCCCAAAATTCCGTGAAGATCTCATCAGTAAAATTATTCGAACAGTTTTCCTCTCGAACATCTCTAAATATCTGTGGTGCAAAAATCATCTTAAACAGAAAAAATCTAGTTCTATCGTTTGGAAAAACGACGATATGACTCAAAGAACGACTAGTGTAGAACTTAATCATCAAAAACCAATATTCAATTATTCACGACATACCAACCGTGTGTTAATATGTCCTGATATTGCATGATTTTTATGTGTTGGATAAGAATCCAACTGAAGAAATTCCCGAAAAAAAAAAATTAAGAATAGCCTGAGTTTTTCTCGGAAATAAAATAATGAATTTGGATAAATAAAAGTATCTTAACAAATTTTTGGGCACTAAAGACCGAGAAAAAGTGTCTTAAGGGGGCACCACAGTCAAATTCATCAAATTTCAGAATCCCTGTGTTTTGAATTTGGTATGTTATATCCAACAATGTTCTGAGATTGACATAAAACAATTCTGGGGTACCAAATTTAGAGGTCTGTAACCGGGAAATTTAAAAGAAATTATGATAAGGATCACCTAAATTTTCTTCAAGAATGCCCTATTAAATTTTGTTGCATATATTTCAGAACACCCTGTTCAAACAGAACCCTATTGTATGGATTCTCTTACAGTCAATGTATTATTGTGAAAAATAATATACCATAAATCTCTCGATAACTGACACATCAACTGCCATAGTCTTTGTTCATGAAGCAGTGACTAATAAATTAATCTGCTTCACCTTTTTCAACAAAGAAAAACAACCAATCTCTATCAAAAACCCATTTGAATATCCTAGAAACAAAACGAAAAACTGAAACACCAAATCATCAACGCAAGATTAGTCATAAAATTCTCCATCACTCACTTCCAATTTCACAATAAAAATTCCGTACAAAAAACAAAAAGACAACTCGCCATAGTAAACATAAGGACGAGTTCAACGGCCAGTGGCGGGCCAGTACGACCCTGCCCGTGGCAATATTGACGAACGAAAGTGAGGGGGTGCTAGTTCGGATTTTCGGGTTAAGATCGTCGAGGTCAAAAACCGACCTAATGTCCCGTCCCCCCACCACTCCGAATTTTCGGTCCTACGCATTGCACACGCAATAGGAGGGGCCTAAACGCACTATTCTCGCTACGAATACGCACTTGTCAAGTTTTCCCCTGTAGTTGCATTCAAACCCTGCATTCTACACTGTTAGGTCGAGTTTTTCCAACGCACGGTATGGGTCGTGGTGACGGTGTTACGTGAGAATTTTTTTTTTTGAGTGATCCAAACTTATGCATCTATTATGGCCCAGAAAGGAAACCCTGAAGGAAATGTGCTGACGAAACTTCCTACTTCTAAAAACGGTTAGTGAGAATATCTATTTTAATTCGTGAGTTGAAATAGTTACATCCTTGTTTATTGTTGTTTTCCAAAATTAACACACCAACTACGTGACCTATATTCCAAAATGTTGTTTATACTTCTCTATTACCGGAAATTAAAGGAAAAACTAATGGTATTTAAACATTAAAGTCACAATATATTTTCGTTTTTATTTTTGTAACACTCTCCATTAGTAACTATTTTATTCTTTTCACTATGTTGAATAATTGATTCGTTATTTTCCGAGCAAAAAAAATCGTGGCTCCTTCATAAATTTGAATATCGATCTTTTTTGAAAGGGAAAGTGTTAGGTGCGCATGTCTTTGAACCCATTTCACTATATTTTGGAGTTATTTCGGTCAAAGGTTTTGTTTTCGTTTGAGTTCATTGTTCAGTTTATTTGGTAAATGTGTATGATTGATTTGGAACGTGAGGCGTGGACGTATGGCAATTTGAAGTCATATTATGACTGGATCGATAAAAAATGGGTATATTCTTTTACTTGAAAAGTTCTGATACTCTTTAATCGATTGAGCTCGAATTATTTGTGAATCGCATAGAAATAAAAATACGTCATTTTTACCTACCTATAAATCAATTAGGACTATAAATAAATAAGGATTTAATTTTTCAAGAGCGTCAATTTTGAGGTTTATTATTTTCTGCAAATCATTAGAATGTCATAATTGTTTTCTAGAAGTGCTTTAGCTCATGACGCAAATATTTGAATAACGAAAACTTTTTCAACGCGAACATCACAGAATTTTTTGCCTTTGTAAAAATCAAAAATTTTTATACACTGTTATTTACTTCACTAGTTTTCAATATTTTTCAATGAGTTCAAAAAGTATTAGTTTTTTCCGGAAAGTCATTCATATCAGATTTCTCATGGAGTATATTGCGAGATTGTCCGCCATTTTGCTGTGCATTATATATCTTTAAAAACAGAATTGGCTGGTTTGTGCTTACGAAAATGACCGAATGATTTTTACCTTATTTTTAATAATGATAATAAGGCAATTTCACATGTGAATAAAATACAAAGATATATTTGTGTCCCCACAGTTAAAGATAAGCTTACATACAATGATTTAAGCTTGATAAATTTCCCTCAAACTTTTTTATTACTTGGGCTTGACATTCATTGTTCTCCAGGACAGCGTATACTTTAAGGATAAAATGCATTGTGCGCATCTTTTGTTAGTCTAGTCTAGGGTTATACTTTTTCACTTCTTCGTACTTATTTATACTTACGTGAGTTTCGAAAAATTTCAAATATAATTCTGCCATGGAATTTTTCAATTTGTTATGAATATGAAGATGGAATTTTGTTTCTCTTACAATACATTATTTTCAACATACTGAGTGATTATTCATTTCATTGGAATCAAAAAATGTTGTTTTTTTTCTGCAGAAGAACTATACAGTAATGTCATAACATATAGATCCAAGATTTGTTCAATTACTTTATAATAATTATATAAAGGGATAAAAGCAGTAAATTTGAAAAGTGATATAAGTACCCCCAGATATATAACCTGAATAATTCGTCTTAGTTAAGTTTTCTTTCCGATTGGCGAATACAAGGTTGCAAAATGGTGAATGAACAGGTAGCAATTTCGCAAATTTTTGCATTCCGAAAAAACATTGTTGATGTTTGTTCATTCACGCCATTCTGTTGCTGTAACGAAAGTAGGAAATATTTAAACTGATCATTACAACAAAAAAGTCCATCCAATGTATAATAATTAGCTTGTCGCAAATTGGCGAATGCGTTGGCAAAAATCCTTCGCCATTTTGCATTTCATTTCGTAGTACAATTTTCAAGGTGGTATGCATTTCTTGTGCTTCATTTTCATCATTCTTGCAGAATTGGATAATCTATCAGTATATTGTGATGCAAGTGTATGAAGGAACCTTTTCGAAGCATGCGTAATTAATTGGACGGAGTGTCCTTTATTGCAAGTGCATGCTTTAATTTAAGCACTTCATACACGTATATCACACCCTTGTTTTATTATATTCAGTTCCAAAGTTGTCTGTAAACAAATGCGAGGAACTTAGGGCGATGATTCCTCGCTGAAAATAAGCAGGGGTAGTTCATATAATTTTTTTTCGAAATCGACCTCCCTTCCAAGATACAGCCTTTGGAAGGCGATGGCGAGTTGACAGTTTTTAATTCTTTTTACGGTTTTTAAAAACACTGAGTCATAAAACTATATATAATATGAAGCACTGAGTAGATCTTACTCACACAATTTTTTAAGATCTCATAACTTTATTGTTAGGGGTTGAAAATAACAACCTCCTATGGTTTCCCATTCAATTCTGGAGAAAAAAGTCTCCAGAAAAATTTCCATACAGTCGATACTTTTCTCGGAAAAAATAAAAACTCGCAAGCTGTTATGATCACTGTTCATTCCATTTAATCGTATAAGTGTTCCATAGAATGAATATTCTAAGATATTGTATGTCTATGACAGGAGATAAAGATGTTCTCTAAATTTTTCTGAATGTTTAATTACTAATTTCCGGAGGAAAATTATATCGGTAATGTTTCAATTTCACAAATATAACTTTCTTTCGATTAATAAGCATAATTGACAAAACCAATTTTGAGCATAAACAATGTCTTAGAATATTCATTCTATGGAATAATACGATGAAATGGAAGGAACAGTGATCATAACTGCTTGTAAGTTTTATTTTTCCGAAAAAAGTATCGACTGTATCGAAATTTTGCAGGAGACTTTTTTTCCCCAGAATTGAATGGGAAATCATGAGAAAATTCTATTTTTCGGAAATCTATCTCACGAAAACAATTTTTGCAGGAAAATCATAAGGGGTTGTTGCTTGCAACCCTTAATAATAGAGTAAAAAAAATTCAACATCTCCTTAATGAATCATATTATGTAGGTATAGTTTTAGGACTCAGTGTTTGTTAGGACTCCTAAAAAAAAATAAAAACTGTCAAATCGTCATCGCCCCCCAAAGGCTGTATCTTGGAAAGAAGGTCAATTTCGAAAAAAAATTATATGAACTACCCCTGCTTATTTTCCTCGAGGAATTATCTCCCTAAGTTCCTCGGATCTGTTTACAGACACCCTGCATATAATCCATGACAAATTTGGAACTGAATTAGAGACAATCTCACATTTTAAACCTGTCTAATAGGCAACGCAATGTTGTTATAAATACAGAGTCTCTATAAAGGATTGTAACAGCGCAGTTGGCTTTGGATTATGCAAACCACAGAATTCTGTGATCATGCTATGCTCTGATTGGTTAAAGATTGGTATTCTGTAATCCACCTGTACATCATCAGCAATTGTTCACTGCTTGTAAGGCAGTTCATCACTATTTCCCTTAGCAATATTTAAAATTTACTTGGAATATACCGTATATTAAAGTTACTTTTTCGTAGACTTTTCATTTTATAAAATAAAAATTATGATGCAGGAATAATCTTATCCTTCTTATACATTATTTATGTTCCGAAATTCCAATTTTTCCTCAGCTAATACACACACAAAGTGCATTCAAAATGATCCTTCTAATAGTAATTAGTAAAATATTTATAATAGAAAAATGCGTGTTGAGTACAGAGTAAACAAACATTGAAACCAATTATCGTCGAAATAATAGTAGTTATTAACATTTTTTCACCTTCTGAATTACATGTTGCTAGATAGGATTTCGCTTGAATGCAAAACGCAATCTACGAATTGCATTGGCGTTAGAAAATATCACAACAATTGTTGTAATCTAAATAACCATGTATCAGAGTTCAAAACTGATTTTGTAATTTAAACTTTTTATTCGAATCTATTTATATCTCTATTGAGATAGAGGTTCATGAAATTCATCGTATATAAACAATGAAGGATGTGTTTTTCAAAGTTTAAGCAGATAACAATGGAATTGCATATCGATCGACTTCTTTTTCATTGACACCCAATGTTTTCTTTCCTTCCATCTAGTTTCGCTGAATAACTTGAAATAAAATAGAAAAACTAAACGAAGTCGAAAATTCTTAGAGGAAGGTATAATTAGATGTATCTCAAACTTCAGTCAAGTTTGATCTCTCATTCTTGAAATCTCTTCGATATTGATAGAGTTGATCTGTAGAAGGGTTTGTGAAACCAGGTTCCCCAATGATGATTTTTCAGTACCTCAGACTCACAAGGAACTCTACAAGCTCATAATACTTCGTCATTATCTTCATAGATTCGAAAAAGTACTATTTCACCCTAAATATCGATTTAAAAATGCGAAATTATAATGAATAACTTGTGATATTTAAAATACACATAATAGATTGATTCTGTCACGAGAAATTTTATGGAGCCCAATCTAAAAATATATACATGCTCTATACAGCTAATATCTCGGCTAACAACCAAGGTAGGAAGTTGAAACATAAATTACTTCAAATGGCATTAAGCTCTATCAGAATCTATCGTTACCACCCCTTCAAGAACTATCCCCAGTTATTTTTTCAAATTGCACCCTTATATTTTTCCCTCTGATTCCCAAGTAAGAGAAAAAATGTATTCAAAGAGTTTTTTATCATTTTACGCGAAGTCAACTCTCAAACATATTAATAATAATAATTATAAATTATGTGTTTTATTTTGACACCTTGTTAAATTGAATTGTTTCAGTTATTGAGTGGTTTTATTATTTTTCAAGGGATTTTTTGTGTTAATGTTTTCTTTATAGCGTCTTCTGTGAATTGAAACCAAAAATATTTCACCATGAATTGCAAAAATTATGGATGTGCGATAATTAATAATCTAATAATAATCATTTTTAGAGGTTGAATTTGCGTAAGATGGTTGTTTTCTTTTTTTTTGGGGTGGTGATTACAAACAGAACTTGAACGATTCTGGTAGCGTTTTTGACGTTTTTTTATTGAAAATACTTTTTGTTCGAAATTTGTGCCTTGTTGGAGAGTCAGAATATTTGCTGTATGGAATATCTTCGACACTAGGTGAATCTGGTTTAGAAAAAAAGTAAATGTAAATATGTATTATTCGATGAGACGGATGTTATGTTGAATTCAACACGTCTTAAACTGTATGTTATGGAATTGTTTCAAGATCAATTTTTTTAATAAGACATAGCAGTCATAGAGTAAAATCTTTTTGTTCAGCCACACCATTATCAGCTTGAGATCTTGCTCAAAATCCTGTAACATTCCATGTAATACGAAGTTTTATATTTATAATTATAATTATATTTATAATTATAATATTCTACTTTATCAATCAATAATTCGTAGTATCAGATATCCAAAAATTGAGGTTACTCCTTTAATTCCAGAAAACTGGCAAATGCCTGAGATGGTAGGCTTCTACAACGAGACCTCCTTGTCCGTATCTCCAATTCAACCAACGGTGGAGGAGGTCCCTCTGGTCAAGAAGGTTGTGTGCAGTCCTGATCTTCCACTTAGTGATTACGCTGCAGCTCAAGCTTCTGCTAAACCGGTTGAACAGAATGTCTGCATGATTTGCCAGAAGATGTTTCCAACCAAATCTGCTCTCCAAGTATGGATAATTTATAAGTTATCTTATTGATTTGATGATCAACTGTAAAGGGTATTTCCGGGTTTCAATGGTAAATTTGCACCCTTGGCCTTTTCGATTCATATTGAGGGGATCGATTACGCATTGAATGAAAATAATTCAGCCAACTTTTCCGCTTTTTATCTCTAGCCATTTTCGAGATTTTTGTAAAAAACACTTTTTTCTTTTGTGAAATACAAAATTTTAGAATGGTGATTTTTTCTCTTGATTCTTTGCCTTTAAAGGAATAGACGTATAATTTTTTTATGAACTTCAGCTGAAAAATCGATTTTTAGAAAAGAAAATATAATTATAGTCATTTGTTTTTCGGTATTCTTCGAAAGTGTCCACCGCCATTTTTTGACATAAAATGTCTTCTTTGGTCCTTTATAGCATGGAATTTTTTCACATTTTTGAAATTGGTGGAACATTTTGAGAAAAAAATTAAAACTGTTTGAATTCTGGGACTCAGTACATATCCATCAAGTTTTGATGCCATTGTTTTCATATTGGCGCCCTGAACAATATTAGTGAAAAAAACAATTGACGATCTTAGTTTAAAACATATGGGCCCCCAAAGTCCGAAAAATATTTCACCCTAAAGTCACTTTTCTCACCACTAAAACATTAAATTACCGCTTTATTAAGTTTACACTCTCTCTGAACATTTTTACATGAAGATTTGATTCATTTATTTCAAATATAATCAATAATGATTTCAAAAACATTCGAGGGAAAGCCCTCCATTCTTTAGGGTAAGTTTGGCACTACCGCGCAGTCTTTCGGCAAGTGACATAGAAAATGATAGCGGGATTTACCGGAATGCATCGTGTCATATTCGCGCGAAACATTTCGCGGTAGTGCCAAACTTACCATTAGAAACGGCGGGCTTTCCCTCGAATTTTTTCGATGTTTTTGCAATAACTATTGAATATATTTGAAACTAAATGAATAAAATCTTCATGTTAGAATGTTCATAGAGCCTTTAAACTTAATAAAGCGGTTAGTCAGTGTTTTTGTAGTGAGAAAATTGACTTTCAGGTAAAATATTTTACGGACTTTGGGGGCCCATACCTTCCACACTAAGACAGATCGCCAATTGTTTTTTTCACTAATATTGTTCAGGGAGCCAATATGGATACAACGACACCAAAATTTGTATATATCTGCTGAAATCCAAAATTCAAACAATTTTGATTTTTTTTTAAAATGTTTCACCAATTCTAAAAATCTGAAAAAATATCAGGGTATAAAGGACTAAAGAAGACATTTTATGTCAAAAAATGGCGGCAGACACTTTTGAAGAACACCGAAAAACAAATGACTATAATTATATTTTTTTTCCATTAATCCGATTTTTCAGCAGAAATTCATGAAAAAATTATACGTCTGATCCTTTAACCGCAAAGAATCAAGATCGCCATTCCAAAATTTTGGATTTCACAAGAGAAAAAAAAATAAATCGAAAAAAGTGTTATTTACAGAAATCTCAAAAATGTCTAGAGATAAAAAGCTGAAAAGTTGGCTGAATTATTTTCATTCAATGCATAATCGATCGCGATCCCCTCAATATGAATCGAAAAGGCCGCTGAGGCAGATTTACCATTGAAATCCGGCTATACCCTTTTCTTCCCGAAAAGGGTATAGCCGGGTTGAAGATAGATTGTATTTCATTTTATTGCCGAAAAAAGCGCTTAAATCAAAATCAATTCACGTGTTTCAGCTTTTTCTTCAAGTCACTGATTCAAAAGCCTTTCGCTTTCTCCCAACCCTGTGTATTATTTTTCTCAAAACGGTATATACCAGAAAGTTATGCAATAAAATCACCTAACAATTTCCTTTATTCCAGACACATCAGAGAACCCACGGGGTCAAAGTTACAGAGGACCAATACCGCTGCAACATCTGCTCGAAGACCTTCGCAGTGCCAGCACGACTGACCAGGCATTACCGCACGCACACTGGCGAGAAACCCTTCAGATGCGAGTTCTGCAACAAGAGTTTCAGCGTCAAGGAAAACCTCAGCGTGCACAGAAGGATCCACACGAAGGAGAGGCCGTACAAGTGCGAGGTGTGTTCGCGAGCATTCGAACATTCGGGCAAACTGCACAGGCACATGAGGATCCACACGGGAGAACGGCCCCACAAGTGTACAGTGTGTTCTAAGACTTTTATCCAGTCCGGACAGCTTGTCATACATATGAGAACTCATACAGGTGAGCATCTTTTATATTGCATCCAAAGATTAAGGAGAGAAAGATAGGAAACGCCCCTACAATTCTAGTACTAAAATCCGACTACGTTTTTCGGTTAGTTGATTAATTCTGACACATAGATGGAGCTGAAAATGATCAATTTTTCAATATAGACAACTGTTAAAATGGGCGCCGAATTCGAATTCAATTATTCCTACGTATTACATTAAATTTAGACGTCGAGCGCAGAAAAGACATCCTGATCGATAAAACATAGCTAGTGCTTTGCTTCGTGATCAGGATGTTATTTTTCATCTCAACATTGTTTTAAATGAATTGATATTAATGAAACACGATATTGTATTGCTATTGTTTTATTAGGAATCACCACTCACAAAAAATGAAATAATGAAATTGAATACAAATCAATAATTTTCTTACATATCAATTACCGAATTATCTAAACAATTACAAATAAACCACAATTTGAAGATGCAATTGAAAAACAATGGATATTTCAACAAGATAGTAATTCTCCATTTGTTTTTATTTGATCCGTAGAAAAATGCTCACTGAACATTGTATGAAATTTGTGGAGACCAATATCTCTTCGCCCAGAAAACTCTATCCATTTGAGAGCACTGAAATTAAAAAGCAATGAGAAACAGAGATACATGATACGAGTTTCAATACCTACGTTTCCATTCTCTTTGGCAATGTAAGAAATGCAAGTTCAGGATTGGGCTTTTTATTATTTTTGCAGTTCATCACCATACAATATGCTCCGTAAACAATTTTGAATTTCAAACGATTCACACACAAAATAGATGCACAAACACGCAACTAAAATGAAGCCGCGAATAGATTTCCCACGTGCAATCAATGCAATGTTTTCAAATGTCCGTGTTTTGTTCAAAATGGCCTCTACCATCGTTGATTTTACTCATTCTCCTGAATTTTAGTACTTAATCCTGTCCCATAGATGGCGCTAACATCATCGTAGTCTCTCCGTTTCCTATCTTCCTCTCCTTAATCTTTGATTGCATCGGTAGGTACCTCAGAGTAAAAAATGAACCTAGAGATGTCTTAACGCATTTGTTGACGCAGCCGAGTAGAATCTTTTTATGAACGCGAACAACATTCGGCGTATTTTTATTCCGTATTGGTAATTGGTCTACGGCTCTACTACTATGGTACTACCATTGAGTTTAAAAATACCTAGAGGAACAACCCCCTTCATTTATCTGAAGCTGCCTTCGGTTGTAGTACCTTCCTGTGTTCATAGGGGCGCAGATGAGGATCAGAGAATCGAAATGTTTTGTTCTCGCATCTAGCGGTGCGAAGCTGAACTATAAAACACAATTTCCTAAGCGTAGAGGGTAGACTACCCTCAATACCTAAGCGGTCTGGGCACCAATTTGATGACGATCAGGACCGGCGTAAGGAAATGTGGCTTGTTCAATATTTATCACAATACTTGACTGAACGTTCGAGAATAATAATCATAAAAATAGTAAGATTTTGATTTTTATACAAATTCTCATTCTCAATGTGTTCTGACAATCAGTTTAAAATAGTAATCGTGGCATTCATTAACTTAGGTACCATTTATCAAATATCTTTCATGAGATATTATCAATTCTCAGAATTTGGTTACCCTGAAAATATTCAATGAGATGAAGAAAACAAAATTCAAATATTTATAGGTAATTATTATCGGATTTTTGAATTCATTTTCCAAAATCAATTGAAAATGTACTTAATTATTATCAAATTGAAGAAAACAAGAGTTATTATATAGTTTAAGGCTTTCGCGACCGGAAACTATGATATTATGATCTTAAATAAATTTATCTCAATTGGTAGAATTTCTCAAGTGAAAAAATGACACAACCTGTATATTTTTTTTTAAATGCGAATCTAAAAATCCAAATCGACGCGTGCAAACGTTTTTCCCAACAAGCGTCAATTTATTCGTTATCGAATTTATTCCATTTCGCTGTTCCACACTGTAAAATAAAAAATATAAATATATATATATATATATATTAGCGTGAATTATATTAGCTCACCTATTTTTTGGATGCAATAAAAACGACAGTTACGTAATTTTTCATTTACTAACCAGTAAAAAATAGGTATAATTTGTTCATGCATTTTTTAAAACTTTCAAATTTTTATTCGCAGCGGAATTCTTCTGTTGCAAGATTCCTTTTTTTTTTGGTCTCCTGTACAGCTTAACTCTTATTAATTGTCTCAACAAATGGATCCACTGCTGTTCACATTCTCCATTGAACTGGGAGATCCTAGTGTATATGGATCTAAGAGCCGATCCTTGCATCGGCAATTTGAGGACCGTCCTCAAATGAGTCAAATGTCCTCGAATGGACCAATTCATGCTCTGAAATGTCCCCAAAAAGACCGATTCATATACATATTATTTTATATATTGAAGGAGATTTGCCGTCATTATCAAACTGCTATTACGAGTACTTATTACTGGGAATTTTTCGACGATTTCGTAGGAAAAGGGAAATTTTTCCTGAAATCACCAGAATGAAGGAATTCGCTTACTACTAGCTTTGATTTTTTTTAATCAATTTAAAAAAGAAAAATGAGCATTTTGTATTATATCAATGATTTTGAATACTTTCCTTTTTTTGTATTCCTGTATGAAGGTAGGACGACGAAGATCTCATTGCAAAATTAGTAATTGAAACAAGATTATGAACAAAAACACGATTCGAACAATAGCCCTTGTTCATGCGGGTAGGCGGAATGCAACAAGGGTAATAAAAATTTATTGCAGCCTTGAGATAGGGAGAATTTCTTCCGATGCCTGCTCGCCGCATCGCTTCGTCCAAGTGCTCGTCAACCCTAAGAGTGTAATGTCATCTCAAGAATAATTTCGAACAATTGCATGTTAAGTTCATACATCAAACAATAGAACAACATAATTCAAATAAGACGATGCATATTATTATGAATCACGGGTTAACAGCCGAATTTTCAGAGCAGATATAAAATAGTATTATATTTTTATTTGGGTTTTCGGCAAAGGGCTTGATTCAATTCAAACAATTATTGTTCCTCAACATCTATATTTCGGTCTTTATATTGGGACTTGTTGGGAGTTGTTACAAATGGCAAGAAAAATAAAAACTCTTATCATTAAATAGGTGTTGACACTAAATAAATAAATAAATTTTTAAGTTGTCAATTTTATATTTAGTGTCAAGTCAAGTCGTATTTAATGATAAGAGTTTCTGTTTTTTCTTGCCATTTGTATGAACTCGATATGCAATGGGTTTTCGAAATTATTTATGAGATGAGATTACACTCTAGAGGTTGACGCGCACTTGGACGAAGCGATGCGTCGAAAGAAATTGTTCCTATCTCTAGGCCGCAATAAATTTTTATTACCCTTGTTGCATGCCGCCTATACCCGCATGAACAAGGGTAGAGCTATTGTTCGAATCGTGTTTTTGTTCATAATCTTGATTCAATCACTAAATTTGCAATGAAATCTTCGTCCTCCTACCTTCATACAGAAATAAATAAAAGAAATTTTTTTAAATCATTGATACGAAATGCTTACTTTTCTTTTTTTAACTGATTAAAAAATTAAAGCAAGTAGTAAGTTCCTTCATTCTGGTGATTACAGGGAAAAATTCCTTCTCCTACGACAACATCGAAAAATTCCCAGTAATAAGTTCTCGGAAGTTGCAATTTTTCTTACCCTTGCTGCATACCGCTTACCTGTATAAACTTTAGCTAAGCTTTTGTTATATCTTTGTAGGGTCGCCGACAGGGCAAGCAATTTGATGGGGTGGCAAATTAAATAAAACTTTCGTAGAATATGACAAGTATCTAAGAAAACTGTTTTCGATAACCATACACGGGGTGAGTCGCTAGGAACAGACCAAACCCCCCAGGTAGGGTTGCCAACGAGCTTTCGGAATAAAGAACATCAACGGTTCGAGAACCGGGGACGAGGAAAGGATTAGCAAAAGAAAATTTTATGGGTAGATAAAAAGCTTAGAAATATGAGTTATATTTTAGGGTAGGTCAGGTTTTTTTGTAAAAAATTGGTTAATTTAGTTTTTCCTAGATAAACCGAGATAATTGAAAACTTTGTGAAAACATATTTTAAAAAAGTCATTGAAAACAAATATGAAATAGATTAATAATATTTAACATTTCAACTCAAAAATAAACTAAACAATTTGCTTTATTTATCAATGTTTTGGATGGCGTATCATGGTGTATGGAAATTTTTGAAATTTCGTTTGTGATATTGTGGTTACTTGAATGTTTTTATTCATATTTCCGGATTATAAAGGACATTTGCAGTCCTTTGACACCTTTCAAAAGGGCAAAGGACATAGGTTCAGAATAAAGGACTGTCCTTTGAAATAAAGGACGGTTGGCAACCCTACCCCCAGGTGAGTATTCTTCGCGTGAAAATAATTCGAAAAACTGATATGTTTTCATCCGAACTCATTTGTTTTCAAATTGAAATGTTTGAAATAGTTAACCGCTAAAAAACAACAAGAGCCCTTCGTAGATGATGAAGCAGAATGAGGTTGAAACAGGAAAACAACGCTATAATTAAAACCATGTTAATGTGAGAAATTTGATTTGTTTCTATATACGCTGTATTTTGATAACAAAAAATGAGAACCGCATAAGAACATGGGTTTTTTGAATTATGTTCACGTTTACAATAATCACCTGGAGTATGGTCCGTTCGTTCTTTCCACCCGACTCACCCTGTAAAATGAAAGTCCGGAAAAGTGGTATCAATTAAAAATTGAACAGTTAAAGAATACAAGAAAGAAGCAATGTAGATACTTACATCTGAAACTTTTAACACCTTGAATTAAACACTAAAAGTTCGAACACTATATTCTCAAAATTGGCTTATTGCATTTGTTACACAGCAGTTACACAGGTAATATTGGTATGCCAATATTTTACTCGCCCTAAATTCGGCTTTTGCAAAGCTGAGAAATTTAAAACTATTCGCTTCTTTTCTTCCCTATCCATGGCCTGTTTGCTTTGCTCAAGTGCTTCAAGTTTGATTCCATTTTACGCATATATCTACGTACATGAACAGAGGTGAGGGGATAACGGACCCCCAAGAAATCAGAATGAATTCAATATAAGTTTCGAATGGGTTTTTCAATGTTTTTTAGAATGATATAATGATTAGAAAGCCATCAAAAAACAAAAATTTGGCCGAATAAGTGAGTGAAATAAACGATTGAAAATTTATATTGTAATAATTGAATTTTCGCTTCCACCATTGCAGAAAAATCTTACTAGAATTCGCAGAAGACTAATTGTTTCTTATCCGAACCATTCAGAAGATTTTTGCAACGGTTTATCCATGATAACTATGATTTTTATTATCACATATTCATCTCAAAAAATAAAAATGTACTTACTTTTATGTCAAAAATATAACCTGTATTGGAATAATATATTTTTTGGAAAATCATTTCAGTTTTCATAATTCCCTGGTGAGAATGTTATCTCTTGATTTATTTCTCATTGTAATTCAAATCATTCAATTACCAAGGAATTAGTAACATGATCTCCCTTTCACACCGTTTGTAACGAATTAGGACGAATCCGACCCTGCCTATGATTGGTACACGACCTTTTTTAGAAGGCCGTGTTTCGTAGTACTACAACGAAGTGTATATTCCTACAGATTTCTGTGAATAAATAGCTGACAAAATGGACCAGACGGCCCCGGCCAAATTTAGTTCCCTGAGTACCTACAATGTACCGCCACTTTACGGCGTTAAATTTTGGCTTCAATTCATTGAGAGGCGTTGTTCCTCTAGGTATTTTTAAACTCAATGGTACTACCCTTAGACTAAAGTAAAGCAGAGAATAATATTAATCGATCGAAATCAACCAATATTAAACTCATACCAGAGACTCTGGTCATACTTCGGACTTAATCTCGTCCTTGTTCAAGGCAAAATGCAAGGAAGTGGTATCAAACAGAGCACCTATGGATGGCCATTTCGTCCTTATTAGGACACATCAGCACAGGATAGCTCTGAATGATACAAGGCTTTCTTGGAACTTCAAACGGAATGGCACCTTCTTTCAGGTGTAAATATAACGAAGACGCCATCTCTAGTTCCATACGAACAACCTTCTTCCATAGCATAAATCTTGAACGAAGTAGCGAGATGTTTACCATTTGCCGTATTGACCGAAGCCATTTCGTTTGAAGTTCCAAGAAAGCCTTGTATCATTCAGATCTATCCTGTGTTGATGAGTCCTAGTAAGTACGAAATGGCCATCCACAGGTGCTCTGTTTGATACCACTTCCTTGCATTTTGCCTTAAAAAAGGACGAGATCAGCTCCGAAGTATGAGTTTAATATTGGTTGATTTCGGTTGCTTTCATTATTTTGTATTCATGGCGATGTTACGGGTTTAACCTCTGCTTGGAAAACAGAATATCTTTCAGTTGTTGGGGAGTTCTATAACATCTCTGTCCACTTGGAATCTCGGTTTTTCATAATAATTCGATCCATCAATGAAAACTTGATAATTATGATACTGATTACTTCTAGGCTTCACCGAAGCTACTCCGAATAGTCTGAATCCATTAAGCTTGCGCTTGTTTATCAGTTGAGTCCTGTGTAGAATTTGTTACTGTTTATTTATACCACTTGTATGCTGAAAATTTTCTTCTTTTCAGGCGAAAAACCTTACGTCTGCCAAGTATGTCAGAAGGGCTTCACATGTAGCAAACAACTCAAAGTACACTCAAGAACCCACACTGGCGAAAAACCGTACTCCTGCGAGATTTGCGGCAAATCCTTCGGCTACAACCACGTGTTGAAACTCCACCAAGTGGCCCACTATGGTGAGAAAGTATACAAATGTACAATCTGTAACGACACGTTCAACTCCAAGAAATCCATGGAAGCTCACATTAAGAGCCATTCGGAAAACGTACCAACACCTCCCACTTCCACAATTTCCAATGAGTCCAGTTGTTCAAGTCTAGAGAAAGAAAGAGTAGAAATTCCTGCGATGAGTCCAATACCGAAACAAGAAATTCCCTTGAATTACGACTCTAACATCAAATACTACTTCTACGCTAGAGATAGAAGCTACCTTTCCCAAGAGTACAGCGTGCCTTCGTCAGCAGGGGTAGAGCTGCTTGCAGCTGCTGCGTCTGTGACGGAGCAAGAAGACAGATATAACAGTTCAGACGTATTTGATATTATCAAGAGACCTCAGGACGTCATAGCTGTTCTACGACACCCTGCGTATCTGACTGCTTCACCTACAGTTCCCTACACTCCCATAAACGCAGGTGATGACATCAGAAGACGGGTGGAAGCAGCTTTGGCCGTCGACGAGATACATTCAGAAGAAGATCCTCTTTTGACACCCCCCAGTTCGAACCCTGTCTCCCCTGCACCTTCTGTATCTCCCGATCCTGAGCTTAGTTTACCGCCCAGGAAGAGGTCCAAGATGATCCTCAAGTCCATGGAGTCCTCCAAAGACCTGTCACCTGTCAGATATAGCTCGGTGATCCATTATGCACGTGCTTCGTAATGTTAATGAATGTTTTCTATGGCGTCCATATGTACTCACAGGGTGTCCGGAACTGAGTGAAAACTTGCTTTTAGCATCGTTCTAACGGCATTTCAGAGAACTTGTGTATCATTTCTGGGAGTTTTTATATGGGTGTAGAAGGTAGGGAGAACCTGTCCTTTGATTGCTCCCTGGAATATGCTGATGTATCCACAGACTGATTATTTGTTATATTATGGTATTTCATACATTTATCATTTAATGTTACCGTTACTATGTTAACTACTTGTACGTACACAAATGATGTAGAATCAAAACTTGAAGAGATAAGTTAGGTCATCTTCACTCACTTCCAATCCGAGATGATGAGATTAGAGTAATTGTGCGAATACTTCATCATTTGTCATGTATGTATACAGGTAATTATAACATTGACTTTTACAGTGCAGTTATATGCCTAGCTGAAAATAGGAAAATTTTGTAAGTATTTTCTTATTTCGAATAGTAACGGAAATATTCATTTTAAATTAATATGATAGAAGTTAAATCGCTCAGTGATAACATTCTGACATTTTGGAAGTAATAATCATTAATTGCATCTACATTTACAATCATTTGAATTATTTTAGACGATGTGCAATAGACCAATCTGGTTTTGTTGTTAATTGTTGAAGCGGATCTTTTCACATTTCCGGATTAATTCATATTTATTATACTGAATAAAATTCAAACAAATAGTACTCTTATAAACCAATGTTAAAATAAGAAATGATCAGGATGTTTTTGAGAGATTATCCGTACTGTATATCTAACCAAATTTATTTAAAACAAAATATTTTAATTGTAGAAAGTTTAAGGTTCATTCCTCAGGAATTAAATCAGCAGGTGTTTTAAGAACGTTTTTATGTAATGATGTATATTTTATTTATTGTGTTTGTAGTATTCTAACCCACACAATAAGCAAACCGAATATTTATTCATGAAGAATGTCTAGAACAGTGCCAAAAGTTTAATTTTTGCTCTTGTGCTGTATTCTTTTTTGTTATCGAGTATTGTTTGGGTAGTGTGTGGAATAATTGTTTTTTTGTTTCTGTGATAAGACTGTCAAACAACGTTTTACCTCAAAACAGTGCCTGGGGCGAAGCCCTCGCAATATATTTCGTTGTGAAGCTGAACTGAGATTTGGTCAGTTTTAAGTAATCATTGTTAATAAGTAGGAATTGGTGCTGAGAAAAGGTCATCTGTATATTGACAATATGAACATATTCATTCGTCATGAAGAGTTGCATGAAACATATTTTTGTCGCTTTCTTGAGGAGAGGTTACAACTATGCTGGAGCCAGATCTTATCAAGTTGACTTGTCGACAAAATGGTTCCCCTGATTTTTTTCCATCCGAACCATCACCCAAATCCAAATCAACGAGTTTTATAAATCCACCATTAATTTAAAACTTTTCTTTCGAACTGTATCTTCCGATGCGTTCCAAACTGGGGCCGGTTCTAAATTTTTCGCTATTTCAGAATACTTGATTATTTGATTCTAATATTCGCTCCGCTCACGCGTTAGTAGTTCGAGACCATTAGTCGCTAGATTAATAACGGAGTTGATAACAAGATTTTTCCGACGACCTCAATATGAATTGTGTATAAATTCTTCATAGAAATAAATTCTCATTTTGCGCAAGACATATATTTGACATAATAAAATTTCTAAGTTTCTATGTTCCAGTAGAGTTTTGACATTTCTTGTAGTGCTTCTGAATATTTTGTGTACGGTTGCCATAAGGATTGACCATCAAAAATAGCACAAATTGAACATTAAAATGGGTCATTAATTTCCAATTTCGTACACATTAAAATCACCTTTTATTTTTAGGTCGACGCATAATATATTTTTCGTCAACATAATGAGATCTCACAATCAACTCGTTAATTAATTAAGCGATTAATGGTCTCGAACCATTAATCTCTCGAATCGTTACATAAACATTCACTTCGGTCAAGCAAAAGTTGTAACCTCTGATGAATTTCAAATTTTTTTAGGTGTAATACTCGAGCTTAACCTGGGTAAGTTCTTGAATTACATCATGCAAAAATATGAGAATCAACGAAATTCCAAAGACATAATTGTATTAACATCATTACGCCTCATCTTAATAAAAACTGTCATCAGCACCTTATGTTATAATGTTTATCCCATTCGATTCATAGGATCAACTCATTTATTGTTTCTAGATTAATCATTTGGAGAATAAAATCGATGAATATTTTATAAACCTAATTGTTCTTATTATTTACGTTTCCTTAGGTAAATTGTAAAGTTTTTATAACTTTGTGCGCGTATAGTGTACTTCGATTCTGATATACCTTTTCATCGTAGTTGTGAGCAAGATCGTGTGCCAGTTCTACCTTCAAAATGCGATAAATTAAATGATTTTTATTGTGAGGCAGAATATGTTAGTCGAAAAATATATTGGAAATGAAATGGACACTTTGTTTCTGTTATCCCAAGTACCTACCTGAAAAATTGAAGATTATAAACTAACTTTCAGAAGTCCTGCACTCCCTAATTATTGAGGCTAACTAAAATTTCGAAAAAAAACTCAAGAAAAGCTCTGAGCAGGAGCGTCATCCACAAAATAAATTCACTTGAATCGGATATCCTGTTATGGAAATATAAAGACTCTTCTTTTCAATATTCCAATTGAATTTTCTATTCTATTCTGTTCTGTTAACACTATGGCTACAAAATTTCGCATAAACATTCAGTGTATCAATCTTTATTTATAAAATAAATTTCACCCGAATCGGATATTTTTTCATGGAAATATAAAGTTTATTCTTTTCAACATTCCAATTGAATTTTCTATGGTTCTGTTAACACTATGGCCACCAAATTTTGCATGAACCTTATTATGACCATCTTGCATATGGCCGCAACATTTCACTTCGATGGGTTTTGTTTTGCCTGAGATATTGAGGAAAAAAAATTTTGAATGGCCATATTTTATGGAACACCCTGTACGATTTAGCTGGTTAACGAACTTAGCCGAACCATTTGGGAACCGAACTCACTCTGAAAATTTCAAGTCTCTAGGACAATCCCTTCGAAAGTTATTGTGCTTACGGCCGGCCCCACTGACAGAATTGAATTTGACCACGAATTCGTCATTAGGGAGTCAAACCCTGTCGTTTGGGACCATTTTCGGCTCAAAAGTAAAAAATAACAGACATTTGGGCAAAACGATATAGCACTCGTATATAACGAGCGCTCAAAAATGAACCCCTCTGTTTCAAGGATAATGAAAGGCTTGTACAGAAATAAAATAAAATCAATTTCATGAAGTTCATACAACAAACAAATTAGGAATCATAAATCACATTCAAGCGAAAAATTAAAACACAATAAAAGAGCAAACTAATATGCAGAATTTGTGCTTACGAATGCATCCACTCGTCTAAGCATTCCGATAATTAAATTATTGATTATGTATTTCCTGCGGAATATTCATCCATTCCTCGTTAACAGTCACAATATGTTCTTGTGAATTTTGTAGTGGATTATTTCGACGGAAAACCGCTCTCTGGAGACTTAATCCTACACTATCTTCAGTTCATTATTTCTATTTTGATTTTTTTTGCCCCCTCCCTAGGCCGAAGGCTGGGGACGCCATTGATCCCATATATGCTCTATGGGATTCATTGAAGGAGACATCGCGGGGCATTCTAATCTGGTAATGTTTTGGTTATCCAGGGCTTCTTGATAACCTGTAGTGCGATGTAGCCTGGCATTATCTTCCATAAAGATGATTTGAGTCCCTAATTCATTACCCATGGGTATAATTATAGGTTTTATGATATTTTCGAGCTAATGCACCAGTCATCATCCAGGGTATGTGAATTAGTGGCGTTCTTCTTCCAAAAATTATGTCTCCCAAAACATTGCAGTGCATACTCTGCTGGAATTGAGTGTATCTTTCAAAAGTTGAATGAAAAATTATTTTGAAATTTCGTGGCTTCATATTGCACACATCGTCCAAAGTTTTGACCCTCTCCTATCAACTCTCAACTTGTTGAATGTAAAATGATAATTTCTTGAGTGTGTAATCTTCACTATCTTATCACTTGAATGAAAACAATAAACCAGCAAAAAATGTCCCACATCAAATAGCTTTGTCCAACCATTAGATTGCGCAAGGTTTGAATATTACTCGGACTTCAGTATAGGAGCCCTTTTCCTGGAAACCGACTTAGCGTTATACATCTGCCAGGAAAGACAAATTGTTTTCGAAGAAATCGAACGTAATGTGTAAAAGCTCTTCGAAGTCATTTTTTGAGGACCTAAGTATAGACGGGTAGCCCCAACCAGTACTATAAGGAGACGTTTGCATTCCTCAAATTAAAGGCCAAGAAGACCTCCAAGAGCAGTACGGTTCACTGATACGAAATATCAGTCATTAGAAAGGTCAGTCCCGAAAGTTCAGTTCACCGAAGGGTCAGTGTACAAATGTCCACACTCCTCTTTCGTGATTTGCCGACTGGCCCGAGAACAATTATCTGTCATCTTTATCTAATCCATTGAGAATTTACAGCTTACTACCCCAAGTTGATGATAATATGGTGTTTATATCTATCCAGAGTAGCTCGGTGCTCACCTGGATATAGAGCAATGGACAGATGTGATGGTTCTCCCGTCTCTACCAAATTTTCTTACCATCGTTTAACTTCGGAAATAGAGATCTCGGGCGCCACCTCAAGTATAAAGTGTTGAGGATACTATGGTACCTATAGGCGGTGTCCTATAGGGTCCAGGAACCACTAGCCATCAGAGAAGGTTATGTCCAGGGGTCAGTTGTTTGTACCTAACTAAAAAATCTGTAACTCTGAAAAATACTGAAACATTCCTCAGGAAAATAAAGCACACAACTATAATAAAACTTTTATTCAATCAACGGTAAACAAGGATAGTCATCAAAATATCCATGATATACCAAGTATAATGTGAGGAAAGAGGGTTAGCGGGCGGTGAGAAAGTCAAAGCAGGATGTAACATGCTGCATGATTACGGCGGTGGGAGAAAAAATAAGCAATGAAATATATACAAGTGGTATTAAAAAGCGGTAAAGATTGTTAAATGAGAGTGCAAACGGCAAATTATTCAAGCCATTTTCAAAAACGGTACAAAAGCGAAGGTTCTGACATAAACAAGCTCCTAATGAACAAATCCCCAAAAATGGCATCCTCATGTACTGGCATATATCATTATATCGGTTCACAAGTTACACTAATAACAACGGGGTTTACGGACGGATGGTGAAAGGAAGTTAGGGCGCTATCAGGGAGAGCATATTATGCGCCTTTTGAAGCCAGCCTACACCTACCCTAATACTCCGAACCACGAGGCCCATCCATGAACGCCTTTTAAAGCTATGGCATACACCTCGATATCCCGGAGCGGAACACGGTAGGGTGATAGGAGGAGGCATTACAAGACTGCATATCGGCCGTTTGAAGCTAACATACGCATTCTTACACATTAGAACTCCGGGACGTCGGGGTGTAAGGCTAGTTCGTGTCCGTAGTAGAACACTACACGTGCACCCTGGGTAACGCTAAATGAACTAGCAAAACTGGCAGTCAGATAATCTTAGGATCTCCTGACCATGAGACACATTTTACATTCTACATTACCTTCAAAAGCAAATATGCTATCAGACAAAACTAACGGCCCTTCTCAGGACCTGTTGACTAGAAAACTCGGACCTTCCGTTCGAATTTGTCACTTAAACATAGAAAGTATAAGTTATTCAAAAAGCCAGTATCTATCAAAACTCTTAAAAGATAACAACATCGACCTAGTCGCTATACAGGAAACTCATTGTGAAACAGAAGAGCAACTACAAAAAAGAGGAAAAATACCGGGCTATGATCTGTTGGGAGCTACGTACAACCCATCATATGGCGTAGCAACGTACGTTAAACAAGATATAGAAAACGCTTCTCTTGTGTCCACGTCCACGACGAAATCCATAACGTTGTCATAAAAATAGGAAACATCACCGTCTCCAACATTTACAAGCCGCCAGTTGTATCCTGGCCAGCCCAAGTCATCCAAGCACACCCCCATCCTGCTATATACGTGGGGGATTACAATAGTCATCACGAGCAATGGAAGTACAGAGACTGCGACCCAAATGGCAACACAATAGTAAAATGGGCAGAAGATGAACATCTCACCCTTGTGTTTGATGCTAAAGACCGATTCACATTTAAATCAGCAGCGTGGCAACGTGAATACAATCCTGATCTATGTTTTGTCTCGACTGACAACAGAGGCCAACCAGTAGAGACCACACGGAACGTTCTCCCTGACTTTCCGCACAGCAAGCATCGTCCAGTCATAATAGAGGTAGGAATACAAATCCCCCTAATTACCTCTTTCCCTCGCCCAAGGTGGAATTTCAAAAAGGCCAACTGGACAAAGTTCTCCATGGAACTAGACAAATGTTTGGGTTGGATTCGCCCTACCAGCAGAAACTACAACAGATTTGTTGGTGCCGTAATAAGTAGTGCCAAAAAGTGTATTCCAAGAGGATTCCGCAGAGAATACATTCCCGGATGGTCCCAAAACAGTGACGAGTTGTACCAAAATTTTTTTGAAACCGGTGATCAAGAAATAGCAGACGAGCTACTTCATAGTCTAGATGCGGCGAGGCGAGAAAAGTGGACGGAAACCGTGGAAAGCTTGAACTTCCAGACATCGAGCAGACAAGCGTGGGCACTATTGAGGAAACTAGGAAGCGGAACCACCACACGAAGACAAAATACAACTGTCAGCCCAAACGCTGTTGCTTCACACATAGTAGCGACATCAAGAGCACCCAAGTATAAAGAACACACAGTTAAGATCAAACGAGAACTTAAAGCCTTAAAAGCTGAAGCCACAGAATCAGAACATTCTCGCCCTTACACGTGCGAAGAAGTTTCGAACGCTCTAGGTCAAGCTAGGAAAGTCTCCAGGCTTTGACAATATCCACCCTGAATTCTTAGTAAACTGTGGCAAGTACGCAAAAGTCTGGATGGCTCATCTCTTTACGGATATTATACAAACCGGCAATATTCCAGAAGAATTTAAGCGATCGAAAATAATTGCCATATTAAAACCAGGCAAACCAGCTGACAACCCCAAGAGTTACAGACCAATAGCTCTACTGTCTGTGACCTATAAGCTACTAGAACGGCTAATTTATAACAGAATCAGCGAAAGAATACTTGAAGCGATTCCGGTCGAACAGGCAGGCTTTCGGCCTAAACGAAGCTGCGCAGATCAAGTCCTGTCACTCACCACCTATATTGAGGCAGGATTTCAAAGAAAACTTAAAACTGCAGCTGTATTTATCGACCTATCGGCGGCTTACGACACAGTGTGGAGAGAGGGCTTAATACACAAGCTCCTACGCGTAATTCCCTGCAAACTAACAGCCCTACTGATAGACAGCATGTTAAACGACCGAGTGTTTCAAGTGGTTATGGGATCCGACATCAGCTCCCCAAGGAAACTAAAGAACGGGCTACCACAGGGCTCAGTCCTTGCGCCGCTCCTCTTTAGCCTGTATATTGCCGATATGCCAGAAACAAGATCTAGAAAGTTTGGCTACGCTGATGACTGGGTACTTGCGACAAGGTGCAGTTCTATTGAACAGTCAGAGGAGACCCTAACAACAGATCTGGAAGTAGTGGGAAAGTATTTTCGCAAGTGGAGGCTTCAACCTAATGCCACCAAAACAGAAGTCACCTGCTTCCATCTAAATAACAAACTTGCCAGAAGAGAACTCAACATACAATTTGAAAACACCTTACTTACCCACAATAAAACACCTAAATATCTAGGCATAACCCTTGATAGAACACTATCTTTTGGAGAGCATCTATCGAGAACTGCTGAGAAGTTGAAGACAAGAAACAACATAATTCAAAAACTATGTGGCACAACTTGGGGAGCATCGGCTTCTACTCTTCGTTGCTCTGCGCTGGGTCTTGTCTTTTCAACTGCTGAATACTGCGCTCCAGTCTGGTTAAACAGCCCACATGTACATAAAATAGACGCGCAGCTAAATAACACTATGAGAATGATCGCTGGTGTCATTAAATCAACTCCCCCTCAATGGCTTCCAGTCCTAAGCCACATTCCACCCCCCCCCCCAACTACGACAAATAAACGCTCTTACGAACGAGTATAAAAAAAACAATATCATGCCGTGTATCAACCAAAAGCCACCCGGTTTTGATTTACCACGTAAAACATGGTCCATTCTTAACAGAATCAGAACCCAACATGGCAGATGTGCATACTCTCTACACAAATGGGGCAAGTAACCATCACCTCTCTGTGACTGCGGAGAAATCCAAACCATCAGACATATCACAGAAGAATGTTCCATACGATCATATAATGGCAGACCTCTGAGGACTTCCTGATAGCGACCCCATAGTCGATAGATTACATAAATAGTCTAGATGTTCGTTTGTAACCTCCTAAAGTATGTTTTATACTATAATATATCCTGTTTTGTATTGTATTTTGTATTCTGGTAATGTTCTATACTCTTTGTTAAAATTTCTATTTTTGATGTGTCAAGGCCATACGATAAATAAATCCGGGACGTCATGCAGGCCGTCTGAAGCTACTACACAACCCCCAGAAACTCGACCGGTGCCAAAAGGGCCCAACAAGACAGCGTATGGGCCGTTTGAAGCTAACCTACACCCTCTTGCAGACTCAGAATTTCAGAACGTCATGCAGGCCGTTTGAAGCTACTACACAACTTACAGAAACTCGAGTAATACAAGGGAGGACAATACAAGACAGTATATGGCCTTTTCAAGCTAACATATACCATCTCATTTTGTTTGAAGCTACTACACAATTTTATACCCTTTGAAGCCATGTGTCCGACCACGCCCCACGTGTTCGGTATCGGGAAATTGCAATTTAATTCGTCGTATGTTTTCAGTGGAGAGATAAAGACCGTCAACTACGATTGAATGAAACTGAATACCGCTGGAAATAATTTTGCTTCGTTAGACAGAAGACTGCCAAAACTAACCTTTACCACAAAGGCGTAATGTACTTTGTTCGTAAGGGTCACGATTCGGTTAACAAAGTGATAGTCGACATGGAAAGATTTGAAGGGGTCCAGGCAGACAAGGGCGACTTAATTTCGTTTGAGAAGTTGTGCCCTTTAATGGTGGATCAATAATGTGCTGAGGGGGTTTTAATGTTGGGCCGCCGCACTCTTCTTAGTATCGTTAGGCGTTTTCGGAAACTTACTCAGGGTTACTAACTCGATCCATTGGTTCGCGTGACGGATCTACTCGGTTCACGGCCCGGGTTCTAAGTTTACGAACACATTAGGTTTAAGATTTGGAGTGTCCGACGTATCAATAATATAGCCAAATATTTTGTCGATTTATTTTTTCAGCTGATTTACATAATTTCTGGTGTGCCGTTCTATTATTAATGTTATTTTTGAGTACCTATGTTGAAGAAGTAGAGAATTTATTTTTCAGTTTCAGTTTATTTACCGATTGTCTCTAGCTTTGCTTGAATTTATTGGCTTCTGTTGAATCTTTCTTAAATTTCTGCTGTGCCCTCTCATGTTCAATGTTATCTTTGAGTACCTATGTTGAAGAAGTAAAGAAGGCTTCAGCTTCAATTCAGAAAGATCTGCATACAAAGTTATGAAGACGAAGTTTTACATTATTTTCTCGGCTCATGGAACCACACATTTTACACTGAGCAAAAATCTTTCATATTTTCATAATTTTTAGGAATAGAATATATGAAATTTCTAAGAAAAGAGTAGAAGACTTATTCCTCCCTTTTTCAAATACAAATTTGAACTGCAGTGCACATGCGGTGATTCTAAGACCCTGCTCTCGTGTAGGGCTACGAAAGATCAACCTGATACAGTGATCGAGTTGATAGCACTGTTCTTTCCGAACACGGGTTAGATGTTCGGGTTAGGTAAACGGACGCGAGGGTTAGGGATCGTTGAATGAACAATTTTACTGGTTCCATCTACCTAGAGATCATCATTGAACCAATCAATGTTGTTGGTGATAATATGGACTATTGAATTCGGATTCAGTTGAGGAAGAACAAATTAATCAAATACATATAAATAATCGAGAAATTCAGATTTTCTCTCATTCTTCCTATTTTGTGTAATTCTGCATAAAGAGTAACAAACAAAGATTTTTAGCTGAAGTAGAATAACATATTCATCTCATTTCCCCAACATACATTGTTTATTTCAAGACTTTCGACGATGTGTATACTAAGGATCAATTTCATCGGTGGGTTTTCGGAGCATTAGAGCAAACATAACAGAAATCATTTGGCCATAAAATCTTTATTATAAATAACAATAAATAAATAATTCTCGTTTTTCATCAATTTTCTAGGGCTGAGATCATAAAACATAAGACATAATCCCAAGGTTAGTCATCTCCAAAACAGAAAATTACTCTCAACCACTTCATCGTACTGCAACTGTTGACTTCTGGAATAACCTTTCCCAGTTCTATTATTTCATCAATCATTTGGTCGAAGTTTTCCTAGAAAAATCATTATTTCAGTTGATGTACAATAATGTCTGTTAGTATATTACACTAAATTATTTCTAAATATACAGCAAAATACAAGGTTTCAGAATAAGGTGCAGTAAATTCGAGATCTTCATCCTTGGATGATTTCATGAAAAAATTGGTTTTTCAAAAATATTTTCCACACCCGACAATATTTCTGTTTGCTTTTTGGTAGGTTATGAGTACGAAACAAATAGTATATTATATTATAAGGATTAAAAGTGCATTTTTTTTTACGAGCAATATTTGCAGTTGCGAGGCGCAGCCGAGCGAATGCAAAATTGCGAGTTAAAATAGGCACTTTTAGTCCGAATAATATATACTATTTTTTCTCCAACCAAGTCAAAATTACAATAAAATTGGTTTTAGTGAAAAATCGTTCATAATTTGGTTATGAATTTGAACACAGAATCATGACAGTGATTGTCAAGTAGACGTCAAATGCCATTACTTTTAATCCGGAGGATTAAAAGTAGCGTTTTTAATCCTAGGATTAAAAGTGTTGCTAAGTAACGAGTGAATTTTTGTACGGTAAGGAAATGTATGACTTTTGCACCTGAAAATAGTACAAAAATGTTGACTTTTCTGTACTATTTTCAGGTGCAAAAGCCATAAATTCTCTTACCGTACAAAAATTTGGTCGTTGCTTAGCAACACTTTTAATCCTAGGATTAAAAACGCTACTTTTAATCCTTGGATTAAAAGTAAATGCATTTGAAGTCTACTTGACAATCACTGTCATGATTCTGTGTTCAAATTCATAACCAAATTATGAACGATTTTTCACTAAAACCAATTTTATTGTAATTTTGACTTGGTTGGAGAAAAAATAGTATATATTATTCGGATTAAAAGTGCCTATTTTAACTCGCAATTTTGCATTCGCTCGGCTACGCCTCGCAACTGCAAATATTGCTCGTAAAAAAAAGATGCACTTTTAATCCTTATAATATAATATACTATTTTCTCCAACCATCAAAAAATGTTGACTTTTCTGTACTATTTTCAGGTGCAAAAGTCATAAATTCTCTTACCGTACAAAAATTTGCTCGTTGCTTAGCAACACTTTTAATCCTAGGATTAAAAACGCTACTTTTAATCCTTGGATTAAAAGTAAATGCATTTGAAGTCTACTTGACAATCACTGTCATGATTCTGTGTTCAAATTCATAATCAAATTATGAACGATTTTTCACCAAAACCAATTTTATTGTAATTTTGACTTGGTTGGAGAAAAAATAGTATATATTATTCGGATTAAAAGTGCCTATTTTAACTCGCAATTTTGCATTCGCTCGGCTACGCCTCGCAACTGCAAATATTGCTCGTAAAAAAAAGATGCACTTTTAATCCTTATAATATAATATACTATTTTTCAATTCAGAATTATTCTCAATTTTCAATAGTGACGTCCGTAAAACCTCTGTCCGAATGAATTCGGTGAGAAAAATGGTACGCCAATGCTTTTTTTCAAATTTAAAATTATTTTCGTAATCACCACACCACTTACGAAGAGAATGGTATCTTCAATTTCATCTAAGGGATGCAGGGTGTTGAAATTCGAAGAAAAGAATGGTTGTTCGGAAATATTTTCGACATCCTAAAAGATTTATGTTTGCCTTTTGGTAGGTTATCAGTACGCATCAGAACATATTTTCTCCAATCAATTTCTTCTTTATTTTCACCAGTGGCGTCCATTTTTTTTTCAAATTTCAACACCCCGTATCTCAGAAACAAAGCGTCGGAGACCCATAGTTCATAGCAACTTCATGTCATGAAATCATCCATGGATGAAGATCCCGAATTTACGGCACCTTATTCTGAAACACCCTGTATATCGGTTGAAGTATAGTGACTCTTGCATATCCCTTCACATTGGTATATAAGTTTTCCATTAAGAAGTACATATAGTCCGTTCACGAACGGTTGAGCACATAGTAGGCGTTTCTTTATTTATTTGAAGTTGGCAGTATTTGCTGTCATAACGTAAAATAAAGTCAACGTTGCCAAATGTACTAGGCCTCGTCCGACGAGCTTGCGAGTTGTCAGACAACTCTATGCATTATTGACAACATTGCGTATCAATCTGACAAGAAAATAAAGAACATAACCTAAAATTTTAATATACAGAGTGGAATATGCCAAATTTCCATGGCCAACCGACGGCTCAACCTTTCGTGAATGAACTATAGATATCAAAAAATCAATTGATGCCTATTTCATGACAAGGAATAGTCGTTAACAATAGAAAACGATAACAGCACAAAATCTTTTTTTTTTCGAGAGAAAGCACGACCGGAAAACTTTTCTTGCAGAAATCGATTGTTTCATTCCTTGTCTGATATGTTGTCCCATCTTTTTGAAAATAACCGTCTTTCATATCACTTATATGTGTTGGATATTTTAATCTTGTATATTCAAAGTAGGCATTTTCTTTTGTTACCAAGGTTTTATATTTGATTGACAGTAGTTGTAAAATAAATATCTGTATGTATGAATCAGACTGAAAAATATAGTCTTGATACAGCGTTAATTTATTCTTCGAATTTCCTTCCTGAAGAACTATAATCCTTACAATATTTCACTTAGGACATCAGGCACCAGATTTTTCGTTCTGAGAATTTTTTAGCAAAAATTGAAATAAATCATGGTGAGTTTATCTACGGGAGATGATTACCCTTCAGTAGAGTCCTGTGGCGGTATTCGAAGAACAGCAGATCCAAAAAATCATAGATTGAGGCCAAACTTGGTTGAAAACTCCCTCCTGGCCAGAGAGAAATCAATTGAGTATTTTGTGTTTGAATATTGAAGGTATTACGAAGAACAAAAGTGATTATGTTTCCAAATTAGCCTAAGACCATGATGTCGAGGTAGTGCTTCTCCAGGAAACTACGTACCTGGCTGGTCACAAGAAACCGAAAATGTATACGAAGATTATTAAAATTCGCCAGTCCAGATAATTGGGATGAACTAATGAATTCTATTAAAGCCAGTCGAAAAGAGAAATGGAATAACATAGTTACTAATGAAACACAAATCGCATACATTTAGAGAATCGAACACTGAATTAGACGTTATTTATAGCCCGTTCAATATAGATTAATTAAAATCAGCAATAAAATGCACAAAATCCAGAAAAGCGGCAGGTTTTGATGGAATCTATCCAGAATACATCAAACACTTGGGCAAACGAACCTTATCCTGGTTACACTGATTTGATAATAATATTTTGAATACTGGTAATAATTTTCCGACCGAATTTCGTGAATCAAAAGTCATAGCAATTAAAAAAAAGGAAAGGATCCGTCCGATCCTAGTACCTATCGACCTATCAGTTTATTGAGCGTTCTCTTCAAAAGTTTTGAACGACTGATCCTTTTAAGAATTGAACCGAAGATAATTCTTCACAAAATTGCCAAGGGGGTTTCAGAAAGAATAGAAATTGCTGCGATCTGGTTCTGAGTCTCATCACATTCATTGAATCGGGTTTTAATAATAAATTGAAAACAGGTACAGTTTTTGTGGATTTATCTGCTGCATATGATTCTGTTCGGAAAGATGGTTTGATTTTACCATTTATAGTCATTTGAAATGTGGAATAATGGTCAATTTGATGGAAAATATGCTGATGAACTGGCCAGCAAATTAACCAAATACGAATCCACGTGATGCACAACCTCTTATCTTATGGCGTTTTTGAATGGAATATCGCCTACGTCGGATTAAAAGAAAATGCTGTACCTAAAGAGTATTCAGATCACTAAATTCAACCCCACTAGACTTTTCAGTGGTAAATACTGGCAGATTTACGACGTATATAATTTTTGATGACTGCCGACGAAAAACACCAGTGCTGCGAAATGTGATGTCTCATTTGAAATAAAATTTTCACTATTGTATGGAAATGGGTGGCAAACAGTTTGAACATTCAGCTCATTGACAATCATATTTATTGCGACAGTTGCATTATCAGATACCTATTGTTTTTATTCATTGTGTGAATAAAAAGTGATTTCCCAATTTCAAGTTCATATATCTTGAAAAATAGTATTGTTCGATTTCAAAAAGGAAAATGACTTCTGAATGAAATATCACTTACATATGTTGCCATTTAAATAATTTCTGATGAGAGGACATGATCTGATGGGATACAAAGCTTGTTTCTCCTAGTAGCCCCCTGGAAAGGGTTGTATCCCTATCAGGAATTTGAGAGTAGGTAGTTTGGTAGCACAAATACACTGACCGGCAAAATAATCGATCCACTCAAAAAATCGATGAATTTAATTCATAAATATGTTATTTCATGTCCGATACAAATCAATTTTTTTTCAATTGTAGGTATGTTCATGCTTAATCAATCACCAGTTTTGAATTTTAAGAAAACTCGGCATACGTTATTATCATACAGGGTGCAGGTGTGTTCCAGTTGTTCCACAGGGTGATTTCTTATTCCAGCATCAATACATATCTTCTTTTGACCATTTAATTCTTCATCTATAACAATAGCTCAATTTTTGTCAAAGGTACAGGATTTTCAGTAAAATATTAAATTTCCCTGAGGCTACAACAGTTTTTCAACAAATTCAAGCTAAAATTCTGATCTAATGAAAACAAACTGAAAAATAAGTCAAAAACATAACGTGTTTTCCACCCAGACGCAGATAACAGGTGCAATTTCGTCTCGGCATGTCCTCATTAAGGTTTTGAATCACTGAGCTGCTGCAAATTTTGAGGAGTTGGTACGCGAGATCGAATTTTCCTCCCAAGAGCATCCAAACATACCCAATTGGGTTCAAATCTAGGCTTAGTGCTGAATTCTTGGATACCAATCTTTGCTAAATACTCCCTGGCAATCCTAGCCACATGCGATTGATGTAGTCGGGCATTATAAGCACGAAATCGTCTCCAATAAACGGTGCATACCGAACAACATGTGGCATTAAAACTTCTCTCGTTTTATGTTTTAACTCAGTTTATTTTCATAAGGTTCGGTTTTAAGGTTAAATCTGTGAAAGTACTTTCATAGCCATAGCGAGTTTAATGTTGCTCTAAAAACCCTGTATCTTCAACAAAAATTGAGCTATTGTTATGAATGAAGAACTAAATTGTCAAGATAAAAGATGTGTCTTGATGATGAAATAAGAAATCACACAGTGAATCTTAAGTAAAGAAACAGATTTTGTTTCACCCTGTATAATATAACGTACGCCGAGTTTTCTTGAAATTCAAAACTCCTTGAAATAGCATATTTATGAATTAACTAACTTCATCGATTTTTTGAGTGGATCGATTATTTTGCCGGTGAGTGTATATGCAAGGATTCAAACTTCCATAAACCTTTCTGTTCTTCAAAGTAAACGTTCACAAAGATACAGGGTTGTTTTTTATTGAATAATGTTACCGATAAAATTAAATGAAATATTCACTTTATAGAACACAAACTGCAGTTTCATGAAACTTTGAATCCATGTATACATTTTTGCTACAACCCTACCCACTTTCAATATTCAAATTCCTGATGGGGTTAATACTACTCTCTCCAGGGTTGCTAGTAGAAACAACCTGTCATCAAAAATCAACCTTTCTTTAAGTGTTTTCACAAATTTTGATTCGTTGTTGAGTCATTGAGGGTGGACACACTGTATACTCCGTTCACGAAAGGTTGAGCCGTCGGTTGGCCATGGAAATTTGGCATATTCCACTGTGTATATTGAAATTTTAGGTTATGTTCTTTATTTTCTTGTCAGATTGATACGCAATGTTGTCAATATTGCATAGAGTTCTCTGATAACTCGCAAGCTCGTCGGACGAGGCCGAGTACATTCGGCAACGTTGACTTTATTTTACTCTTTGACAGAAAATACTGCCAACTTCAAATAAATAAAGAAACGCCTACTATGTGCTCAACCTTTCGTGAACGGACTATATTTAGCGATGGCAGTCACAGATTCGAGGGATGGAATGTATTTTACATGAAATTCATCACGAACGAACGGTTTTGCCACCTACAGAGTAACTATTTTCTTTTCAATGACCATTCCTCGGTTTCACAAAGCTTGATCGGGCAATCAAATCGTTGATTTTGAACATAGACTATGTCTATGTCTATGTCTATGATTTTGAATTAAGTCTATGGTTTATGTCAAAAACGAACTGAAAATCATAGACTAACTAAACTATGCTGAAAATTGTACAGAAAAGATGACATTTCAATAATCAAGCTGATCGGAGTTTTGTGAAACCCGGCTCATGTCTCTAATTCATACTTATCATACAACAATATTTCCCATAACTTTTTCAAATAACTACTACTCACCTGTTTCTTGGCAGAGCACTCAATGTGAGTTATTCCCAACTTTTTGGCCATCATTTCTGCATCCTGTTGACTTACGAAGACTTTTTTCGATATGTTCAACCTGTCTATGGTTTCAAGATCAGTTCTTAAATCGCTCTTCAAACCTACCAACAAAAATTTGGCATTCTCTTTGCATCTCATCACTTCAGGCAGCCACTATAAATCATCATAACAGAAATAAGAGTGGAGTTGTTGATAGTTAAGATTGGGATTGTTGATTTTTCATTCCTGAATGCATGAAACAATATATTGCATTTAGGTGGGCGTTAAAACACGAGTCAAGAATTTCGTAGGAAATTATACAATTCAACTGAAATTTTGTCGGAATAAATAAATTTAACCGACTGTTGGAGGGTAGTATTTGAAGTGAGCAGTTTTCCTGACGGCAAATCAAGCTAAGCGATACGCCCTCTGGGACGATCTGAGTAACCTTTAATATTGACATGATTCTCTCATTTTGATTGTGTTGTCGTGATTTATGTGAATATTTAACATTATTAATAATTTTTTAATTATAATTCATTCAAAGCGCTACTGTTCAGTTCCTCAGTATTCTTCCTGAGAAAAAATAATTCCAAATAATATACATTTCCATGCCTTTCCTCAAGCTAGGGATAAATTTCGTGTTTGAGTATAAGGGAAATTGAGAAGTAAAATGACAAAGTGTTGATGGATCGACGAAAATCCTGGCAACTGAAACTTAAAATCGGTAAACCAGTCACAGGAAATAAGTATAAAAAAGTTTGCTCTTTGCATTTTGTAGATGACGATTATTTTTATCGAGGTGAGTAAGGATTATACAAAACTTGTAGGTTAGATTAGATTCATGGGGTTAATCGTTTACAGATCCCAGTTCATAACAAAAGTAGTTTTTGAAAATTACTGCTGTACCTACCAGAAATCTTCCTGTTGGATTTACTACCAGAAAGGAGGAAAAACCGGAATTTTTTAGTTCTAGTAGTAGAACTGAAAGTTTGAGACAAGGAAGTCTAAACAAAGAATAACCCACTGGAGAATGCTTTTGTGTAGAAAAAAGTACTGTTTGAATATAATAAAATAAAGTTAATTCAACTGTTCAACAAACAAAATTGTTTTCCTTAATTTCCTCAACAGCCTTTCAACCTAAAACATCTTTCACTATGGCTGAAATAAATTGAAACCAATTATGACACCCACCGTCTTCACAGAAAATAAAAATATAATATACACAGTAATACACTCGTTCACTATAGTTTTCTGAAATCAAGGGCGGATTTACGGGGGGGTAATGGGGGTAACACCCCCCCACGAATATCGAAAACCTAAAAAAAGTTAGGTACGCAATGTGGTGCACATTTTTTCATTTGTTTGTTTTATTTCTACTAATATTACTTTACTACTATTTTTTCTTATTATATTTTTCCTCCTAAATATTTTGATTGCATTTTTTTCAAGTTTTGAACCTGATTTATCGATCTTGAATCACTACTAAATGACCCCCTATGCGCTGCACCCCTCTACCTAATTTTTTCAAATTTAATAATTTTGAAAGCATTTTTTATCCCTATTTATTTTTTTCTCAAATAGGAATACAGTAGAGAGTCGATAATCCGGATCAATTAATGCTAGGGCTAATCCGGAATATGAGAAATCCGGAATATCGTGTCTTACAATTTAGTAGTGATACAATTTAAAAAACGGTTAAGTAAAACAAATATAATATTCGAAATAATCCGATATTTTAAGTTGTTTTATGATTGTGGGAAAACAAGAATGCCCAAATTTAGCTTTTTCGTTACATCTTTCAGGAACAGGATAAGAGTAATTGCCATGAATTATGCTGTAAACAATGTTTTAAATGCATTTGCCAAAATCATCCTCGTCTTCATATATAATAATATATAAGGAAAGGCGTTTTCGTTAATTCAGTTTTGTTTATTGGATAGCATTTTGATCAATAGGCTGTATCAATGCTGCACATTTTGGAAAATTTGCAAAAATTTTCCAATTTTCATTAATCAATTATTCTTGTCTAATATCTCACTCTTTTGTTTTATGGGCAAACTAATATGGTTTCGGTTTACCATTAGGCACTTTTATATAACAAAAAACGCCCGATCGTCAAAATAATAAGAATTCGAAAATTCTTCCCTCTAGAAATCAAATTAAGACGAGTTACAACCACGTATGTAACGATCGCAAATTCGTATTATTGAGTCTTGCGATCCGGATTATAAGGTACCGGGTTTTTCACTATAATTTGACCCCCCCCCTTTAACTTTGTTACTAAAGGAGATACAAAAAAATGTTTCGTATAAAAGTTTCACGAAATCAACTAAGGTTTTTTGATATGAGTCCAGAAACTGAAATATATACGGGGTTTCCAACATATTGATGGCAACTTCATTTTTTCAAATGGAACAGCCTGTATATTTTTTCATGTTTAGCTAGTTCTTTTTTCCCTGATTTCGAATATGTAACGAATGTTGGTCTATCTCTTTTATTCTGAGAATCACAGAGTTTCAGATTTTAAGAACCACCTGCCAAGATCTGTGATCATTTTACAAGTGGCAGAGCGCGTTTACTGAAAATGCTCATTTTTGGAGTTATAATAACGTCAATGGGAAGATATACAGGGTGAACAACATTATATTTTTTCAAATAGGACACCCTGTCCTGTATATTCTTTATTTTTTTGATAGGCTATTTCCTCCTGATCTCTAATATAAATGTGTAGGTATGTGGATGTGTTTCTTCAATTTTCAGAGTTTCAAAGTTTTGAAATGATGACACCGAATAAAAAAATATGTGAAATACGTACGAAATTCTTTATATCCAAACAAACTACTTAAAAGTATTATTTTAGAATGAATACTTAACAATTACTTAACCAATGAAAAATGATAAACTATGGTAGTATGGTAAGAATAACATCAACTAAAGAAATTGCTCAAAACGACCACTTTCATTCAATACACACAGTTCATATAGTTGTCCCAAGTTGTTTAGACTATTTTGATAGCATTATTATGGCTCTGATTCAAGTCAGAAATTAAAGCTTCAAAATGTGTTTCTAATCATTACAATATTATCATTATTCTTTGTGCATTGACGGGATTAGTTCCGTTCCGAATTATGGGTTTCACAATGGTTGATTTTATATCATCAATATTATTCTCCGCTTTCATTGATTGTCATTATTGCTGAAGTAAATTTTTTCCTTCAGGAACGGCCTTAAAAACGTGTCCAACGGTGTTAAATCCGTACTATTTGGTGGCCATAAAATGGGTGCGCCATTACCAATCCAAAGATCAAATTGGCCACTTAAATATTCACGAACTTCCAAAACGCTATGCCAGATGGTTATTGAAATTTGAAACTCTGTGTTGTTCAGAATAAGAAAGATAGGCCAACATATGTTACATATTCGAAATCAGGGGAAAAAGAGCTAACCAAGTATGGAAAAATATACAGGGAGTTCCATTTGAAAAAATGAAGTTGCCAACAATATGTTGGTCACCCTGTATATATTTCAGTTTCTGGACTCATATCAAAAAACCTCAGTTGATTTTTTATACGAAACATTTTTCTGTATCTCCTTCAGTAACAAAGTTAAAGGGGGGGTCAAATTATAGTGAAAACCCCGGTACATAATACAATCTTGACGTCAATCCGGACTAGTAAGATATCCGAATTATCGAGCTTCTACTGTATATGAATTAAATGAATGATACCTCAAATGAAAGATAATTTGATTACTTACTCGTTTCATTTGATATGTCACAATCCAAACCTATGTATTTGAAAAAACGTGTGGGCCATAGGAGGTGAGAGATTTCCAATTAAAACAAGCATAGTAAGACCTGGGACCTATTGCACCAACTACTTTGCAACTTTTCACTTTTCAAATGAATTATATTGCACGAAACGCATTCATAATTGAAAAGGGCGATGTGGAAAGTCAAGTGCAAAGTAAGAATCACTTCGCAGAAATTAAATATTGGGAGAAAGTTGTGCAGTATAATTAATTTTCACTTTTGAAATTTGTGAAAATGCAAAGTGCAAAGAAAAAAGTTGCAAAGTATTTTGGTGCAATAAGGCCCTGCTCTTAAAATTACAAATCCACGGAATCGTGAATTCCTCTTAGTAATAATTAGTGAAAAAGAGATGATATTTTTTTTCGGAATATATACCTACATGCAACTCACCATTTCTCTTATATTGATGAAAGAATCCATATTATCTACAGAATAACAGAGAAGAAATAGGTCCCCATAACTGTAAGCCTGAGTCCTAAGAATGTTGTACTCCTCTTGACCTTGAATGAAAGGCTATAACTATTCTGAATGAATTATATTCAAGTTGTCATATTTGGATTAGCGAAAAATTAATTTCCATCGACCTCAACATAAAAGTGGAACGTACATGAAAGTGATCAATAATCGCCCATGTTATTGCTCAATATATACTATTTTAATGTGCAATTGTCACAGACAACAGAACAGGAAGTATTCAAAAGCAATACGAGTAACGCAACAACTCTTTTCTGACACAGACATTTATATTTTTCGAATGTTTCTCTTATGCAGAATTAAAATTTATAAAATTTATTTAAATTGAGAATTTATACTCAATTCATAATGAGGTACGACAAAAAATCTTGTAATCAACTAGTTTATTAATCTAGATATTAATAAACTAGTTTATCAATCTAGCTATTAATAAATTAGTTTATCGAATAACCAGTAATAGCATGCAATTCAAACCGTCGAAACATAAATAATAAAATCAAATGGGTTAACCAGGATAATTGTTATTTCCATGATACTTTCATTGTTAGGGAAACAGTGCCTTAACAAAATGATTGTGAATTTCGAGTTCTGAATCGAAAGCGAGAATCCAAGGTCAAAAACAATTTTTGCTAATCCATCGGTTTAAGCATGTATGAGGCGGCGGCCAGGTACGACGTTTATTCTTGTATTTGAAGAATCGATTGAATTCCCTTTCGATTTGTTATATCGAGGTTCCACTATACTATTGTTCTCTTGAACAATAAATATTCAATTCAAATTAATTTTTACTAAGTCAATTCAAGTGAAATAGCTTGCTTTAACTTTTTGTCGAACAGAAATGTTGAATTGTTGTATTTCTTTCCATATAGTGACTTCATTCTAAATGTTCTAATTGAAAAAAAAATATTTATTAATCTCTTTATCACCTTTGTGAAGAAAAAAATAGTGCAATTTTACATTATATTTCAAAATGTGGCTTAATTATATTTCAATTTAAAATAATTGTAGTCAGGTTGTAAAAAGAGAATAAAATTCCGAACTCTCTGAATTGGAAAATTCTGAGTAATAGCGCAATTTATTAAATTGATAACTGTATTTTGCAGGATAAGGACAAACTCTCAGAAGATCTTAAAGTATATTTAGCAACGTTTCGCAAACTCTCATTTGCTTCATCAGGCCTAAAAATATCATAAAAATGACATACATTTTGTAACGGGTTTTCCTCGCAATATAATTTCACTAATAATTAACACCTCGGGCGCCAGCTATTCTTTCAAGGGAAAAATAGCACAACCTACCCAGATAGCTACTCTAGACAAGGTTCTATGTTGTCTAGGGTAGTAGCGACAACGCAGACGTATGAAAACAGAGTGTAATAATAAAAGTTTATTCAAGTTTGGCAATTAAGAATGAACACAATTCAAAGAAAATATTCACGTATGAAACAAATTCAAATAAATTGCCGCTTGAGTTCGAGCACATGTACGATTTCCGCACACGTATTCGCGAGTCAGTACCAGGACCGAAAAGTAAACCTATTATAAATTATTCGCAATAATAAAATAACAGACACATGAAATACTCGAAATCAGAAATGTTCACAATCAAAAGAAATGCTAATGATAACACCTATCTAGACTTCTGGTTGTTCTGTATATTCTTTCAGTTTCGTTTATCTCGGTTCGGACGGAATCGGGGATGTTCGGTCGGAGTTTATAGCGAGAAAATTAAATCGTCAGCCGCCAGAGTTGTACGCCTGTCCGGCAGACGATTCAACGAAAAATCCAGTCACCTACCCAAGGGTTCGCACGCCATGAATGATAAGCCACTGGACTCCCCGAATTCTCTGTCCAAGGAGGGTTTACACGTACGGATGTAATACGAAAAATAATTAACAATATACGACCACTGGCCTATAGAGAGTGTTTAAATCGCCAGACGCTAGCGTTTGTACGCCTCCGTCAGACGATTCAACGAAACCTCCAGTCCCCTACCCAAGGGTTCGCACACCATGAATGATAAGTTACTGGACTCCTCGAACTCTCTGTACCAGGGTGTATATGAACGGAAACAGGACGGATAATAATCGGGATATCGAATTGACCACCTCTCACGACGGACAATTCGAGATCAGAACTCGCGAAAAATTATTCCCGATATATAAAAAAAAAGAAAAAAAAACCGATTCACGCGGTTCGCACGCAACCAGAAATCAGACAAAAATGGTGTTTGTATTTTACCTAGAACCTGATACCTTTCACTCACTGAAGTTAATTTGCTATACTAACTCAAAATTAACTAAAAACTGATAACTGAAAATAACACGGACTGACCGGCGACAAAAGAAAAGAAATAAAAATTTAAATTCGTAATAATTAATTCAAAGAAAATTCGACTGGAAATTGGAAACAGTTGCAATATCCGGAGACGTCCCGAAAAATCTCAACACCGTTCAACCTTAATCGAAAATCAGAGCACTAACTATTTACGATCGGAAAACCAGAGCACTAACTCTTTACGATCGGAAAACCGGAGCACTAACTAACTGATGACCGGGGGTACTCTTTTACTTATAATAATATAACATCACGGGGGGGAACGGAAAAGGAAAATTTTCTGCGCCGACCCGAACTCCAAAATTCGCGTTGCTGGCGGAGGAATTGAAAAACATGTCCTTATCTGTACTGCATATGCTTTTTATGCCGGTTGCAGCGATGAAAAACGCGATTAAATCTCGGCTCGGCGTTTTTTCGATGTTTTGATCTTTTACGGATTTCTATATTCGGTAAATCAAATGAACGGAAAAATGTGAAAATTAACGGAAAAATACGTATTTTAATAAGCCGGAACTATTGATTGAATTGAGTAAACTACAGAATTCAGAAAACTTCAGCATTTAACGATTTTCGCATCAGAAATATACGAAAACCAATACAAAAATTACTAATTCCAATAATTCCGAATTATTAACTGAACAGAATATAGAAAAATACTAAAAATGGAGTACGATTATTATCCCGGAAAATCGAACTTCATTACAATTTTCAATAGCTACCATGACAGAATACAGTTCACGTTTGAGGTTGAAGTTGGAGGTTCTTTACCCTTTTTGGACGTCTGCTTACACCGTACAGAAGAACAAAAACTCATAACTAATTGGTATACTAAACCCACCAGCTCAGGTATCATACTTAATTATTTATCTAACCATGCTACCAGCTATAAGATCAGTGCTATTAACAACTTACTTCACAGAGCAATCAACTTGAGCAGCCCCGTGTATCATGATCTGAACATAAAAAAAGTTAAACACATATTACGAGATAATAAATACCCCAAACCTTCCGTTGATAGAATTGTTTCAGAACTTCTACGTAAACGAAACAATAACAAAACTGTCAACACAACCACAGTAAGTGAAGCTTACTTCAAATTTCCGTATGTCCCAGAACTTTCCCAAGAAATCAAAAGAACCCTCAAAGCGGAAAATAGTGGAGCTGGTGTTTTACAACATGAAAACAGTGGGGTCGTTATACAGTAAAATAAAAGATCCAATAAATAAAGATCATAGATCAGGTTTTATATATGGGATTCCATGTTTGGATTGTGATAAAATGTATATAGGGCAGACGAGACTGTATTTACAAAATAGGATGCATATTATATCAGAGATGTGAAAAATAGAGAAAGGACAGCCTTGTGTTCACACTTTTTCAAAGACGATCACAGGTTCGATTTTTCGAATGTAAAAATATTAGACAATGAATAACATTTCAGGAAAAGGAACATTTTGGAAATGATACATATTAACATTAACAACACTGTTAACTTTAGATCTGATACTGAACAATTGAGCAAACTTTACAATTCTGTCTTGACCAAATATGTACATTTATAATGTTGTGCGAGCTTGGTAAAAAGTAATGTACGGTATTTCATTGAAAGAAAATGAAGATAATTCTGTGTTTGATATTGTTTTACTAAGGCTCTAAAAAGTATAGTATAGTGCTCTAGTTTTACTGTATTAGTTTGTTTTGTTGTGTTTTCAGGTTATGTTTTCCTGTGATGTATTTTAGATGTAAATATTCTGGAATTTTCCAAATGAATTTTAGCCCAATTTTGAGTATTTTAAGCTGTTTTTTGTAATTTGACGTGGAGTATATATAGTCCGTTCACGAAAGGTTGAGCACATAGTACCTAGGCGTTTTTTTATTTATCTGAAGTTGGCAGTATTTACTGTCATAAAGTAATATAAAGTCAACGTTGCCGAATGTACCCGGTCTTGTCCGACGAGCTTGCGAGTTATCAGAGAACTCTATGCAATATTGACAACATTGCGTATCTGTCTGACAAGAAAATAAAGAACATAACCTGAAATTTTAATATACACAGTGGAATATGTCAAATTTCCATGGCCAACCGACGGCTCAACCTTTCGTGAACGGACTATAGTTGATGCCGTCGTTTTTAAAAGTTTTTAAAATATTTTACATCTGAATGTCTTATTTATAGCATAGAGGTATTTTATTTATATCTTACTGTAAGTGTTTTGTATGTCATTTTTATGATATTTTCAGGCCTGATGAATCAAACGAGAGTTTGCGAAACGTTGCTAAAATATACTTTAAGATCTTCTGAGAGTTTGTCCTTATCCCGCAAAATACAGTTATCAATTTATTAATTGTGGTGGACACTAATATTTGCATTCTATATATGCAATTTATTAATTTTTTGATACAACTGGTCGAGTTTATTTCCTTTTTAAATATAGACAATATTTGTTAAAACTAATTTAATAATTTATTTTCAAAAGAATTCGTAAATCCTAGTTACAAGTCAACTTTCGATTTCAAAGATATGGCTTTTGCACAATCTGGCAACCAAAAGGACGTTTGGCACTCTCTGCGCATGCGTCATTCCGTTGTCAACAAATCGCCGCCATCTTACATGCCTAAACCAATGGTTTACCCAATTCTGGCCGTCAGAGAGTCCGTAAAAACTCTAACTTTTTAACGGATTGAGATAAAGAGTTGAAATTTTGAACGTAAAAGGTGCAGGGTGTAATATCGAAATACAGGGTGTCTGTAGGCAAATGCGAAGGACTTTGGAAGATGATTCCTCGATGAAAATAAGCAGTGGTAGTTCATATAAATTTTTTTCGAAATCGACCTCCCTTTCAATATACAGCCTTTGGAAGGCGATGACGAGTTGACAGTTTTTAATTTTTTAAGTCCTTAAGACCATTGAGTCATAAAACTATACATAATATTTTTCATTGAGTAGATGTTACTGACACAATTTTTTGATCCTATAACTTTATTATTACCTAGTGGTTGAAAATAACAACCCCTTATGATTTTCTTAAAAAAATTGTTTTCGTGGAAAAGTTTCCGAAAAATCAAATTCTTTTATGGTTTTCCATTCAATTCTGTAGAAAAAAAAGTCTTCTGCATCTGTAAAATAATATATATGATATACTTATAAGATGAAATGCAATGAACAGTGATCATAACTGCTTGTAAGTTTTTTTCCGAGATAAGTACCTATCGACTCTATAGAAATTTTGCAAGAGACTTTTTTTCTAGAATTGAATGGGTAACCATAAAAGAATTTTATTTTTCGAAATCTATCCCACGAAAACAATTTTTGAAAGAAAATCATAGGGAGTTGTTATTTTCAACCCCTAATAAAGTTATGAGTTCCAAAAAATTTTTGGGAGTTTTATGAGTGTGTCTAAGAAGCCTTTAAAAAAATTTGAAACTGTCAACCTGTCATCGCCCTCCAAAGGCGGTATCTTGGAAGGGAGGTGGATTTCGTAAAAAAATTATATGAACTACCCCCTGCTTATTTTCATCGAGGAATCATCTCCCAAAGTCCCTCGCATTTGTTTACAGACACTTGTATATAGACCGAAATTTCATATTTAACTGTTCAATATACAAAATGTGCAGAATTCATTCGGACTATGTAAACATTAGTAAGAGTATTAATATTATCAGAAATATTAGAAGTGGCTCATTTTCATTGGGACAACTTGTGGACCTATTTTCGTTATATGAATGTAATAAAGCTAAAGAGAACAAGTTACTTAAGTGAAAAAGAAATATACTCACCAGCAGTATCAATGAGGAGCAGATCATATTTTCTACCTTTGTGCTGAATGGATACACTCGAGTTCTCAAAAATAGTCGAAGCATAATTTTCATTAATCTTTTTTCCGCTCAGTCTGTAACAAAGAATTTTTTGCTTGAAGAAATAAAAATATACGTGATTATGATTCACATGAGCAATACAGTCATTTTTAAATCCTTTATATTTGATGGCTTGTTTCAGTTGCATATCACTTTGATTGATATGCTTGAATATCATAAAAATGAATAATTCTATCAATATAATTAGGTCTCCAGTTATTAATATCACCTTTTGAATATTTCGAAAACTAAAATGGTATCAATGGCGCGGCCAGATTTATGCCACTTCCTTAGTGGGTGTGAAAAAATATTTAATACCAAAACTGAATTATTTCAGTAAAGAAAGAAAAATTGATTCTGTAATTCTAAGACGAATAAAGTCACTAATAAATGCCAGATAAGATCCAAATGAAAAATTTCAAATATGCAACGACTTTTGCGATGTTAAATGGAAAATTTTATAAATACATATACAGAGTATCTATAAACTAATGCGAGAGACTTTGGGAGATGATTCCTCGATGAAAATAAGCAGGGATAGTTCATATAAATTTTTTTCGAAATCAACCCCCTTCCAAGATATAGCCCTTGGAAGGCGATGACGAGTTGACAGTTTTTTTATGGCTTCTTAAAAACACTGAGTCATAAAACTATACGAAATATGAAACATTTAGTACTCACACTCACTCAGTTTTTTAAGATCTCATAACTTTATAATTAGTGGTTGGAAATAACAACCCCCTATGATTTTCGTTCAGAAGTTGTTTTCGTGGGATAGATTTTCGAAAAATGAAATTCTCTTGTGGTTTCCCAGTCAACTCTGAAGAAAAAAGTCTCCTGCAAAATTTGGATACAGTAACAGTCTATACTTTTCTCGAAAAAAAAACTTACAAGCAGTTATGATCACTGTTCATTCCATTTCATCGTATAAGTCTTCTATAGTCTATGACAGGAGATAAGATGTATAAATCTCACTGAAGGTTTAATTACTAATTTCCGGAAAAAATTATGTCCGTAATCTTTTCATTTCACAAATAGAACTTTCTTTCGATTAAAAAGCATAATGGACTAAACCAATTTTGAGCATAAACAATATCTCAGAATATTCATTCTATGGAACATTATGATGAAATGGAATGGGCAGTGATCATAACTGCTTCTTAGTTTTTAATTTTTCCGAGAAAAGTATAAACTGTATCGAAATTTTGCAACAGATTTTTTTCTTCAGAATTGAATAGGAAACCATAAGAGAATTTTATTTTTCGAAAATCTATCCCACGAAAACAATTTTTTAAGGAAATCATAAGGGGTTGTAATTTTTAACCCCTAATAATAAAGTTATGGGATCAAAAAAAAATGTGTGAGTAACATCCACTCAATGAATCATATTATGTATAGTTTTATTAATCAGTGTTTTTCAGGACTCCTTAAAAAATTAAAAACTGTCAACTCGTCATCGCCTACCAAAGGCTGTATCTTGGAAGGTAGGTCGATTTCGAAAAAAATTTATATGAACTACCCCTGCTTATTTTCACCGAGAAATCATCTCCCTAAGTCACTCGCATTTGTTCACAGACAGATATTCTCATTTTTTGAATCAAAAACGCTATTCAAAAGGAGGCTTTTTTAGACATTCCGTATCTGTATTACATTTCTGACACTACCATCAGATTCCTCGGGTTGATATCATGTGAAAGTGACACCCAGATACAATTTCCAGACTATACTCATTTTTTTGAAGTAGGTCAACCCACCCCCACCCGCACGGAAAATTTCAAGTTGGCCAAATCAACTTGTTGGGTCTAGAGAATAACTTTGCCAAGTGGCACCTTGGTATCACAAAATGCTGTAATTCTTGGTGTTTCGCTAGTACCTACTAAATGTATCCAACTAGATTATGATTTAAAGAGATGAATATTATCCTTATTTTATAATTAGATACAAAAATAGTATCTGAGTTGCTGAGAAATAATGGTGGGTTCGTCGTTTCGCTTCTGTTTTCGATATGACATTACGAAAATGACAGTTCATCCAAAAAAATTTCAACCTTACATTTTACTAATGCGACACTCGACACTCCGACATCTTATGAATGAAGTGGTAGATTTAAAAGCTACTTTCATGAATTACTGTGAAACGAGAAGAAAAATTGGCACAAGTGAGTTCTAGAATGAGAAACATAATTAAGTGAAGGAAAGAAAGATTTAACAAAACAAAAAAAATCCCACAATTCTGTCACTTCTCCATCTGTCGAGTCCATTTTTGAAAGCGTTGACTGTCTGCGAGTTGGCAACTTTATTAGGCAGGCTGTTCCAAGGGTAGAACACACGATTTGATAGGAAGTTTTTCTCGGCATCGGCATTACCACACCCAGGTCCACGTGAGACGAACACCGAACGATTTCGGCGTCGTGTTGGTAATACTTCAAATTAAGATTATTCTTACCTAAATGAAGAACACAACATTTTGTACGATTCAGCGAAATCAGCCAACACCAACAAATAACCTTGTTCAAGTCACTCTGAAGTGTTTCGAAGTTAGAGAGGGGACAGTTAAATTAACTTGAGGTCATTAGCAAATGAGGAACTCTCTGACATGAACTAGTTTCTTAAAAAATTTTTAGGTTTTCACTCCCAGTCCCTGAAACAGAAATAATTAAAAAAAATTTTAATTAAGATGAAGTGCTCCTGTGAGAATCTTTGCACTTATTTTTCAGGAGCAAATTGGTCTTGCAAAAATTGTTGCCCAACAGTAAAACTGAAAAAGGAAATAAATGAAAAGGACAATGTAATGTTTCGGTGTCTATATCAGACACCTTCTTCAGACAAACTTGAAAAATCTTCAGAATTGTGTGTTTTTTCATTTGCAAATGAACAACAATTTTTTCGAGACCACTTTGCTCCTGACAAATAAGTGCAAAGATTCTCGCAGGAGCACTTCATCTTAATTAAAAATTTTTCAATTATTTCTGTTTCAGAGACTGGGAGTGAAAACCTATAAAGTTTTTAAGAAATGCAGAATCCTCCTAGAATATATTTCAATCGATATATGAACTAGTTTGTTAGATCGCTAATGTACACTGAAAAAAGCAGGGGCCCCAAAACCGAGCCCTGAAGGACGCCACTTAAAACGCACCGCGGTTCCGACCTATCATCACCAACCCTGACCACAAACGATCTGTTGGTCAGGAAGTCTTTAATCCATTTTAGAAGCGATCCACGAATACCAAAGTTGTCAAGCTTGTACAAGAGTCTATTGATCGGTACTCCATGGAAGGCTTTCGCAAAATCCAGATAAATCACATCTCTACCCATAAGTAACGAAATTCCAAAATTTCAAGGTGGCAGGATTCCTAGTAAAAATATTGCTGGAACACCCCCGCCTCCACCGCCCCTCTGACGGCCGGATATTTGAAACCGAGTATTGCATTATCATTCTCTACCCAAAAGTAACGAAATTCTTGAATTTCAAGGTGGCAGGATTCCTAGTAAAAATATTGCTGGGACGCCCCCGCCTCCACCGCCTCTCTGACGGCCGGATATTTGAAACCGAGTATTGCATTATCATTTTAAACCCATAAGTAACAAACTACCAAAATTTCAAGGTGGCAGGATTCCTAGTAAAAATATTGCTGGAACGCCCCCGCCTCCACCGCCTCTCTGACGGCCGCATATTTGAAACCGAGTAATACATTATCATTCTCTACCCATAAGAAACGAATTCCCAAAATTTCAAGGTGGCAGGATTCCTGATAAAAATATTTTGGAAATACATTCGCCCCTGCCGCCCCCAACGCCACCCACAACGCCTTCTCACGGCTGGAGAGCTGCCCCCGAGTTCCACAATTTCCTATATTATGCATAAAAAATAATTATTTGAATCGTGGAGTTCACAAAAGGAAGAAACAGAATATTGCTGATATTTATTGCTAAAGGTACTCGGGTTCCACAGGCAGTTTTTCGTCCAGAGAACGGGTCCATCTGTTGGGGCATTTGAGATGATCGACCTTCCTCTGATGAAACCATGCTGGCTATCAGGTATGATGTTATGTTCCAAAATGAATTTGATCATTCTTTCGTACATCAACCTTTCCAGAGTCTTGCACAGAACAGACGTGAGGCTGATTGGTCTGAAGTTATTCGGATCTTGTTTATCGCCTTTTTTGTGTATTGGTGAGACGAGTGCAGTTTTCCATGAAAATGGCAACCTACCAGAGGTCATCGATGTAGAAAAAAATATTGGATATGGGTAGACTGAGAGTATGAGAACATTCCTTGAGTAACCTCGCAGAAAGACCGTTCGGACCAGGGGATTATGAAACATTCATTTGTTTATACGATTTAAATATTTCTGCTTATTGCTTGATTATAGGAAAAGAATAAGAAGAGGCCGGGAGCAATTATTTCAACGATTTGAATTCTAGAAAAAAGAATTTTCGGAGTAGTAGCGAAATCGGATTTTTGCATTGTCACCGAGTGCTGTATCTGTATAACCTGTGGTTCTAATTCACCCTATTAGGTTGCGCTGTGACGAGAGTATCTGACAGCAGAATTTGAATTTTGTTCAATTTATTCAAATGTCAAGAAATTGTCTCCGATTTAGCCTGAGACCACAGTGACTCTGTGCAAATAATAATAACAAACAATAATAAAGTCACAGAACCAAATGGAAAATCATTTGACATAACGATGTGTGCGCCATATACGAAATGAAGCAGCGATAAACTCTAGCCCATTGCATTTACATCTTACAGTTTTCACCTCTAAAGTAATTTCACCAGTATTCCTGAACATTTCGACCGTTTGTAATGTAGAATAGATGGCACTTATTAATTATAATGGACATAATATTATGTATGTAACATAACCTCTGACTAAATTTTACCTTGATAGCAGGCTAGTTTTTCCAACATATCCGTCGCCAATAGCTATGCACCTTATCACTTCACCTTCGTCCATATGTGCCATTTTCTCACTAAACTGACGTATTCTTCGAAAAAATTGAAAAATATTACATCATTTCCACGCTACACTTAGCTGTTCTCCTCATACAGGATACCTAAACAGGTAGATTACAATCTACATGTTGTAGGAATACCTACTGTGTGTCATTACGATAATGCATTTTAACAATATTTTATCTGAGTAAAGTTATTATACCATTATTGCTTTATCAATTATCACACTAGTAGTAGATAAAAGGACTTTCATATACCTCGAATGAATAAATTTTGAATCGAACTTACAGATTTCATTCTCTTTGTGCCTCTCTTAATTCGAGTCCAGTGATAAGATTCAATAATCCATCTATTCTAAAATCATGTTTTTTACATCTGTTCCTACCCGATCAATAGATGAGGAAAGATGTGTTTAGATAAATCGATAATTTCTGTATAGATAAGATAAATAACTAAATGTTTCAATAAAATACCGGGTGTCTTCAATGACAGTTCGTTTTTCGACCAAACTTAGACCTGAGGCCTATTGCACCAAAATACTTCGCAACTTTTCACTTTGCATTCTGACAAATTTGCAGAGTGAAAATTAATTATGTTGCACAACATTTCTCCCAAGATTTGATTTCTACGCACCAATAGACCCCTGGGGCCTATTGCGCCAAATACTTTGCAACTTTTCAAATGAATTACGTTGCACGAAACGCATTCTAGTACGGTGTTATTAGACCTAAACCTCAACATCCAAAGTAAAAGTTTTCCTCCAACACCAAATTGCTCTACATAGTCCCCTTATTCTATGGTAAAAAGTTACACCATTTTGAGCGTCGGGTTTGGGGGTGAGGGGGTTGGGAATTTGAAAAATCACTAGTTTTTCTAGTTTTTCGTAAATATTTCAAAAACTAAGCGGTTTATCCTAAACATTGTTATATACAAAAATGTTCTACGTTAAATTTTAAATAAGAATGGTCCTTTTCATAATCACTCTAAATTGTACGGTTCAAGAGTTACAGACGGTGTAAATGTTAACTTTTTCGTAATTTTGATATTTTTTTTAAAAAATAAGCTTCGTAAAATAATGTTGCTATTTCAGTGGCCGGTGGTATGTTAGTGATAAGTCCTTGAAGGAACGACAACCTCACCACCTTATCAAAGGGCACTCTTTTTTAAGGGAAAAGAGGCTTCCACAGGCCTAGGCCATATAAACCTGTGGTACGGAGAAACCCACCCTGAACTTTCTACGAACATTGCAACATAAATTCACTTCTTAAGCATAAATATCTTTCAAATTTGGAATGTTCAATGTCTTTATTAACTTCACTCATCCTCCAGCACATTATCCTCCTCCTCTAGCTCGTCGTCTAAGATGTTATTATTGTCCATGTTATCACATGCTTGGCCTGAGCAATTGCTGCATATGCTAGTGCAGTTTAGACCACTCCTTCTGCATTCACAATTAAGAACGCATTCATCTTTGCAAGTACACATTATAAGGGACAGTAATTCCTGGGGGGCTGCAGGACGTGCTGTTGTAATTGGTGTCAGGTGGTCGCCAATCTTCTTCCAACCCCACTCGAGTGGATCCTTATGTCCTAAATGAATGCTGTCTGGACGCTCCTGAAGTGGGGGGTAGTGCATCCAACTTCAGTAATGCATGTATAGGCTGCTTTGCAATCGTTTTCAAGTAGGACTGGTAGCGGAGACAATCTAGATCTTCAGTGTTCTTGGCTCCAAACATTGCAAGTAGGAAGTAATTTCCTGCATCAGCCACTGCACTGCGGTCGGCTTTGGGGTTGTTGAAGACCAGAAGTTTTTCACGAATAATGTGTACTTGCAAAGATGAATGCGTTCGTAATTGTGAATGCAGAAGGAGTGGTCTAAACTGCACTAGCATATGCAGCAATTGCTCAGGCCAAGCATGTGATAACATGGACAATAATAACATCTTAGACGACGAGCTAGAGGAGGAGGATAATGTGCTGGAGGATGAGTGAAGTTAATAAAGACATTGAACATTCCAAATTTGAAAGATATTTATGCTTAAGAAGTGAATTTATGTTGCAATGTTCGTAGAAAGTTCAGGGTGGGTTTCTCCGTACCACCGGTTTATATGGCCTAGGCCTGTGGAAGCCTCTTTTCCCTTAAAAAAGAGTGCCCTTTGATAAGGTGATGAGGTTGTCGTTCCTTCAAGGGCTTATCACTAACATACCACCGGCCACTGAAATAGCAACATTCTTTTACGAAGCTTATTTTTTAAAAAAATTATCAAAATTACGAAAAAGTAAACATTTACACCGTCTGTAACTCTTGAACCGTACAATTTAGAGTGATTATGAAAAGGACCATTCTTATTTAAAATTTAACGTAGAACATTTTTGTATATAACAATGTTTAGGATAAACCGCTTAGTTTTTGAAATATTTACGAAAAACTAAAAAAACTAGAGATTTTTCAAATTCCACACCCCCCTCACCCCCAAACCCGACGCTCAAAATGGTGTAACTTTTTACCAAACAATAAGAGGGTTATATAGAACAATTTGGAGTTGGAATAAAACTTTTATTTTGGATGTCAAAGTTAGACCTTTTTTTAGGTTAATAACACCGTACTAATTCATAATTATTGAAAAGCGCAATGTGAAAAGTCAAGTTCAAAGTGAAAAGCACTTCGCAGAAATTAAATGTTGGAAGAAATATTGTGCAACATTATAAATTTCCACTTATAAAATTTATCAGAATGCAAAGTGCGAAAAAAGTTGCAAATTATTTTGGTACAATAGGCCCCTGATCCAGATTATTCATTTGACCAAAAAAATAAAAGATGTGCCAATGTCTAATGGGTGGTTCTACAGGAGATCCTATCAAGAAATGACGAAAAACCTGACGTGAAGTCGTAAGCTTTTACGTTCTTGTTCGAATCGAAAATTCTGAATATTCGATTCGGGGGTGTAGATCATCGAGACTATCCTATCTCTATGGTGTGGATAAATTCCGAGTGACTTCAGATCGCTATCATCCGAGACAGATCCGTGTCCGCATTTTCTGCAGCCGGAGTAAATAACTAGCCCTAAGTCATACGAATTGCTGACAAAATTTACCGTTAGGGTGGAATTTTTCCGCCTCCTTTGTAGTGTTCCGTGGTTGACGTACTACTCAGAAGCACAGAGTAAAAAGTAAACCTAGACTACCTAGAGTCACCTTCATGCATTTGTTATGCAGCCAAATAGAATCTTTATACGCGCGAACAATATTCGTTGCGAGCTCGTGCCGTATGTTTATTCCGTATTGGGATAACTGTTTTACCGCTCCCCTACTATGATACTAACGGCTTGCGTCTGTTACAGACAATTCTGTCAGTTTGGCAACATCGTCTTTTAGTGTTTAGTTACTCGATGTGTCGTGTTAACATTTTCATTTCGATTTGACGTTCATAAACTGAATTATTTTACTGATTTGTGATCAGTTTATTGTTGCTTAAGGGTATTCCGGTAATTATAGTTACAAAAGCGTTGTATTATATTCTGAAATTGTAGGAATGAGAATCTAACCTATTGTTTACTTCACCCCAGTGCGGCAGTAAAATGCTTTCCATCTCACTGTAATGCTTGGTTGATTACAATGCAGTACTATCCTTGCGAAGGGTAGGGGCATCTCTAGGTTTACTTCTTACTCTGAGCTCAGAAGTAACCAAACAGGCAGGGTCGGCGCTAGTAAATTTGGCGCCTGAAGCAAGGAATTTTCGGGCGCCCCTAGCCCTACCATACACTAAATACGAAAAATCAGCTGGCGAAAAATGCCGCCCCCAGAAAGCTGGCGCCCTGAAACATTTGCTTCACTGTTTCACCCCTAGCGCCGGCCCTGCAAACAGGGTTACAGCAGTCTTGAATGCGCCAATGCCTTAGCTGTCATAGACTGGGAAAAGTTCGAAAGAACAACTTCATAAGCTTGAACCAAAACGTGATTAATATCATCAATCGATGTTGTCAGGAGTAGGGCTTTAGCGTCAATCCAACCAAGTAACGTCGCAGGAAGCTGACACTTGCAGCACCGGCGTTAAAAGGAATAAAACTAGAGTTTTCCGATGAGGATGAGTATCTGGTGGTCACTTTAGATGAAGAACTTAATTGAAACTCGCACTTTAATAATGTTATAATCAAAAAACCCAGAGTGGCGACAACGCGACTGGTAGTAAGAAGGGCTGAGTGTAATTGTAGCTTGTCGGCAATGACGGACAAAGAAATTCCACAGCAACCTAATTAAATTTAATCACTTACTGCCGTTCATGCTGCCGGTCCTTTGACTTCCGTACGAAAAACCGCCAATGTAGGGAGCGTAAAGGCAAGGCACGAGCAGCAGCGGTAGAGAGCAGGGAAGTGGAGTGATTACATTCTCGTTCTCGTGCTGCCCACTTTCCTGCTCCCTGCCGTGTAAGTGAGTTGAGTGTGATCGGGGTGTTAAATTGCTAGAACTCAACCAGAAGAGTGCGGTCGGAGTAAGATCATGAATGTCCTGTAGGATGCCTTCAAATCGGGTATCAGGACACTCCAGCATCATATGTATTACAGCAGCGTTTCACTTAGGACATTATGGATCTTCGGCTGTTCGCCACAGCGTGAGAGACTTTTGTTGCATATTCCATAGCAAGTTCTTATTCTATTCAGGTTGATCCAATCTCCACGACCAAGTTCGAAGCCTTCCACTTTCGATGTTGGTATGAGCCATTATAATGAGGAAATCTGAAAAACCTAAACGGCAAACTAACGAATCTTTCGCGAAAATATCACTGACGTTTCTAAAGCAGAAGGCCATGGCAAAAGAGGGCCTGAAAATAGAAAAGGAATCCACACGCAATTGAAAGATGCGCTCAGTGTGGAAGTACCTACCTACGCGAACAGAATGAACTAGGAAAACGCAACAGTGTATCCTTAGTATGGATTTCATAAAACTCCGGAATCAAAGGAAACTAGTGGTGTTCAGTCGTGAATGTACCCTGTAGCTCGTGGAGAAACTTGTCCCGATTGCTGGCGCCACCTGCGGCCGCAGAATGAACCCGGTCGGTAAACAAACATGGCCGTCAATTTTTTAAAAAATTTTCTCCAAGTATCGAACTATGCGCTTCGAAAAGTGATCAAACTTAAGTTTTTGATAGTTCAGAAGAATCGTCTATCATCTTCATCTGTTCTTCTGTTAAACCGATTGAGCAATTTCTAGTGGAGTGTGTGAGACTTGAACAGTTAAGTGATAACCACAAAGCCGGTGCAGAAAAGGTTAATCATCCCTTCACCCTATCCTCAACCACGTTCTGCCACCAAATTGGGGGTGAATTCACAGACACCATCTCTTTTAACTCTCGAGGTAAGTGCACACAAAAATTCACATAATTATCGTCTGAAATTGGTTGTAGTTATGTGCAACCATTTAACACCTAAAAAAATGAGAGAATTGAGCAGGTAAATAAAAAGACCGTACGGACCTAAAACGCTCCAAAAAATTTATCACAACGTTCCATACGAGAATATCCCGAATTCGCTTGGAACTCAACAAAAATATACTGCACCCTCTCATAGGGCTTCTAAAGGGTCGCTACCATCTCAGGAAACAGCCGTAAACGATAACAGCTGATTATGTGAAGAAGAGGAGGAAACTCCGAAACATATTGTTACAAAATGTCTGACCCCCAGTGGCAGTGCTTGAGTGAAGAAATAATACGTCACGAAGACATCTTATCCCTGAAACCAGCTTCATAAAGACTCTAGGGGCACAATGAACCATTATGTCGCAATACACCGAGACCTTTTCGATTAATCTTGAACCGCCATATTTTCAAATGTATAAAACTTTACGATTGAGCTGTCAGTTTCCAGATTGCAACAGTAGGGTTGTCCAATCTCGAAATACAGGGTGTTATATAATGATATGTCACAACTTGAGGGGGTGAATCTACATGTAATTTTAAGAAAAAAAGTTGATATAAAATAAACATGGGTCCGTGAAAGTTTCGTAACGATGCAACAGGGTTTTGAAATTTTCAAAATAAAATTGGTTTTTTCTTCATAACTCCTGCAGTTTTCGAGATATTCAGACCAAATTTGGAATACGAGCTATTTTCAACAGTCTCCATCATTTCACGTCCTGAATTTTAACTAGAATCTAGAGGGTGTTTTCTTTTCCGGAGTCATGTCTCCTTTTTCCCTCTCAAACTTTTTTTTTTACACTAAAAGAGGTATCTGCAGAGAGGTTAATTTAGCTCATCATAGCAGTCAGAATCAGTACGAGGGTTGTCTTTTATGCAGGGTGTTACATAATATAGTATGTCAAAACTTAAAGTTACGAATCTACATAGAAAAAAGTCCATATAAACCTGGTTCCGCAAAAGCATCGTAACGGAGTTACAGGGTGTTGAAATTTCCAAAAAAAATTGGTTTTTCCTTCATAACTCCTGCAGTTTTTGAGATGTTCAGTCCAAATTTGGAATGCGAGCTATTTTCAACAGTATCCATCATTGCACGTCCTGAATCTTAACTAGAATCTACACTGTGTTTTTTCCGGAGCCATTTCTCCTTTTCCCTCTCAAACATGTTTGCGGTACTCCACTAGTCAGCGTAAAATCAATTTTTGATATATTCGTTCAATTTAAAAACTTTTTTGACCTCTGTAGTTTTATCGTATCTCTAAACCGTTTTCGAGTAAAAAATTTTTGAACGATTGTATGTTATTCGCTAAATAAAAAAATAATAGAAATACTCCTTAGGTATGCCCAAAATTTGTTCTCATTTTGATAGCTCGTCATCTGAGACTCAACTTAAGCTTCTTCTTCTTCTCTGTGCGGTGCCTTACCGGCCGAACTGAGGCCTAGTGGCCCATTGTTCACCCGCATCGTTCTATAGAGACTTAGCTCCTCAGACACGAAGACAGAAATGTCGCGAGCCTGCCAGGAGTGGTCCCTCTCACCATAGGAATAGAGGGTGTTGGATTTCCTAGGTGTGTTGACCTTAACTTAAGGTTTCCACAGTTGAACAAAATATGCTCAACCGTTTCATCAGTACTCCTGCACCACCGGCATAGGGAGCAGCTCGTCAATCCCATTCTCTTCAAATGCTTGTTAAACAGGTGACCAATCAATGCACCAGTCACCAGACCGAGTTGTTTCCTCTCCAGCAGCAGAAGCCTATTGACCTCAGATCGCGAGGACGGTCTCTCAATGAGAATCCTCGACCACCTCAGGCCCACCCCTGCGCTCCATTCCGAGGAAAATTCCCTGTTCAGCCAGTTCCTGAAGAAACTTCTGACAGATGTGCGACAGATTGGCAGAGAAGGCTCCGGACCAATAAATGCTAATCCGGCTCCCCGCCTAGCCAGTTCATCTGCCTTGACGTTACCAGGTATATCCGCATGAGCCGGACACCAGATTACTTTCAAAAAGTTATCAGAGCCCAGCCAACGCAGAGCTTTCCTGCATTCTTCTACCAAAAGAGAATCAACTCTAACATCAGATAGAGATTTCAGAGTTCCCTGGCTGTCGCAACATATATAAATGTGCTGGCCAGAGTATCCCCTGCGAATGTTTTCCAGTGCGCATGCAAGAACCGCAAATAGCTCAGCCTGCACAATGGAACAGTCCTTCCCCAGAGGGATAGCCTGATTGAAGTGAGGACCCACGATTCCGGCCCCAGACCCTGTTGCTGTGACAGAGCCATCAGTGAACCAGGTGGGACCTTCTGGACTAAGAAGCCTGTTTGATGAAGACCATAGGTCTCTGTCGGGAACAATTACCCTGTAGGGTTCGTCGAAGTAGAACTTAGTGCCCGCGCGGTCACCTCTCTGGAGAAGGGAAGCGTGAGCATCCTTAACCATTTTGAGGGCCCTCGCGTGCCCAGTGAAGAGTCCTCCATCGCGCCATTGTCCCTGTTCCCAGATTCCTAGAGCTGTCTTCATAGCCACCTCCTTCACAACTAGGTGCAAAGGAGGGAGACCCAGCAGACATTCCATCGCTGCTGTAGGGGTAGACCTCAGAGCGCCTGTAATACTTAAACAAGCTTTCCTCTGGCATTTAGTCATAATGTTCTGGTTGACGGCCCTCTCCATAGAAGGCCACCACACCACAGAGGCATAGGTCAGGATAGGCCTCACCACGGCAGTATACAACCAGTGCATAACGTGCGGTTTGAAGCCCCATCCATTACCCAGCACCCTCCGAGTAGACCAGAATATTGGCCTTATTCGTTTGAGTCTCAACGTGTTTGTTCCACAAAAGTTTTCGGTCCAATATCACCCCGAGATAACGAACTTGTTCGGATAGAGTGAGCCCAACTCCAAACAGACTGGGAAGTCGTAAGTTGCTAGGCACCCTCTTTCTAGTAAAGAGAACCATCTCTGTCTTACTAGGATTTACCGAGAGCTCGTTTTTCAAGCACCATCGTTCGACCCGTCGCAGAGCATTCTGCATCAGATCCCCAATGACACTGATCACCTTACCCCTGATTAATATAACAAGGTCGTCCGCATAGGCCACCACAACGAACCCAGCCTTCCTCAACTCCACCAGGAGCTCATCCAGGACGAGATTCCACAGTAGCGGAGACAGAACACCGCCCTGCGGACATCCCCTTCCTGGTGAGCCCCCTATGGTCGAGCCACCAAGCCGAGCCACGATGCTACGTGAACCAAGCAGAGACCCCGTCCACCGACAAAGAGTGGGCGGAACACCATGTCTGGCCAACGCAGATTGCATCACACCAAACGCAGTGTTATTGAAGGCACCTTCTATATCAAGAAATACAGCTAGGGTGTACTCCTTGTTATGTATTCCGTCCTCAATACAGTTAACCACTGAGTGAAGAGCAGAATCTACTGATTTGCCCAGCTGATACGCATGCTGGGAGGGGTGCAGTGGTATAGCCACTAAAGCATCGTCCCTGATGTATCTTTCCACCAACCTCTCCAGTGTCTTGACTAAGAACGAGGAGAGGCTAATTGGTCGAAAGTCATTCGCTTTTGTATGCGATGGTTTTCCAGGCTAGGGTATGAAAATTACCTTCACCTTTCTCCAGGACAATGGAATGTGACCTAGAGCCAGACTCGCACGGAGAACGTGAAGCAGTGGGGAGACCAGCACTTCCAGCCCCTTGGATAGCAGAGCCGGAACAATGCCATCCTCACCAGCTGCTTTATAAGACTCGAAACCGTTGATCGCCCAACGAAGTCGAGAATGTGTAACTACACGTGCAGCCAGCTTCCAGTCCTCGTATGAGGCCCGTCGATGGCATACACCCTGTGTGTCTTCATTCTCAGCGAAGCCAGGAAAATGCGTCTCTAAGAGATGTCTCAAGCTTTCTTCCTCTGAGCCCGTCTTTTGCCCACTAGGAAGATTTAAGTAGTCAATCCTCGGAGGGCCCCCAGCAGAGAGGACCCGCCTGAGCCTGTTAGCTTCAGGCACACCCTCAATATCACTACAGAAGCGCCTCCAAGATTCTCGCTTAGACTTTCTTATAAGTCCTTTGTACACTCTCAGTGCCGACTTATAGTCGTCCCAGTCACTTGCAAGGCCGGATCTCATTGCCTTGTTAAAGAGATGCCTGCTGGTGCGTCTGGCATCATTAATTTCAGGAGTCCACCATTTCGTTTGACCCTTCGGTCTACGAACCTGGGGACTGCAACTGCTATGATAGGCTGAGATTATGGCCTCCTGAAGCTTTTCAGCTGCAGTGTCCAATTCTCTCGAAGTCCTAGGTTTGGGATGCACCTGTCCCAGGTTTTCAGAGAGGAATGCCAGATATCTGGACCAGTCTGTTTTTCTGGGGTTCCTGAAAGTTACCGGATCCCTTGTCGGGCTGCTTCCACTGATGGTGAAGCAGATGTGCCGGTGATCAGACAGTGAGATCACCTCCGTGGCTACACGCCAATCCATTATGCAATCAGCGATGGAGCTGCTGCACATAGTGACGTCAAGAACCTCCCTTCTACTTGACGTGATAAAGGTAGGTTCGTCACCCTTATTGAGAAGGTGTAAACTGGTTGAAAACAGGAAATCAGCTAGAGCCTCACCCCTGGGGTTCACATCAGTGCGCATTCGCATCACATCCAATGAGCAGGGGCCAGCCTTTCTGCTCACAGAATGTCACCAGCTCCACCATCTCCTTCGATGGTGGTGGATCCGGGGAGTCGTATGGAAGGTATGCCGAGCATACCACCAAGTTTTCCAGCGGTCCCCTGAAATCAGTAAACCGGGCCGCCACTAGATCCCTGAAACAGAAATTTGTTAATAATTGAGCCCCCAAGTCAGAAGAAGCGAGTATGCACGCTCTCGGATTTGTGTCCTTGGGCGAACAGAAAAGCCTACTTCCACTGAAGGAGATACCCCTCACCTCGCCACCTCTAACCCAGGGCTCCTGAATCAGGTTTATGAATGTCTGCACCTTCGCCAGCTGCAACCGGAGAATATCGGTTGCCGCAATGCAATGGTGCAAGTTTATTTGCGTTACAAATGTGTTGGCCGCCATGAGGAGAGATGAGTCCTCAGTCGGCCAACTGTACCGTTGTACCCGCAGATCCTGGAAGATCAGCAGATCCTGGAGGATCAGCAGATCCCGGAGGATCAGCAGATCCCGCAGGATCAACGGGTGTGTCCGATGGTGCAGTGCCCTGAACAGGTCCCCCCGGCACGAGCCCGACAGGAGCGCCAACAGAGTCCACATCCATCGGACTACCCGACTCCATCGTCGGGTTGGAGGGTTCCTCCTCCATGATCCGAGTGCCCTCCACCTCCTCACGGGTCCCCTCACTTGGAGCAGCCCTCGTGTTCGAGGAGGTCGTGGCACACGTGTTACGGCTTGGACCTTGGATGAGCCTGAAGGTACCCATCCTCATTCCAATGCCGACTTGGAATTTGACATTCTTCAAGACTTCCAGAGATGCCTTGTCCACCCCCAGAATGATTTGCACCATATTAGGCCCATCACTCCGGTTGTAGACTCTCCAGCCCCTAGTCTTAAGAGCCGGAGTCGACATCTCTATCCGTCTGAGAATCAGTCCCGTTGGCGATGAGCTTTGAGCACCCTTCGGAAGTTTCAGTCTGGACAGGTTAGTACACAGCCAGTCCACACTGAATCTGTCCACACAGGAGGTGACAATTGCACCTTGGTGGTTGAGCTCAACACCCTGGAACCGCGGGAAGGGCATGCCAGGTAGGATCTTGTCCATCCCGGCAGCCACCGCTAGCTCCACAGCGTTGAGGTCCTCCTTGGAGAGCGCCCTGTCTGGCCAATCCTCGTGAACGAGGGCCACCTTCAAGGGCACACTCGCCACCTCATTGTAAGAGGGCCTATCCGGAAGGTGGTTAGCCTTCTTCGCAGGCCTCTCACACGAGGGTGGAGTGACCGATTCGGGGGCGTCCCTTTTAGAGCCACCAGCCCGTGGAAGGGGGGAGTTCCCGACTGCCGACTCTCCCGCCCCTTGACGGGTTGAGTCCGCGCGAGCCCTCCTCGCCTTCCTTTTCTCCGCACCTGTGCGGTTCCGCCTTTTGACAGCGGGCCACGAAGAAGGCCCCGATTGTGAAGTCCCTTCATTGCCTGAAGGGCCCTCACTCGGAGTCTTCTCCGGGATTTTACCTCGAGCCCCTCCAGAAGAGAAGCCTTTGGTGTCGGGGTGTTTGGCACCCTTTGTTTCATCTAGTTTATCTTTTTCCATGTAATCCCACGAGTAACCTAAGAAAATGTGGTCGCCCCCAGCAGAGCTCGGATACTGGGGGAAGGTCTTTTACAAGGGGATGCGACCCGGTTTCCCCAGGGAATCGTTCGCGACACACTTCACCCAGGTGCCATTCAGCCCTCGGCACGATATCTCACACCTTGGCTTGGGGTGGTCAATCTTAGTTTCGCCACTCCTCCGGAATCTCATCGACATCGGTGTTGGCCCTGCCAGGAACCGGAGTTCCAGCCGCAGAGATTCCGAGTATCAATGCAGCTACTACAAGCCCCCACACCACGTCAAGGTGCTGACCCAGTGGGGGCAACTTAAGCTTACTCAATATCAAACTAAAAAAGTTCAATAATTTTTTACTCAAAAACGGTTGGAGATACGACAAAATTACACGAGTCAATAAAGTTTCTAAATTGAACGAAGATATCAAAAATTGTTTTTACGCTGACCAGTGGAGTACAACGCAAATAATTTTGAGAGGGAAAAAGGAGACATGGCTCCGGACAAAAAACAACTGTTGATTCTAATTCAGATACAGGACGTGCAATGATGGAGACTGTTGAAAATATCTCGCATTCAAATTTGGACTGAATATCTCAAAAACTGTAGGAGTTATGAAGAAAAAATTTCAACACCCTATAGCTCCGTAACGAAGCTTTTGCGGACCCATGTTTATATGAACTTTTTTCTTGAAATTATACTTAGATTCATCCCTTTCAGTTGTGACATACTATAATGTAACACCCTGTATAAAAGACAACCCTCGTACTGATTCTGACAACTATGATGAGCTAAATTAACCTCTCTCTGCAGACACCACTTTTAAGCAAATACTCCATTGACCAGGCAACATTTCGGTCACATTAGTACCACTTCATGAAGGTAATCTCTGACAATATAAAAACTTCATTTCTTGTTTAGTACCCAGTGTCCAGTTTAACATTCTCGTGGCTGAACTCACTCGAAATAGTGAAGAGAACTCATGGTTTATAAAAATATTTATTGGGGGTATAAATGACTATGCAACAATATGCAAACAGTATAAATCCTTCAATTTATTTCAACATGTATGTTGTAATTTTTATATTATATAAATTTTGTGTGTAAATTTTATTACATTTTACATATGTATTTACATCTTTATATATAAATAATTTTCATCAGCCTTAATTTACAATAAATCATCGTAAAAAGGGATAAAACAAAAACGAAAAATTTTTGGTAAGAAGTTAGTCTAGTACGGAAACATGGCAAAACATATGATAATATTGAATTTTCGCCGTAATTGCTATCAAAACCATAAAAATCATACATTCTGCAATTCAATTGGTAAGTGAAATTTAAGGTGCAGTTTTAATAGAAAAAAAATTAAATATATTTCTTTCTGCATGGACGCCTTTGTGAATAAAAATCAAATTAATTATGTGATGTTATATCCGAAGGTAATATTCAAAACCCTTTTTTAAACTTAATTCGCCATAATGATTTTCTGTAGATAATATAAAATTTGTGCTATATTTCAAGATTCACTTATATCCTTTGAACAATTTTTCAAATGAACTTTTTCTGAATTATCACATAAATCTTCAGTTTTGAGAAATAATGAACAGAAAAGTTCTCAATTTGATTCATTTTTTATCTTCAACTTCAAGAAAAATAGGTTAAATTTTTTGGAGTAGAAGGAAATTCTCATTTAAATGCCAAAATTATAAAAAAAAACTTAGAAATCAATTTAAACTTAGTAACTAGCAAAGAGATATTTATCAGGATAATAAGAATGGGGTTCCTTTCGAGGATATCTGACTTTTACCTCCGGATTGCATCTTTTCAATAAGAAATTATATTTTCTGAATAAAACAGAACCAGAATTCATGATATAATCGTAGTTTTTCCTTCATTACCTGCTGGCAAGTACAGAAGGTAAACATCACTTATGCCGACCCTAAATTTAGTCAGTACTGACAATAATCATTGTAAGTTTCAATGATTACCTCTGTGAGCATCTTCAGATATTCATTGCTACAACCTGATTCAACCAGTAATACCTAACTTTATCATCAATTTGTAACGAATTACAAAATAAACTGATAAAGCAGGAAGTAGAGAATTGTACAGTTAAACGAATGACATTAAATAACATAAGACAAACTGCAGATATTAAGATTTCCTGAACATGAAATTAACGAACCTATAAGTAATGTTGTAAGTCTCTGATAAATTAATTAACAAAACAGAGACTAGAACTTCAACAGATGGAATATAGTTATTATGTATTATTTAGTTTTGTTGATTTCTACTGGTCCTCTTACGTTAAAGGTTCGTTGAATTCATGCAATTATTTTTATAACAACTAATACTGCATAATAATCACTTAGGTTGATAAATAATACATGCTTCTATGGAAATAAATAATATATATCGAACATTAAATTTGAATGACACTAGCATAAAAAAGTGTAACAAGAGGAGAAATAACTATACATAAAAAACAACTTTGTCAAATTAATTTAATTTAAACATTTTTAAAAAATGAATTCAATCGACTTTGTTACTTAAATTACCTGAAGATGTACAACTACCTATTCTCCGAACAAGTGGATGGTGATTGACAGTTGTTAGGGATCTTTTAGCTGTCTCTTTGACTGGTATGATCTTTTCCTTAACGAAGTTGCTGGTATCTTTGCAGAAAATCCACAAATTTTTACCGATATCATCTAGGGTTTCATACTCGTTTGGTATGATACCTTCAACTCCACTCTCGAAGTAAGAAAACAGAGGGAACCAAATTTTGGTCCTGTTGGAATCCCTCTGCATTAGAGCTTGGTTGTTGGACAGTGTATGGTAGTACAGGAAGAGCCTACTTGTTATGTAAAAAGCAACGAAGACATCTATGGAGTAATGTTCATGAGCCGCTAAAATGAAGAAAATTCCGAACATGTTTAGCATCCAGGAAATGGTATGAACGTAGTAAATTGGCCGTGGGGTATCTGAAATAAAAAACACAATTCAATAAAGAATATGTTGAATACTCGAAAGAAGTACAGTAGAGACTCGATAATCCGGAGAACGATAATCCGGATATTTACTAGTCCGGATTGACGTCAAGATTATACCATGTCCTTATAATCCGGAATGCAAGACTCAATAATCCGAATTTCCGATCGTTGCATACGTGGTTTACGTTTCTAACTTGTCGTAACTCAATTTCTATGACGACGATTGGGCGTTCTTCTGGTATATAAAAGTGCACAATGGTATAAGACAAAAAAAGCCAGACAAGAATAGTTAATTAGTGAAATGGAATGGAATGTTTCTACCTCCAAACCATACAGCTTTGATACAGCATATGGATCATAATGATATTAAATCAACAAAACTGAAATACCGAAAAGGCCTTTTAGCACATATTTTTTCGATCCTCTGAGACGGGGATAATGTTAGCAAATGCATTTAGAGCATAGATCAATTCGATGCAGTCTGTTTATTCCATAACTCATGACAATTACTGATATTCAGCTTCTGAAGGATATACGGGAGAAAGCTATTGTTCAGCATTCTTTTTCCCTTACAGTAGAAAACGTAAAATATCCAATATTCCAAATAATATATTTGTTTTATGATTTCGATAATAAAGCCTATATTTATTTCAACCGTTTTTTTAAATTGCATCTTTACTAAATTGTAGGATTTCTCATTAATCCGGATCATCCCTTGCATTAATTGATCCGGATTATCGAGTCCCTACTGTATTTGGATATATCTGTATAATAATAAGCTAGAACGGATATCAGCCAAATAAATAAAAAAGTATAAATCTTAATCTTATTGCTGTGCAACTCCGCATGATAAGTAGGTTCGAATCAAAACCACAGTGGATAATTACGTACACCATAAATATTTTATGATCTAGAATTTCAAAGTTCAACATCTAGTTCAATCTAAGAGTACAAAAATCACGGGGCAACCATTGCGAAATTATTCGAGAGATATCCTTCCTGTTCCAAATAGCAGAAAAACCAAATTTGCAGGAAAAAAGATATTCCACCTGAAATGGTAACCTGGAGGTAACCATTTGATGTAGGCAATTTATAATCTAAATATTGATAACTGTTATCCAGTCCGTTAAGGTAACTGAATTGAAACCAAAAATCGAGGTGAAAACAGATAAAAACAGATAATAATGTTCGAAATTAGGCGTCATATAATTCAAATATGTGAAAAAAGTGATACTTTTATGTGAAAGTTCAGCCATTTCAAACGAAACAATTACTGAAATGACCCTCTTTGGACGAAAATTAGTCAATTTTGTATAGGTAGTTGATAGTATTATGATTTACTGAAATTATACTCTCACGAGAAGTATGTCGTCGATAAAATATCGGCTTTAATATTGTAATAAAGGGTTTTCCAATAAGAGGTGTTATTTTGATATTCAAAGAAAAATGCAATTTTTCAATATAAATGATCGGATTTTTATTTCATTATAAAGAAGAAGCTATGCCATTAATAGTGGAAAATAACATCAGGCAAATGACCATCACGACCACGCTTACAGGACCATTATACTTTTAATGAAATTTTCCATAACTAAATCGCAAAGTGGCTGCCCTATATCCTCGATAGCCTCACGAATTACATCTTTGAGATCTTGAATCGACGCTGGTCTATTGGCGTAGACCTTCTCTTTCACGTGGCCCCAAAGGAAAAAGTCGCAAGGTGATAAATCACAAGATCTCGGTGGCCAATTGTGATCACCTCTTCGGGAGATAACACGGTCCGGAAACTTTTCCCGCAAAAGATCAATGATTTCGTTGCTTGTGTGGCACGTAGCGCCGTCTTGTTGAAAGTAAACGTTGTCCAGATCAATGCTATCCAATTTCGGCCATAAAAATCATTAATCATATCTCTATAGCGCCATCCTTTCACCGTAACTGTTGCTCCAGCCTCATTTTCGAAAAAGTAAGGTCCAATGACTCCGCCGAACCATAAACCGCACCAAACAGTCACACGTTGAGGATAGAGAGGCTTTTCAACAACCCTCGGAAAACCCAAAACTCTTGGGTTTTCCGAGCCCCAGATGCGACAATTTTGTTTGTTGACGAAGCCACCGAGGTGAAAATGGGTCTCATCACTCAATGATTTTTCGATAGAATTACGGATCATTTTCATGCATCTCTACGATCCAATCAACAAAGAAACGACGTTGTTGATGATCGGCCGGCTTGAGTTTTCTTGTGTTAAATAAGCCTTAAGACCCAAATCTTTATGCAAAATACGGTGTAATGACATTTGTACAACGCCTAATTTCAAAGAACGACGAAGATTGGACCAACCTGGTTTTTTTACAGCAGCAATATCCTCCGCTGTTCTTGAACGACGTGCACGGGTTTGATTCTTCACATCACTAACTTGTCCCAACCGCCCCAATTTTTCCACCAATTTCTTTATTGTTGTCCGACAAGGTGCTTCACGACGACCCAAAAATGTTCGAGTTTCACGAACCGCATCAGCCAAATTTTCACCATTTTTATAGTGAATTTCAATAATTTCAGTGCGTTCTTGAAGCGTGTAGCGTTCCATTTTTATTGATGGCGTAGTTGCTACTCGGTCAAATGTCAAAAAATGACAGCTTCGAACGTGACATCTACCGAAATAGAGGGCTATTCAAAAATAACACCTCTTATTTGAAAACCCTTTACAACGCTAGAGTGCGTTTCGATCAATTTCTGCGGATTTCACAATATGATCTGAAGAAAAAAACGAATATTTATGCATTGGGCAATATATCGGTATATCCTTCTCGTTGATGGCTATACTAGCTTTCTATTCGCCGGAATAATTACCGAAATCACTTCAGTTGGAAGTGAAGTGATTCTGACAAATAGAACATGACTTTTTCGAATGGCAATCAACGTATCGATAAGGTTTGAGTACCGAATAAGAATATCGGCGATAGTCATTACTAGCAATGAAAATCGAGGATAATTATTCACTTTCTGTTATGTTCAGAAGTAAATTGTAAACTTTTACCAAAATATTAGGTTATGTTTTTGTTGTGATGAACTGAAATGATTGTGGAAATTAAACTGATTTTGTCAGAAAGCAACATCAGTTGGGAGTGATGCGCATCAGTTCAAACTCACAACATTGTCGAAAAGAACGCGCATCAACTGATTGTGCATCAGTTTGGAAGTTATGCAGCTTCAAATAGAAAGAGCCTTATAACTGCACTAACAATTTTTTGCGCGTTTATTCAATAATTCTTGTTTATATTTGAACCATCCTCGTATTCATATCGAAGGCTTCGTGAAATGAGGATACAATACTCACATTCAGTGATGAAAAAGTTAAGCATCGTCAATGCTACCGTATGGCCACTAAACATGTAGTCGCCACAGGTTCTGACGCCCTGTATAGACATCCCCGCACCGCGCCAAATGAAGTAGGCCCTGGACAATTTGGAAGCGAGATCTTGGCTGGTCAGCGGCTGAGGGGTACACTGAAGATGAGCACCAGGTACGCTCAGCGAGGTGATGAGCATCGTTACGCAGCGTAGTAGAAAAACTGTTCCAGACAAGGCGAAGAATCTCCTCATCAGGACGAACCTGCAAATGGATTAATTTTGCGTTAAAAACGAAATACGAGTGCTCCGAGGCAATCGAAATATTGATTGTGGAATTCGGCGAGTCCACTTTGTCTCAAACATTTTTTTATGAGTGGTACAAGCGCTTTACTACAGTTGAGAGTCCTAGTTGCGAATGCGGAGAAGCAGAGGAGACTATAGAACATCTAATAAATAATTGTCCAATATTTAAATTTCAGGATGGCTTAAGGGCTATATATGAAATAACAGAGTCGTTTTTGAATTGGGTTGTTAATTTCAAATCGATTCAATAGAGTTTCAATCATTTTATTTTTCTGTTCCTTTTTTCTACTTCGATTTTTTCGTTTCAGATTCAGAATTTCAAAGGCATCTTGGAGAGGGTTATAGGTTGGAGTGAATGAAGAAGAATTCCTTCAGTATTCGAATAGTTTTTGAGTGTTATTTTTGTTGGAACGGCGAGACAGGGGTTTTTTCTACTGGGGTTTTTCCCTGAGCTCTGGTATCATACGAAAAAAAAGAATGGTACCCGGTTTTGCACTAACCTCGGTTAGGGATTTTTGTTTTATGTATTGTAATATGTTTACTCTTGATTTCAAAAGAATATACAGGGTGTCCCAAAAATACCACGCGAAAGTGACACTGGAGATAGATTGGCATTAGGTCTATCAGATAGCATCAACATGCCCTCAGTAAAAGTCCGCTGGTTTTCGAGATATCACCACTTTTGTGTATTTTTAAAAAATCTCCAGTTTTCGGTTAAAAAAAACTGTTAGTGTTGTATCATTTTAAAAAGGGCATAAAATAGACAAGTTTTTAAGATTATTTGTCAATTCGGTCTGATATAATTTTTTTTCACAGCAGTCAGTCAAACTCAAGTTAACGTTTTAACTTCGGCATAAAATACAAGTTAGACATTTTTTGAAGGATTTTGTTTTAGTTCTAGGTGTAGTTATTACTTCATTGTTTAAGGCAACTATTCAGGATAGCCTAGGTAAAAAAACATGAGTTTAAAGTAATTTCTAGCAATGCTAGGCGATAAAAGACCGAAAACCAGCGGACTTTTACTGAGTTCATGTTGATGCTATCTGATAGACCTAATACCAATCTATCTCCAGTGTCACTTTCGCGTGGTATTTTTGGGACACCCTGTATATACAGTTGGCCGAGAAGATGTTTATAACGGAGAACGTGCTTAAGTTACAACCACTTTCACTAGTCAAGAAAACATCGAAACATTACAAAAAAATGTTTTGGAAAAACGTCAAAAAACTATTAGGGAAGTTTCAGAGGATGTTGGCATATCAATCTGCACATGCCACGCAATTTTCTCGAATGTTTCGGGCATGACAAGGCTGACAGCGAAGTTTGCTACAAAATTGCTAAATTTTCAGCGAAAGCAACGTTGCATTAGTATCGCTAATTATTTTTATGAGTTGTTGAATGACGTCCAGGTTTGCTCAAAAGAATTGTAACGTTACAGAATCTTAACTGGTGACGAAATGTGGGTATATGGTTATGACGTCCAATAATACCAATAGAAGCGCTAATATGAGCTAAGACTAAAAATAGCACGGCAAATTCGAATAAATGTGAAGGTTCTGCTAACTGTTTTCTTCGATTACAATGACGTGGTGCATCATAAGTTATTGTCAATAGATCATTCGCGAAGTATAAAATAAAACACTGAAATTATGCAACGTTTGCGTAAAGCAAAACAACGAACGGAATTGTGAAAAAATAATTAATCGATTCTGCATCACGATTATGCACCAGCTCACACATCAATGTCTTTTCTAAAAAACTTTATAGGTTTTCACTCCCAGTCTCTGAAACAGAAATAATTATTTTTTTTTCAATTAAGATGAAATGCTCCTGCGAGAATCTTTGCACTTATTTCTCAGGAGCAAATTTGTCTTGAAAAAATTGTTGCCTAACAGTAAAACTTAAAAAGGAAATAAATGAAAAGGACAAAGTAACGTTTCGGTGCCTATATCAGACACCTTCTTCAGACAAACTCTTGAAATCTTCAGAATTGTGTGTGTTTCATTTGCTGCCCAATTGACTTTTAAAGTTGTCAATATATAGAGATCTTGATTTATTTAATTTTGAAATTTCCTGATGTCACTTTTTTTCAATAAATCAATCCAAATACGATCTATTCTAACAGAACAATTGTCCAAATTATCTACTTCATCTAACAGAACACACGTGGATTTCTTAATTTTCCTTTTATAATTATCAGGTTTCGTCATTAGGATCTTTATGTTGTTTCAGTTCCAGTTTGTGATCTTGTAATGCCTCTATTTTTTATGTTTGTCTGAAGGTGTCTGAAATGGACACCGAAACGTTACATTATCCTTTTCATTTATTTCCTTTTTCAGTTTTACTGTTAGACAACAATGTTTTCAATACCAATTTGCTCCTGACAAATAAGTACGAAGATTCTCGCAGGAACACTTCATCATAATTAAAAATTTTTTAATTATTACTGTTTCAGAGACCACCGTATTCACCACTGACTTTTTTCTATCCCCAAAACTGAAGAAATCATTGAAAGGAATGCGTTTTGCCCTCAGAGTAAGAAATAAACATAGAGATGTCTCTACGCGTGAATACTACTGCATTGTAATCAATCAAGCATAAGAGTGAGATGGAAAGCATTTCACTGCCGCACTGGGGTGATGTAAACAATAGGTTAGATTCTCATTTTTACAATTCCTGGATGTCATTCAACATTTTCGTAATTTTATCTCAGCTATAATTACCGGAATAGCATTAAGCAACAATAACTTTCCACCAAATCAGTAAACTAATTCAGTTTATGAACGTCAAATCGAAATGAAAATGTAAACACATCGCATCCAGAAACTACACAACCCCTCTTTCCTATTCAAGTTTGAGGGTTTGAAGCACACCCTCTTAAGGTGTTATTCACGAACCCGCGACTTGTTCATCGGAGCCGCCACTGACCAAAATTGACCCAATTTGTATTTGAAAGATGAGTAACAAGATTATCCTCCTTTCCTCGTTAATAACCTATGTGATGTCGATACAAAAACAAGATACTATTTCCGTCCAAAACAAAGTATGCATCATAATCGCATTGTTCAAAGTACAATTGACCTATCGAGTTCGATTATTAGGGTACGTTCAGATGATGGGCGTTCAACGCGCGTCGATCGCGCGTTAAGTTTTTGATTAGTGTTCATATGGTGCGCGTTTGGCAGGCGTTGAACGCGCTTTCTGTCGCGGCCGTCCCAGTACAGTATCAGTTTGAGTTTTACATTTGTTGAAGATGGATGTAGACACAGTGTTAGCGGTGATTTTATATCGACGGCAAAGACGCGAAAGAAGACGGATATTGGGTTCATCCAATTTTTTTCATACAGGCTGACTGAAAGTCATTACATAATTTCGTATCCTAAGTTGAGGCAATTTGAGCCCAAATTTTTCAACTACCTCAGAATGTCAATTGAGTCATTTGATGAGTTACTGGCTCTTATTAAGGATAAACTCTGAATAAACACTACTTGTCATGTCCCATATCGCTGGACGTTTTTCTATTTCATCTATAAATAATTCCGTATTATTAAAAGCTTCCTTTTCCATTGCGAACGATTCCTGTCCGGACCTTGTAACACGACTAAACGCATCAAAAGCGCGCGTTCATCTGAACAGTTGCATAGAAAAGCAGTGATCTTGAAGCACGCGTTAGCGCGCGTTGACTACGGTACGGCGCTAGCGCAGCGTTGAACGCGCGTTGCATAGAAACGCGCGTTAGCATGTGTACTCCGTGAACAAATTACATGTAGTTGTAAACGCGCGGTAGCAAAACGCGCGTTGAGCGCTCATCATCTGAACGTAGCCTTAGAGTTATTACGCTTGTTTGATGCCATTAAGAGCATACTTGAAGAAACTATATGCATGAGGAGATCGAAAGTGGATCATTACATGGTTGTTAATGTGATTAGAGAGAAAAGAAACTTCGATTTTGGAGTAATCTTATACCAAGATCAATTTCATTCCCAATTATTTTACTGAAAGCATGATACATGATAGTGGAATAATGTTTTTATATATCCAATTTTTGTTAATACTTATTTGATTCGATATGAATTTCTCATAATTTATGCTCGATTGTTTCAGGTAATGAGATAATTTCGACCAATTTTGCCAAAAAAATCCTCGATTTATTTGAATACGTCGATGGAGAGTTTGTGGTTGAATGATATTCTGAACAATCGTCCATAAATACCATAACTTGTCAAATCCCTGATTTAGAATTAAGGCGATTTCATGAAGGTTGAGCACATAGTAGGCGTTTCTTTATTTATCTGAAGTTGGCAGTATTTGCTGTCATAACGTAAAATAAAGTCAACGTTGCCGAATGTACCCGGTAGCTTGCGAGTTATCAGGCAACTCCATGCAATATTGACAACATTGCGTATCAATCTGACAAGAAAATAAAGAACATAACCTAAAATTTTAATATACACAGTGGAATATGCCAAATTTCCATGGCCAACCGACGGCTCATCCTTTCGTGAATGGACTATATCTCAGAAAACGAAATAATATGCGTTCAAGTTCAAATAAACTGATTATTTTTTCATGCAGAATAATCTCCCAATGTTTGTTTATTCACCTATCCTCTGTATAGTATCAACCCTAAGATCCTTAATATCCTGTGTCCTGTGGTTACAAGAGTTAAGAGAAAAATGGTACCGCGCTTTATATGTAGATTAGAAGTGTGAAGAAATTTCTATTCTTCGTTTTTGATCGCTCAATTCTACTTAAACGAGTGCAATATCGTTTTGCCCAAATGTCTGTAATTTTTTTTTAATTTTGAGTCGAAAATGATCTCAAACAATAGGGTTAGACTCCCTGATGACGAATTCGTGGTCAAATTCAATTCTGGCCATTTGAAATTTTTGTTCCTCAATACTATCTCAAAAAAAAAACGAAACCAATTGAAATGAACTGTAACGGTCAAATGCAAGATGCTCACAACAAGCCTCATGCAAAATTTTGTGGGAAATTCAATTGGAATATTGAAAAGAAAAAACTGCATATTTCCATAAGAAGATATTTGATTCGAAATTTTTTTTATCCAATAAGTTTGATAAACCGAATTTTCATGCAGAATTTTGTGGCCATAGTGTTAACAGAACCATAGAAAATTCAATTGGAATATTTAAAGAAGCATCTTTATACAGTAGAGACTCGATAATCCGGAGAACGATAATCCGGATATTTACTAGTCCGGATTGACGTCAAGATTGTATTATGTCCTTATAATCCGGATTGCAAGACTCAATAATCCGAATTTCCGATCGTTGCATACGTGGTTTACGGTTCTAACTTGTCGTAACTCAATTTCTATGACGACGATCGGGCGTTCTTTTGGTATATAATAGTGCACAATGGTATAAGACAAAAAAAGTCAGACAAGAATAATTAATTAGTGAAATGGAATGTTTCTACCTCCAAACCATACAGCTATGATACAGCATAATATATGGATCATAATGATATTAAATTAACAAAACTGAAATACCGAAAAGACCTTTTAGCACATATTTCTTCAATCCTCGAAGACGGGGATAATGTTAGCAAATGCATTTAGAGCATATATCAATTCGATGCAGTCTATTTATTCCATAACTCATGGCAATTACTGATATTCAGCTTCTGGAAGATATACAGGAGAAAGCTATTGTTCAGCATTCTTTTTTTCTTACAGTAGAAAACGTAAAATATCTAATTATTTCATTTAATATATTTGTTTTATGATTTCGATAATAAAGCCTATATTTATTTCAACCGTTTTTTTAAATTGCATCTTTACTAAATTGTAAGACGCGATATTTCGGATTCCTCATTAATACGGATCATCCCTTGCATTAATTGATCCGGATTATCGAGTCTCTAATGTATTTCCATAACAGAATATTTGATTCGAGTGAAAGCCGTGAGTACGATAGCTTTTGCAGGGATTGTCTTAGAGATTTGAGATTTTCAGGGTGAGTTCGGTTCCCAAATGCCTCGGTTAAGTTCGTTAACAGAACTATAGAAAATTGGAATATTGAAAAGAAGAAACGTTATATTTCCATAACAATATATCCGATTCAAATGTTTATTTATTATTATTATTATTTATTCAAAATTTCCAAAGAATCGCATAATCAGAATCAGAACAATAGAATTAGATTTTTTCAATTATTATTGATTTTTTACATATTTCATTCTTTGAATAATTTCCAGAATATAATTCTGATCGTGCTGAAATTTTGCATTCAAATACTTAGCATGAATCGCAAGTACTATACAAAATTTTGAGGTAATAGCATTATTGCTCCACCAATAAACGAGCGCTCAAAAGCACAGGGCTGTTCTTGAATTTTTTTTCTGAATACAGTACAGACTCGATAATCCGGATCAATTAATGCAAGGGAAGATCCGGATTAATGAGGAATCCGGAATACCGCGTCTTACAATTTAGTGAAGATGCAATTTAAAAAAACGGTTGAAATAAATATAGGCTTTATTATCGAAATCATAAAACAAATATATTATTTGGAATAATTAGATATTTTACGTTTTCTACTGTAAGGGAAAAAGAATGCTGAACAATAGCTTTCTCCTGTATATCTTTCGGAAGCTGCATATCAGTAATTGCGATGAGTTATGGAATAAACAGACTGCATCGAATTGATCTATGCTCTAAATGCATTTGCTAACATTATCCCCGTCTCAGAGGATCGAAAAAATATGTGCTAAAAGGCCTTTTCGGTATTTCAGTTTTGTTAATTTAATATCGTTATGATCCATATGCTGTATCAAAGCTGTATGGTTTGGAGGTAGAAACATTCCATTCCATTTCACTAATTAATTATTCTTGTCTGACTTTTTTTTGTCTTATACCATTGTGCACTATTATATACCAAAAGAACGCCCGATCGTCGTCATAGAAATTGAGTTACGACAAGTTAGAACCGTAAACCACGTATGCAACGATCGGAAATTCGGATTATTGAGTCTTGCAATCCGGATTATAAGGACATAATAGAATCTTGACGTCAATCCGGACTAGTAAATATCCGGATTATCGTTCTCCGGATTATCGAGTCTCTACTGTATTCTCATTCGGCTAAAGACTCATTAATCTGCAATAACAAACAGACCATTTCATTTATAAATGATACAAATATTATTATTGAATTGAAATTGTGAAATCATGTTTTATACGTAATATTATGTATTCAATGCCGTCAAAGGGTCACATCCGAAGAACAAATAAATGAATCAGTAATAGTATAACAGTCATATTTTCGGATTATTAGTGATCATCTCAACCTTGTGACTCAATGAGTTATTCTATTTATCAAATTTTGAACTATGTCCTTTCAGAGTGAAATAGAAAGATTATCTGATATTGAATATGTAGATTCTTGTGGCGTTTTCTATCGTTCTTTGTACGATTACCAACGTTGTCTCGTGAAAGAATATAAATTATTCAAGGGATTACGCAAATACAGGGTGTCCCATTACTCGACGTCAACCCGGAACCGGGTGAAAAGGCAAGTAATGCTGGTTGTCAGAAAAATATAAAAAAAATCTAAGTTGCATGATTTTAAAATAATGCGCATTTAAAAAAACACGCAAAATTCCACACCCTGTGACAGTCTTTTCGCTCCTGTTGCCACAAATATCAACTTTTTCCAACTTTTTTCTTTGCTGTGTAACCTTGAATAATGCTTGTCTAAACTGTAATCAAAATTTTGACACCAGCTGCTCTAGGTTTCATAAAAATAGGGCTCACTTCTCAGAAAAAAAATTCGAAATAAACAATTGCCTAGTTTCAACTGACTGTATTGAAAAAAAAATGTACTACGCAAGTTTGGCATGTTTTGCCAAAAGTTAGCGCATTTAGTAAGGATTCCAAAATGGTATAATACTTGTTAAATTGTAGCTGCCGTAGTTCAAATTTATTTTAGATTGCCTTTGAGAACACTTTTTCTTAAACTGCTTCCCACTAAAAAAGTCCAATGGATTCAAGTCCGGTGAACGAGCTGGCCACAAGATTGGATCAGAACGTCCGATCCATCTTCCGGGAAGAAATGTTACCAGAAAAAAAAATTTCCAGAGAAATTTTTCAGGAAACATTTTTTCTGGAAAAATTATTTTCTCTGGAAATTTTTTTTTCTGGTAACATTTTTTCCCGGAAGATGGATCGGACGTTCTGGTCCAATCTGGTGGCCGGCCCGTTCACCGGACTTGAATCCATTGGACTTTTTTACTGGGAAGCAGTTGAAGAAAAAGTGTATTCAGAGGCAATCGAAAATAAATTTGAACTACAGCAGCTACAGTTTAACAAGTATTATACCATTTTGGAATCCTTACTACATGCGCCAACTTTTGACAAAACATGCCAAACTAGCGTAGTACATTTTTTTTTCAATACAGTCAGTTGAAACTAGGCAATTGTTTATTTTGAATTTTTTTTCTGAGAAGCAATCCTTATTTTTATGAAACCTAGAGCAGCTGGTATCCAAATTTTGATTACAGTTTAGACAAGCATTATTCAAGGTTACACAGCAAAAAAAAAAGTTGGAAAAGGTTTATATTTGTGGCAGCAGGAGCGAAAAGACTGTCACGGGGTGTGGAATTTTGGGTGTTTTTTATATGCTCATTATTTTAAAATCATGCAATTTAGATTTTTTTTATATTTTTCTGACAACCAGCATTACTTGCCTTTTCACCCGGTTCCGGGTTGACGTCGAGTATTGGGACACCCTGTATTTTAAAAATTTGTTATGTGAAACATAAAATATCCCTATTATAAAGTTTATCTTGAATTATAATATATTTAATTAAAAGTTTCACAATAAAAAGTGAATGAGAAAACTAGGGAAATTCAGGGAATAACATTAATTTTTATAACAAAGGGTTATATTTCTTTGAAAATGGTCTATAACAGATTTATGATGTTGTTAGTTGCATTCATATATAGTATTCGTTTGGAAGAGTTTTATGCTCCTGAGCAGTTCCAGTGCTTGTGCACAACCAATGGCAACCTGTATTTCGAGTTTTTGAGTTTCTCAGGAGCACAAAACTCTTCAAAACGAATAGGCTAATTAAAAAATCGCTAACTTACCTATATTTATGGAAGAACAACACAAATAACCACATTGTGAATAAAAAGGTACCCGTAACCTCACACATATCGAAAGCCCATGGAATATGAGGTACATTATCTAAAAATATATCTGGAAGTGGAGGATACTTTTGCATATCAGGTACTCTTTCATGAACAATAACCATCACAAAAGCAGTTATCCATGTTACAACAACTAAGTACAAAAAGGCAAGTAATGCCTTGATTTTTTCTGGTTTCCACTTTTGGATTCTACCATCTTCCGATACTGGTGGTGATATTCGCTCTGCTTCCAGGTAATCATTATACTCATTTCTTTGGCAATGATTATGGGTGAAGTAACTTGAAGAACTTGGATGGTCTAGTAATCCTAAATGTAGCAATAAACTTTGGTTTTCTCTTTGTAAAGCTCTACAAGATATATACAAACATTTTCTATCCCTCAACGGCAACTTATTTAAAGGTTCTTGCGTGAAATCTGCTTCATTTATGGCTAATAAGCATTTTCCATTAATTCTGTTCTCTTCACAGAGATTATGAATAACTTCTTTGTCAAAACCTTCTTTCTCTAGCCATACTGCAGTGTCCTCCACTGTCCATTCCACAATTGTTTTCGAATCTTCCATTGTTTAAGTCTTGAATACACTTGAATATTTAAATTGAGGAAATTATTTTTATTGAAAACATTGTTCACTTTGTTGCATTTTCCAGTTTTCATATAACCATGAATTTGAATTAACCACAATATAGTTTTACTCTCAGGAGAAAGCCTATTAAAATGAACGAATGAACTTTCAAATTCAAACGAAGTACAATGAATGACAAATAATATATTCAATCACTCATAATATTGCAATTTTAAAACTTATCTTCACTTTTGGAATGTGTTATGTACTTCAGTCGAATCGTCATTCGTCAAACGCATGTGACATTTGACATTTACCATATGACATATGACATTTGAGATCAATCATCACAGAAATTAATTTCTGACCTCCAGTAAAGAGTTCTTTGTGATTAAAACACATTTGAATAGATTTTAAATGAGTAAATTTGATAATTCATTTCTTTTTTAGGCCCTACATACTTAGTCGTACCGTTTAAAAAAAAACAAAAAATATTTATCTCTATGGGTTCGTTTAGATAACCTCTAAATAATTTTTTGACATTTATGTTTTGAACTCAACAAAAAGTTTTAACAGAAATGTTTTGAATGTTGATATTGTTGTAGAAAGGACAGAATATTAAAAACCGAATAATATGTCATCAAGATCAGGTTCCGAGAGTCGCTCAGAGAGAAGCAGTAGGAGCAGGAGTAGAAGCGGTAGCCCCATATCTAACCATGCACCGGCTCCAACCCCTGGTCATAATTTAGAATCCCCTGAATATAGAAATAGAAGTCATAGTTCTGATTCAAACGCTTCAGGTAAATGTTGATTGAATTACTAGAAATCTGATGCAAATCTCTGTTCGCTCCCAAGTATTGAAGAGTTGTTTTGTTATGTTGTTATTTAGATATTAAAGAATTGATTGATTGTTTTCCATAGGTAGTGGAGCTTCTAGACCTGGGTCAGCGCAATCCAACAGGTCTGGTTCACAATCCAATAGGTCTGGTTCTAGACCTGGGTCAGCACAATCCAATAGGTCTGGTTCAGTCCGATCAGATAGAGCAGGTTCAGCTCAATCAGATAGACCAGGGTCAGCCCAATCAGATAGACCAGCTTCAGCTCAGTCAAGTAGACCAGCTTCCAGGCAATCAAGTAGGCCAGCTTCCAGGCAGTCAAGTAGACCAGGTTCAGCACAATCAAGTAGACCTGGTTCAGCGCAGTCAAGCAGACCTGGTTCACGACAATCTAGTAGATCCGGTTCACCACAATCTAGTAGACCTGGTTCAGCACATTCAAGTAGGCCTGGTTCGCCACAATCTAGTAGACCTGGTTCAGCCCAATCAAATAAATCTGGATCAGTTCATTCAAGTAGGCCTGGTTCTGCTCATTCAAGTAGACCTGGTTCAGCGCATTCAAGTCGGCCTGGTTCGCCACAATCTAGTAGGCCTGGTTCAGCCCAATCGAATAAATCTGGCCGATCAAACAAATCTGGATCAGTTCGTTCAAGTAGGCCTGGTTCAGCCCAATCAAATAAATCTGGCCGATCAAACAAATCTGGATCAGCTCATTCAAGTAGGCCTGGTTCAGCCCAATCAAATAAATCTGGCCGATCAAACAAATCTGGATCAGTTCGTTCAAGTAGGCCTGGTTCAGCTCAGTCAAATAGAGCTGGATCAGTTCATTCTAGTAGACCTGGTTCAGCTCAATCTAACCGGCCAGGGTCTGCCCAATCGAATAGGCCTGCTTCAGCGCAATCTAATAAGTCAGGTTCAGTTCATTCGAATTCAGATAGTGAAGCAGAAGGCGATGGAAAAAAAGGTAATTTCATAAAGTCATTCTTATAGTCCGTTCACGAAAGATTGAGCACATTGTAGGCGTTTGTTTATTTATCTGAAACTAGCTTTTACCCGCGACTTTGTCCCCATAAGTTTTTTTGTTTTCTCCCGGCTGTAAGTGCCCCTGCAACAATATCCCACTATCGTGTTCCAGTCCTCAACTTCACATCAAAATTTGTTCAGAAGCAACCTAAGCTACATAATGGATATCTCCGAATGTTTCCTTAGTAAATATAGAAAGTAAATAATGTATATCAGTTTAAAATACTACTAACTACCTACCTGCCAAAACTATAAGTTTCGATCCAAGTAAAACTGTTAAATAAAGACAGTTACATCAAAATTTTATTATAAATTCCCTAAATTATGGCGCCTACCGACCCTCTAAGTTAGAAAAGTGATCAAATACTAACTTGAAGTCTTAGTAACACTCAGTTAAAAAAAAACATCAAAATCATTTCAGTAGCTATGGCGTCATGCGCTATACTATGGAAGAAAGTTGTTCGTATGGATCTCCAGAGATGGCGTCTTCGGTATATAATACCTGAAAGAAGGTAGCATTTCGTTTTAAGGTCCAAGAATGCCTCTTATCATGCAGAGCTATTCCATTAATTGGGTCCTAATAGGACAAAATAGCTATCCATGGATGCTCTGTTTGATACCATTTCCTTTCATTTACTTTGAACGAGGACGAGATTAGTCCCAAAGTATGAGTATGATTTTGGTTGATTTTAATCAATTAATATTATTCTCTACTTACATTATATTACGAATTAAACTGATGTTTACTCAACTTATTTTAAATAATATTCTTTGGGGATGTTCTGTTTATTAGTAACGGTTTTATCAACTCTCAGCAACTGTGGACTTCTATCCCTCATTTTAATTTCTAATAATTATTCGTAAACCTTAAGCTATGGATTTTATTCCATAGATTAAATTTAACTTGAACCTAAAAATTTTCCACAGAAGTTAATGCAGCTGCAATTTTTGGTGATGATGCTGATGACATTAGTAGTGAAGAAGAAAAAGAGAAGGAGGTTACTTCAGACAAAGAGGAAGCTCCTCAGCAAGCCTCTGATAATGAAGAGAGGTCAGATCATGAAGAACAAAAAGACGAGGAAGAGAAAGAAAACGAACCAGAGCCAATACCAGAGACTCGTATCGATGTAGAAATTCCTAAAATTAGCTGCGACCTTGGAAGAGACATACATTTTGTGAAATTGCCTAACTTTTTATCTGTCGAGACAAGACCTTATGATGCTGAAACCTACGAGGATGAAATAGATGAAGAAGAGACTTTGGATGAAGAAGGTAGAGCAAGGTAGGATTTCACAGCAATGTACATTCCTTCGAATTTAAGATATGATTGTAATTGGGCACAGATAAAATCTTTTATATAGATTTGGCAGTTCAACAAAACAACTGATTAGGTTTCTGGTGGACACACAACATTAACAAAAATGATATGAAATTATTTGAAATATTTTTTTGAAAACATTCTGGAATTTTTAAATTCGATTTAGGTCTAGTTATTGCTATCTTTAAAAGCAATCCACGATAATCTTCTAATTCTGGATAATGAATACAATCACCTCTAATGTCTGAAAAAAATAGATAGATTGTATACTAGGGGCGTTCGGCATCGACATCAGACGTGTCGGATCGATCTGAACCGTTCGTTTATTACATCCGGATTGAGGGGAGTACACATCTGGAGCGTTCGTCATAAAAATCTGAGCGATCGGACGTCGATCTTTTCGCTCGGTCTATTTCGACGGAGCAAAGCGATTTTATCCATAGAGTTTTATGTTTTTTATTTATGTTTAAGTTTTATGTTGAGTTTCCTGACTTGACAACCGATAGATTGAAAAATTCTAACACTTTTATTCTTCTGCTTTCATTTATTCATTAAAAACTCAATTATTTATTTAAAATTTTTCGATATAGCTATCGTAGTTATGAATGGGCAGGGGGATATATTGCTTTCTCGTTTCTTTTTCGTGTAATTAATTGATTAATTAGGATCTTTCGGTACAACTATCGCGGTATTGAACAACCAGTAGGGGATATTGCATTCCTTGTTTCCTTTGCATTCAGTGCCTTTGCACCTAGATATTTAATTGAGATTTTACTGAAGAGCTACGAAAAGGGTGAAGGTATCGTTAAAAGATGAGCATATTTCCCAAAATAGTGATCTTTGAAATCTCATAATCTATAAAAGTAGAACAGAGCATTATATTCTGTGGCAGATGCTCTGTACCGTTCGTTTATTCCCAGATATTACAGATGAATCTGTACGATCTTTGGTCACGTGACTAAAAAATCCGTCTGCTCGCGGAGGTCGATGCCGAACGCCCCTACTGACATATCCAAACTAATGTCATGCATCCCTTAGTTAGTTAGTTTAAAAAAGGGGTTACAGTTCACTGCGACCTTGAGGTGTATTGTGCCCCCTTACAGGGCTGCTCTGGTCAAACCCTTCACAGCTCGCCTTCCAGTTCCAGAGATCTAATGAAATCTAAAAACTGAAGGCTTCAACAAGGCTAGTTCCTCACTCTTACAAGTTTCTCGCTCAAAGCATTCTCTCCTCAGGCTGGCAATGCCAAGGCATTGAATGGGGGTTTCTTCCTCCTCCCCACAGAACCTACACTCGTCAGTGTCCGATGATCCCATTCTCAACAGGTGCTTCCTGAGGCGACAATGTCAGTGAGGAGGTATAATTGCTTCTTACCAAGATCCAGATATCTTTTGGACCCCTCTGTCTCAAAGTTCCGAAGGAACTCAGTGGAATAATCCATCTCTGGGAGATTCTGCCAGAGTTTTTCCGTCTCGGCTTTCTCCATCTTGTAAGTACATTTACATACCACAGAAGGGTTCTGGGCCAATGAGTGACATTCGTGCGGCCTCTTTGGCAAGTGTATTGGCCTCTTCATTTCCTTTGATTCCCGAATGGCCGGGAACCCATATTAAAAAAACGTTTTTTTTCTTGCCTACCTCCTTGAGTTTGTTCTGGAAGCTTGACTATCTGAGTGTATCGCTATATCACACTTCTCATAGTTTATTATTTTTATCTAGACATCTTTCAATAGCTAAGATTTCCGCTTGAAAAACGCTCATACAGGAGCCTAGCGACAGTGCACACTTGGTACTTGGCCCGTATGTCCCAGCGCCTGCTCCTGTATACCATTTACGGTATTTTCTCTCCTTTACTTAGCAATGTCCTGAAGTTTTTCTCAGTGATCACTTCCTTGATCATTACATCACTATTGAGGTTTGCAGATGAGATGTAGTTATTCAGAGAGGACCAGACTCTGTGATTCTTTATTCCCTCATTACCCGTACCTTCCTTAGATATTCTGAGGATAGCCTCATGGGCTACCCTATCAACCACTAGATGTAGAGGAGTGAGATCCGTAATGACCTTAAGTGCCCTAGTTGGGCATGTTCTCATAGCTCCAGTGATTCACACACAGGTAAGCTTCTGTACTTTATCGAGACTTTTCCTCGTACTTACCTCACTTGCCTTGGCAAACCAGGCTACTGCCCCATATGTGATTATAGGTCTCACAATCACGACGTACCTACATCCATCGCAGTATTTTTTGTCATCCCTACTGTCTCAATGTATTCATATATACATAATACTGAACGCTAGCTCGAAATTCTTCAAGGAAAACAATGAAAAATACTTAAAACCTAGTCAAGATAACCTCAATGTGCCCACCCAATACAGTCCAATGAAAGTTTGTTAGACTGACCTTCAAATTAAAAGGTTATGTCCAAAGTCTCCTTGGTGTGATACATATGTAATTTTTATATCAAAGGGTGTTTATTTCAGAGAAATTTACATCAACAATATTGAATTTATCAATTCTACCCAAACATTTACAAGTAACTTTTCAATTATTAATTTAACATTAAAATATGAACTACTGTTAAAAAGTGTGATTATAGATTTTTGTTGAAATATTCTCCAAAAAAAATACTATGCCTCTAATCTTGCCCAATATCAATATTTATTGTCTTTTGCAGACTGAAACTAAAAGTGGAAAATACGATAAGATGGAGAGATGTCATGGATAAGGAGGGAAACTTCAAAAAGGAATCAAACGCCAGATTTATTAAATGGTCAGATGGATCGTACAGCTTGCACTTAGGTTCAGAAATCTTTGATGTTTACAAGCAGCCTCTACAGAACGATCATAACCATTTATTCATAAGACAAGGTACTGGTTTACAGGGACAAGCTGTGTTCAGAACTAAACTCAGCTTCCGACCTCATTCAACAGAGAGTTTCACACATAGAAAGATGACTTTGTCATTAGCAGATAGGTCTCAGAAGACTTCAGGCATCAAAATTCTGTCTCAGGTAAACTATTTTTTTTATAAACATAGTTTCATTTCCGGTAAATAACAAGGTGTTGAAAAAAAGGCAGTTCTTATAACCATGGGAAGTTATTCAGGTTTGGAAAACATCAAGAAATGCGGAATAAACGCTGCAGTCGTAGTGGGGATGAGCTATTTGCGGTTCTTGCATGCGCACTAGAAAATATTCGTAGGGGATACTCTGGCCAGCACGTTTATATATGTTGCGACAGCCAGGGAACTCTGAAATCTCTATCCGATGTTAGAGTTGATTCTCTTTTGGTAGAAGAATGCAGGAAAGCTCTGCGTGGGCTGGGCTCTGATAACTTTTTGAAAGTAATCTGGTGTCCGGCTCACGCGGATATACGGATATACGGTAACGTTAAGGCAGATGAACTGGGTAGGCGGGGAGCCGGATTAGCATTTGTTGGTCCGGAGCCTGCGCTGCCAATCTGTCGCACATCTGTCAGAAGTTTCTTCAGGAACTGGCTGAACAGGGAATTTTCCTCGGAATGGATCGCAGGGGTGGGCCTGAGGTGGTCGAGGATTTTCATTGTGAGACCGTCCTCGCTATCTGAGGTCAATAGACTTCTGTTGATGGAGAGGAAACAACTCGGTCTGGTGACTGGTGCATTGACTGGTCACCTGTTTAACAAGCATTTGAAGAGAATGGGATTGACGAGCTGCTCCCTATGCCGGTGGTGCAGCAGTACTGATGAAACGATTGAGCTTTTTTTGTTCAACTGTGGGAACCTTACTGAGTTAAGGTCAACACACCTAGGAAATCCAACACCTTCTATCCCTATGGTGAGAGGGACCACTCCTGGCTGGCTCGCGACATTTCTGTCTTCGTGTCTGAGGAGCTGAGTCTCTATAGAACGATGCGGGTAAACAATGGGCCACTAGGCCTCAGTTCGGCCGGAAAGGCACCGCACAGAGAAGAAGAAGAAGAAATGTCAGGTATTCTTACTCACATCAATATTTACTTTCAGGTTGGTGTGGATCCCGATCAAGATCGATATACCAGGTTGAAAAAAGAGGAGGAGAAGCTAAGGCTGCACGCAAGAGCGGCTAAACCAAGGAGTAGAAAGGAGAACACACGTTCATTAAATACTTCAAGGCATGAAGAAGACGGAAGTGATGATGACGGTGCAATTTCTCTTAACGCCATCAAAAATAAATATAAGCAGGGTGCAGGTAATACTAAAGCAGCAGCTGCGACGATTTACTCTTCGGATGAGGAAGGGTCTGACATTGAGGTGAAGTCTAAGAAACAGAGTAAGGTTTTGAATATTGAAGAGTCTGAAGATGAATCAAGTTGAGACTTTAATAATTATAAATAGGTTGAAATAAGTTGTAACTCAATAAAAAGATTTTGTATAAGATTCAGTTTTTAATTACTATTACCCACTGTGAAGATCATAGACATAGGAAGAGGGAGACGCGGTATGCAATGATAAATACTGAAGCCAACATTCCTACCTTCAGAACTGAACTGGACTACTGTATTACTACGGATTGGTAATTACGCCAAAATATGCACAACGTTGTCAAGTTTCCGAAGATATCAGATTTATTAACATCAAAACGCTTAGAAATACTGAAATAGCAACTTGGAATACCTACAATCATCCAGATTACTGATATATGATATTGATTTTGTAATCGTACGAAACGAGTACTTATAGAATGAAATATTAAGAATTTCAATGAATTCCATAAACAATCACAAACTACATCCACATAATTGATCCTTTCGGTGGAATTTATACCCTCTTAAAACCTTCATCCACAGAAAACTTGGGTAAAATCATATAAAAGCTAATACCCAACCTATTCCAAGTCATTTCGACCGAACTTTCAAGGCAGTAAGAACAGAATTCGTAGTTATACAACCAAATTCAAGGATTTTTTAACATTCATTTCTCTTAAACGTGACAACACCGGTTTTCTCAGTTTCATTCATAAATTGTTTCTCATCCGATCGATATTTCTCTAGGCCAATCAGGTGAGTTTGCTCCGATTTGACATTTGATGTATGATACACCGTTGCCGAGATGAATTCGTTTAGTTTTCTGGGATTTCGACGATTCTGTCAACTGTCTACTCGAGTTCAAAGTTGAAAAAGTGTTTTTCGGACCTATTTCCATATATTTTGTGCAAAAAATATTAATAAAATGGTTCTTAAGTGTCAAGTATGTGGTAAATTGGACTCCTACAACCCTAATTTGAGTTTTTACAGGTTTGTTCTGTTTTGCAAATCATTGGCGTAGATTGTTCAATTCTCATGAGTTTCTTTCAGACTTATTTGATATTGGGAGAAGGAATATATGGATTTCAATTATGGACTTAGCTGGAGATAGAAACTTGCCACAGAATAGTTATGTTCGGAACATTTTGAACCAAAAACTAAACTAAATGGTACCAAATTTCTTAATAATGATGCCAATCCTATTCCTGCGAAACCATTCTTCAGACTAACGTAATTCAAGGTAAGATTACAGGAGCTTCCTGGAATTTTAATTCAATCAATTAAATAGAGATGTTTCTGTGGAAAATCTTTCCAAATTATTCTACATACAACAGGTATTAAGATAGTGATGTAGTAATTTAGTAATGTTTCAAATGAAGGGAATTGTTCAACTTGATGGAATAGGGAAATAGGAGATATGTATCAGTAATCATTGTTATATGTATGCAGAAATCATTTGGCCTAAGTTCATTATATTAATTGCAAACTCGTTTGCAGCTCCAGCTCCACTACGAATGAAACTCCCACAAGTGCTTAAAGATAATTATGCAGTTATAATTCACACTACAGAAGTGAATATTCGAAGAATTATATTTGCGAAGATCAAATTTCATCTCTCGATGAAGAAATCTATCAGAATGATGATGCTACTGCTTGTTCTCCGAAAAAAAGGTAAACCTTGTATTTCTTCTTATATTGCTGACTAACCATATTTTGTGTGATTTTTGTTTTCATTGTAGAAAATGTGGAATATCCTGTTGTCAAACTGGAGCAAGCAGTTGAGAATACTGATTTAATGCCTTCCAGCTTTACCGAGAAACCATGAACATCTCAAATAAGAAGGGGAAGGTGAATATTTCATTTGAGTGCTCCACTAGTTCATGATTAATTTTACTGTTTCATTTGTGATAAAGAGCTTATGTGGGAGATCCGCACACTAGTGGTTTTTCTACGCCTAAGGTACGGAAAAGGGATATTAACATTATAGAAGAGAGTCCAGAGTCAAAATAAAAAGATTTGTTCATAGCAGCAGTCTGTTGAAGGATGAAGTTTAAAATAACTTCAATGAAAACATTGCTGGATTGTTTGAGAGAAAATCACTCGTATCAGAATCAACAGACGTTATAATATTGGTATGTTTCCTTTTCGCTCATCGTTAAAAGTACATACATGAATATTATCAGGCAACCAGATTGAAGAATCTTTCTTTTTCAGGCCTGAAGCGGCAGGTAATTCATTTCAAAGATTGTGGAAAGGAACGACTAGGCAAAATTTAATCGGACGTTGAGAGCCTTCGCATTAACTTTGGTCTTCTATTCACCGAAAGGATATAACTTTCAACAACAGTTTGCCTCATTTAGATACGATCTCAAGGTGGTACAGATCTGTGGATGGTACCTAGTCCTACCTTACATTCAAAACTTGAACACTACTTTTTTTCTCTGATATTGAGTTAGAACTGCAGAGTATTCTAATTGTTATGATTTTTTTCATAAGAATAATTCAAAATCAATATTACTGATTTATGATTGTGAATCATGTGAATACATTCTGAGAGAGTGGAATCATGTCACTGTTGTTTTTATGTCCTAATAAATACTTTTTAAGATATAATTCTATATGTTAACTTTAATTGATGATTTGTTTCATTTTGTGAATACTGTTTCAATTTTTTATAGTACTTTATGATATATAACATTCCAACTGTATCTACTGTCTCTTCCTAGTTATTCTCTAAGCTTGAGTTAGTACAATTGAATAGAGAATGTTCAATTCGATTCTTGATTTTTTTAAGAACCGTTCAGAAGCAATATATTACTGATTTATGTTTTCGAATGCATTCTGATTTCTGAGAGTGAACTGTAGCACCATTGTTTTTTGTCCTGTAATAAATAATTCTGAAGATATAAATTCTGTATGAAAATTTTTTTTCTTAATAATCTGCTTTATTTTGTTAGTTATGTTGAATAAATCCTCAAGAGTTTTGAGTGCAATTTATAACCATTAAGCATATTATTTCTGTCTTGAGGGTCCTTGCAACATTCTCTTAAACAAAACTACAAGTGTTTAAATTTTTTCATATTTTCATTGTGCTTTATGTATCAAACCTAACATTCAAAACTTAAACACTGCTTTTTTCCTTTTGTTCTCTGATCTTGAATTGGTACTGCAGAGTATTTAAATTGATATGATTTTTCATAAGAATAATTCAAAATTAGAATACTGATTTATGATTGTGAATCATGTGTATACATTCTGTTCAATTCGATCTGGGATAACGGTTCAGATATTACTGATTTAGCTTTTTGAAAGCTTTCTGAGAGTGAACTGTATCACCATTGCTTTTTGTTCTGTAATAAATAATTCTGAAGATATAATTTCTGTATGAAAAATGCTTTTTCTTTATAATCTGTTCTATTTTGTTAAATATATTATGTTATGTTGAATAAATCTTCAAGAGTTTGAGTGCAATTTATAACCATTAAAAAGCTTTCATTCCCTGAGCATCTTCTCGTTCAAAGGTGGAACAATGAGGCTATTACCTCAAAATTTTGTATAGGACTTATGATAGATACAATTGAAAAAGTTTAATTCTATGGTTCTGATGATTCGATCATCTTGAAATTTTGCAACATATTCAGCATATCAATATTCATACAATGATTTTCACACCGCTAACTTGTAATGAAAATATAGAGATTCTTTTTTTCGATATTCCAATAGAATATTTTATAGTTCGGATGATCCGATCTTCTTGAAATTTTGCATGAATATTCAGTGTATTAATCTTCATTCACAACATAAATTTCACCCGAATCGGATATCTTGTAATGGAAATATGAAATTCCTTCTTTTCAATATTCCAATTGAATTTTCTATGGTTCTGTTTACAATTTTGTCTAAGATATCAAGGAACAAAAATTTTGAATGGCCATATTTTATAGAACACCCTGTACGTTTTGGCTGGTTAACGTACTTATCCGAAGCATTTGGGTACAGAACTCTCTAGGATAATTCATCTGCAAGTTATCGTGCAACTGCAATTGAATTTGACCACGAATTCTTCATCAGGTAGTCGAACCCTATCGTTTTCGGCTCAAAGTTCGAAAATTACAGACATTTGGGCAAAACGATATAGCACTCGTAGAACAAGCGCTCAAAAACATACTGCTCTGTTGGTATACGGATCTATACCATATTACAAAGGAAATGTATTATGGTTTTATACCATTGTGAATGTATGTAAGAAGTTATTTATGTAGAAATTGGTTTTCTACATTTATCAGAATATTAAATATTCAAATTACAACAATAAGCCATCTCTTTGCTATAAATTCTTCATATTGAATCATATGGGTAACAAAATAGTACGAAATTAATGAACTTAATTACTTGATATTCACATTAACCACAAACAGTTTCCAAATCAAATATGCAAAAATACGATTAATAACATACTACTGATGCAAAGTTTTAATTGTCTAAATATTGATAAAATCATAATTTTATAGAAAAAATTTTAAAATGAAAAAATACTCAAGAGGTAAACATTTTTTATTCTAACGATTCCTTATTTGATTTAATTAATCCAAGAGGAAAGCTTATAATATCAGTATAAAATATTAATTTCAAATCTATCGACAACAATAACTCCACGCCACTGGAAGTTGTTCGATTTACGCGTTCGAAGTCTTTGCATTGTTGCCGCGTCCGTGACGGAACAAGTACAGCTATATCAAGCTGTCCTTGTTCTACTCATGGGAAATAGTTTTAGATGTTGGCTTCAACTATTCCAGAATTTATGAATGACATGCCGCGTCTCCTCTTCCTTAGTCTAAGGTGAAGATTATTCTAGATATAATCATATACAGGGTGTTTCCTAAACATGCGGCAAAAATTCAGGGTGTTGTTCCTTGGACTATTTTAAGCATGTTTTGTCCTTTGATGATTTTTGAAAAACCTCTTTGTTTCGAAAATACAGGGCGAACAACATTTTTCATATTTTTAAAATTATAATAGTTTAAATAAAAATGCGTACCACACTGTTTTTACTAAGTAGGTACAATTTTTTTTAAATATGTTTAACTACATTCCAATTACTAAAAACGGCCAGTTTTTTGACTTGACGTCCGATGTAATTGCCGAACGCAGTAATTTATTAAATTTCCAAAAAAAAATATGGAAGCATGGAAGGAATCTGCCGAATATTTTGAAATGTCAAAAGCATAGAATTTCTAATAACAATAAATTCTCTGGAATAAACACACACTGACATTTGACAGCTGATAAACCACTACGTAATTTGTTTTTCTTCTATTTCGTTTACTTCGTGAATGTTTCATTATAAACATGGCTCATAGTGATTATTATTTTTATTCATATCTACGTCATTCTTGAATATAAAATTCAACGAAGTATACGAAGAATTATTTATATGGATCTTTAATATGAATTTCCCAAAGTAGTGACATCGAGTTATATGATTTAAAGCAGTGTGTTCAGGTCATTTATGGAAATGTGTGGAATAATTTGTATGTTAACAAGTGACCCTCTAATCAGTCCTTGATCTTACAGATTTGTGATAGCAGTAGCTCGTGTAGTGTTCATACAAAACGTGCTCTTGTGTTCGTTTAACGTTGTTTCCAGTTTTCAAATGAAATTTGTAAAATGTTCGCAACAAATATAAGACCACTGAAAGTGGAAAAACCAGAAAGAGAAACAATACATTCTGGACATTTCATGGTGTCTCATTTTGAAGCTGAGGCACAGGATGATGAGGATGAAGTTGCAGTGCCTGTACCAGAGGAAAATTCGAATACTACCATAACTACCTTAGTGCCTGTTAAACAGTTTTCCACAGGTGTCAAAGATGTTCTGAAAAATACAACACAACAACATTTGGAGATTGATACTAGTCTATCAAAGTTATTTCAGTGTATGACACTTGCATACAGGTGAGCCTATTTTATGAATTTCCTTGTTTCATCCACATATGCATTACTGACAGTAATTATACCTCATACATTTTTGATCATATTACGGCAATTCAGTTAATGAGACTCAAAAACACTTGTGAATCCCAAAATGTGCGCCAATCTCCTGTACCTAACACCAAATCTCAGAGTTATCTAAATTAGAACCGAATTTCTGTTGAAAGATCTCATACACCGCTTTTGACAGATTTAAATTGATTATTTATATTGTCGAATGATTCTTTTTCAAGACACCATAAAGTTTGAAGTGATCAATTTAAAACGATTATTTTGCTTCAATTTTTATACTTTATTGTCTATTTTAGGCTGTTTAACTTTATGAAATGTAAAGTCAGCTTTTTCATGTGTCCGGTAAAACAAACTGATGAGTCCCAAAGGTTTCTGCGATTTCAATAGAATTTAAATATCTGTAACAAAAATAGATTTGTAATAAGTTGTACAGTAAAGGAGGGAAATTAAGAAACATTTGATGCAAACTAAATCAATATTCTATTATATTCATATGTTGAATAAGTTCAATGAAAGATGATAAATTGGATGTTTGGAGTTCTGGTGTACTCTGTATATGCTGTGAACTTGTCCCTTTCATTACCTTAGGAATAGCACTGTCAGTTGTTTTGATTTGTTGAAGACAATGTAATAATAATGGTTGTTATAATGTTTTTAATAGTGACATTCGATATATCATGCAAACTTTTCCTCTCTACTCTATAATCTTTGCCTACTAGGATATACTACATAACTAAATTGTCAATTACTTATCATTTTACTATGTAGTCATTAAGAGCCGTATTCATAGTCGGCCCTTGAGGGTGAGTGTGAGTTTTTATGGCCTTATGAATACTAGACATAAAGGTGACATTAACTGTCACTCAACTCAAGGGCGAACTATGAATACGGCTCTTAATGTTAATGGTAGCTTTGATATGTAACATCAGTTGAGTTTGTGAAAATATCAATATCGGTGTTCATTTCAAAGTAGACAAAGAATGTCAGATATGTATGTGCCACAAAAAGTTTTGCCAACATTTTAGTCAATCAATTGGATAATTTAAGGTAGCACTCTCAAGGCTTATTCTTGGAACACTAATAGCCTATTCGTTTCGAAGAATTTCTTGCTCCTGAGTAACTCAAAAGCTTGAAATACGGCTTGCCATTGGTAGCTCACAAGCACTGGAACAGCTTAGGAGCTCGAAACTCTTCAAAACGAATACTATATAAGCTGCACTAGTTACTGACTAATCCATATTGAAGATAATGTATTTATGGTTTACCAAAAACTGTCAAAATAACATAATTGATACAAAAATTAAATTATTTTGCATTTCCTTTTGTATCAATAGTCTAAAGTAGATTCCTCATGACAAAATAACATTTTTTTCGTCCGAGTGTCAAAAATTTATATTTTTCTACAAACGTCAAAAAATGACAAGGTTCCCGCATTAGCAAGAATATGCGAAGTGACACTTTTTTTCATTTTCCTTTGTTACTATGACACCATGCGCGAAGTAGTGTGCGAAATACTTACTTCGCACACTGCATGTAAACTATATGGGATTTTTATATTTTAACTTGGTAAATTTCTTGAAATCCACGTTTTCTTTAACATTGAGTGTTTCTTTCAACATAGAATATATTGCCCATAGTTATAATACCTAATTACTTGATTTGGAAAATCAGTTCAAACCAGTTCAATATTTTTTTTCATATTAAGCTAAGCGTTTGTAGTAAAAATTTTGTTTGCATCTCATGCGCGAAATACTTTGGCGATCTCGACTATTTTTTTTAACTCGGCTGCGCATCGTTAAAAAAATCAGTTCTCGATCACCAAAGTAGCATTTCGCGCACTAGATACAAAAATAACTAACTTTTCAGTTTTTTGCTAATATCTTAGAAACCATTTGAAGTACAGAATTGAGTTTTTGTATCCACATTGTCACTAATGATATTTACTTTCTTGCATTTTTCCCGGTTTTATTAGAACTGCCAGTGGCTTAGATATTAAATTTGCATAAAGGTTTTACCCCTAACTTTCACACCACTGGACAAATTTGCATTTACACAACAAATTCGAGTGCACCAATGTGTTTAACATAAATAAGGTACTCTAGGTTCATTGCTCTAAAGTGAACCGTTTTCTAGAAAACAGGCCCTTTATGATCGAAAACAACTTCTTGCAGTTCGAAAAATGGTAAGTGATATAGGTTATTAATTAGGGATGGAACGGATCGGCAATTTTTGGCCGGACCGGATTTCAGTATAATTTAAGATTTGGCCGGACCGGACCAGTAACATGACTGGATCGTATTATTTATCTACTTCTAAAGAATAATATATTCATAATTCAACTGATTTTCAGCAGCAATAGTATCCATAAACCAACAGCGTGGGTTGTAATAACTCATCCCTAGAACTCACCTCAATAAATAGAAAAAGATTCTCGGAATTACTTACAAAATGAATAAAAAAAAGGTCAGATCAAACAGACCTCACCGGTTGATCAAAAGGAAACAATATATATATTGAAATTGAGGGGAGTACGATTAATGTCAACGCTTTTGATAAATATTCTCCTCGACATTCTCAATTTTGAAAATGCAGGATGATTCGAATTTCACTGAAGAAGTCTTAGATAAAGTATAGCAATCAAGTAAAGTATTCATTCTTACATCTGCGTTATGACCTACATTTCCGGTCGTTGTATAATATACTACATATTCAAATCTTGAAAAATTCGGCCGGATTTTCATATAAATCCGGCCGGACCGGAATTCCGGCCAATTTTGCCGGATCGGCCGGATTCAGTAATCCGGATCCGGTCCGGTTCCATCCCTATTATTAATTTCAATAAAATTTGACAACTAGGTTTTTGAGTTTAAATTGCGAAGTTAATATTCATTATTTTTAGCGACCATAGTTAACAAGATTTCAAGAATCGTTCATTTCAATGTAAGTGTCGTTATGCTTGAATTCAATTTTTGATCCTAAAATCCCAGTTTTCTCGAAAACTGTTCACTTTAGAGCAATGAACTAGGAGTACCTTATTTATGTAAAATACATTGGCGCACCCGAATTTGTTGTGTAAATGCAAATTTGTCCAGTGGTGTGGAAGTTGGGGGGTAAAACCTTTGTGCAAATTCAATATCTCCGCCAGTGGCAGCTCTGATGAAACCGGGTAAAGTGCAAGAAAGTAGCTATTATTATTTATTAGTGACAATGTGTATACAAAAACCCAATTCTGTAATTAAAATGGTTCCTGAGATATTAGCAAAAAACTGAAAAAAAAATATAAATTTTTGACACCCTGTATCGCCAAAACGAAGACCCAAAGGAAAAAGTGGAAGAGGAGGAATCTACAGTTGACCGTTGATAAATTCATTTGGGAACACCCTCTATAATATGACAGAACTTAGTTCATTAGCCCATAGTTGAGTTTATGGTTTTGCGCAGCAAGTTATAGAGTAGAGGTCAATTGACCTTATTATTACATATCAAATGAATAGATTAATATGTCTAATGTTTATAAATTTAGGTAATTTATTATTGAAATTTTTCATTCCAATGATAAGTTCAAAATATCCACTTAAAAAACGATATCAACAAATTCAAAGAATTTATATCTGGTTGTTATTTGCGAATTTGAGTTTATTAACTTCTTTTGTTCAACTTCTGCTAATAAACTACCTCTCCCCCACTTATATTCGATAATTGTAATAATATAAAGTTAATTGGAAAACGGTAATTATTGTAGTTTTGCATCTTTTTCTCCTGGAATTTGAGTTCCATCATTCAAATTAAGATAAATAATTTTGTGGAGAACTTTTAGTCCCATTCTTTTCATTCATGAATTTTACTTTTCTATTCAACCTATTCACCCAGTCTAACGGCCGATCGTAAACACGATAACTTCCGATAAGAATAACTCCAAAATGTTTGAGGAATTACCATGGATGTTGAATAGAATTAAAAATTCAAGAAAGCCCATAGCAGGTGCTTTTGAACGCTCGTTCATTGGTGGATTGATAAAGTTATTACCTCAAAATTTCGTATAATAGGATTCGAGATTGATATTCCATGTATCAATACAAAATCGCAGCACGATTGGAATAATATTCTGGAAATTATTCGAAAACTGACATATGTGAAAACTTGACAATTAAAAAAATTAAATTCTCTGGTTCTGATGATGCGATCCTCTCAAAATTCCACATAAACATTCAATATAGTCCGTTCACGAAAGGTTGAGCCGTCGGTTGGCCATGATAAATTGACATATTCCACTGTGTATATTGAAATTTTAGGTTATGGTGTTTATTTTCTTGTCAGATTGATACGCACTGTTGTCAATATTGCACAGAGTTGTCTGATAACTCGCAAGCTCGTCGGACGAGGCCGGGTACATTCGGCAACATTGAATTTATTTTACGTTATGACAGCAAATACTGCCAACTTCAGATAAATAAAGAAACGCCTACTATGTGCTCAACCTTTCGTGAACGGAGTATAGTAGGCGTTAGTTTATTCATCTGAAGTTGGCAGTATTTACTGTCATAAAGTAAAATAAAGTCAACGTTGCCGAATGTACCCGGGTGTCAATTCTCGGGATCACTAGCTCGTGAGTGAGTAAAATCGAAGAAATAGTTCGAAACAAGTTAATTCCTGAGCAGTGAACTCTAAAATAACTGGAACGGTTTCGCGATACAGCAAAAGTGAGGAAGACTGAAATGGAGAAATTGCGTCAATCCATCTCACTCTGAGCCGTGTCACTGCGTGCACGTTTGACAACTGACAGCATATCGGAGGTATAACAACCCCGCTTTTCCTATGAAGAGAGAGATGGGTTGACGCAATTTCTCCATTTCAACGCGACACACTTTCTGTCGAACTTTAGTACCTACGACGCCGTTCCAGTTATTCTAGAGTTCACTGTTCCTGAGCATATCGTCAACTAATCGTTCGGACGAAAGTGTACATTCATTTTGAACGGATAAAATCATTACAATTTCAAGAAATCTACTGTCAAAATGTCACGAACGTATCGTTCGTCGAACGAGTGATCCCGAGAATTGACACCCCGGTCTTGTCCGACGAGCTTGCGAGTTATCAGAGAACTCTATGCAATATTGACAACATTGCGTGTCAATCTGACAAGAAAATAAACAACCTAATCTAAAATTTTACTATACACAGTGGAATATGTCAAATTATCATGGCCAACCGACGGCTCAACCTCTCGTGAAAGGACTATACATTAATCTTCATTCACAAAATAAATTTCACTCGAATCGGATCTCTTGTTATGGAAATATAAAGATTTTTCTCCTCAATATTCCAATCGATTTTTCTATGGCCACAAAATTCTGCGTGAATTTTATTATGAGCATCTTGCATGTGGACGCAAAATTTCATTTCGATTGGTTTTGTTTTGTCTGCGATAAAGGAAAAAAATTTTGAATGGCCATATTTTACGGAACAACCTGTACGATTTGGCTGGTTAACGAACTTAACCAAAGCAATTGGGAGACGAACTTAGCCTGAAAATCTCAAGTCCCCATGACAATCCTTCGAAACTTATTAAGCTAACGGACGGCCGGTCCCACGGACAGAATTGAATTTGGCCATGAATTCTTCATCGGGGAGTCGTTTGAGACCATTTTCGCCTCACAATTCGAAAATTACAGACATTTCAGCAAAACGATATAGCACTCGTTTAAGTAGAACATAAAACCATTGATTATTATGATACTGTTTCAGTTTGATCTAATCCCTGCGTTTTTTTCAGACAAAAATTAACATCACCAAAGTGGAATAGATTTAGAGGGATAAGACTGCGGTGGAAGGAGAAAATTAGACTGAACAACGTAATATGGAGGTGCTGGCATCTTCAGTGTGAGTATCATCACTATTTTTTGAATCGTTTAGGTTGGAGGCGCTGATGATAAATTCGTGATGAAAACAGTTTTTCCTACCATAAATATTGTAAATTTCGAGAGAAACAAACTAAACTTTCAAGGTGATTAATGATTATTTCATTGAAAGATAACATTTCAGTATTTGTATTATGTATTGTGTATTATTTTCGTTTAATTTGTAACATTAAGACTCGGCGCATATTTAAGCATGTAAATGAAATGTAGATAGCTTTCGGATACCCTAGAGCTATCACCATAGCTCTCTATCATGGATATGATAGAGAAGAGAAACTTGCTTATGTTCCCATAGCTTTCGCGATAGCTCTAGGGCAACCGAAAGCTTTTTGAGCCTATCCCAATAGGCAAAGCTGTCTCAGGCAGCTCAAATTACTTTGTAGCGGAATTGCACAAGCAATTGCAATTAGATTTCAGGGGAGCTTCCCGAGATAGCTTCGCCAAATGGAATAACGGTAGATAGCCATCTGACATCCTAGGGCTATCGCGATAGCTATCGGAGCAGACGCAAGTTACTCCATCTATCATGCGTCACCTCCGATAGCTATCGCAATAGCCCTAGAGCATCCGAAAGCTACCTGAGCCTATCCCATTTAGCGAAGCTATGTCAAGCCTCCCCTAAATTCTGACGCTGCGTCAAGATTACTTTGCAGCGAATTTTCTCCAAGTTTTAGATTTCAGGGGAGCTGCCCAACATAGCTTTGCCAAATAGAATAACCGCAGATAGCTTTCCGATGCCCTAGGGCTATCGCTATAGCTATCGGAGCAGACGCAAGTTACTCCATCTATCATGCGTCACCTCCGATAGCTATCACAATAGCCCTATGGTATCCGAAAACTACCAGAGCCTATCTCATTTAGTGAAGCTATCTCAGACCTCCCCTAAATTATAACGCTGCGTCAATATTACTTAGCAACGGATTTTCTCCAGGCTTTAGATTTCAGGGGAAGTGCCCAAGATAGCTTCGCCAAATGGAATAGCCGCAGATAGCTTTCCGATGCCCTGGGACTATCGTGATAGCTATCGGAGCATACGCAAGTTACACCCTCTAACTAGCAATCGCAATACAAAGTCTGATCCCATTAAAAGGGAATGTGAGTGAGTAATAACCTCAAAAATGTTTTCGATATAGCTGTCAGTTGGCAGTTCATAACGCCAGGGTTTTCTAATCCCTAAATACCCATAAAGCCCACAGAGGCCCTCGACAGCACTTTCCCTATATTCGATGTAATGCTTTATGATTGTATTTTCCTCTGCCCGGTTTCATAATAACAAAGTATAAGACAAATATTATTGTTAGTATTGTATAATTTCATGCAAACATCTCATCAGGTTTATTCAAATTTTATCAGTAAACCAACGAAAATATACATAATAATTCAATAGGAATATATTCAAACGCACGTTCAGGAATTATAATGATACATATGATTTAAACCTGAACTAACATTAGTAAGTTCTCAATTACCTAGCAATTGTTCATTCGACGATATCAATAAAACTACCAAACAATGTTGTTTACTTTATAAGGAAAAATTCCGGAATTGATAAGATAGTGATAATGTGTTAACTTGAAAAGCAATGTTATATTTGCATAATAGATTGAAAGAAACTAATAAAGGGTTAAATAGACGATTAAGTTTTGAAAGTATCAGTAGGTTTTGGCGAAAATATCCGAATTTTCTAATTAATAAGAATTCGTGCTTGAATCGAATTATCGACTTGAACCAATTAGCGTAGAAGGGTGAGATTTCTTACACTGCCTCGCGATCGGCTACCACCTCAGAGTAAAAAGTAACCTTAAAGATGCTTTCAGTCATTTGTTATGCAACCAAGTAGAATCTGTTCATTTACGCGAACAATATTCCGGCGTTGCGAACTCGTGCCGTATGTTTATTCCGTATTGGGATAATTGGTCTACCGCTCCCCTACTGTGATACTAACAGCTTACGTCTGACAAATCTGTCAGATTGGCAACATCGTATGTAGGCCAAGCAATAGTGGTTTTTTACGTGACAAAAATACTACCTGAAATCTGACTGTGCAGTCATGCAATAGGTAGTTTTTACATGTTTTTCATGATAAATTCCACTCCTGAATCGTCTTAGGTTTTTTTTGAGAAGCGAAAAATAGCCAAAAAAATCCAAAATTTTGCTTTTTCGCTTATAAAACGTGAAGTATTGATCTGATCGAAAAGCTGTTAAGGCACTTTTTGTAGAGAATTCAAAAACAAAAAAAAATGAGAGGTGACACGTCTCAAGCGGATAATTAGTTTCCGAGAAAATTTCAAAAAACTGGAAAAAAACATCAATTTTTCGAAAATTCATGACTTGGTCAATTTCTGAGATGAAGCGTAGTTGCTCTGAATTTAAGTGGTTATTAACATATACTTTATTGGTGCACAATTACAAAGCTGTCGGATAAATAGTTTTTGCACAATCGCAGTTTTCCGAATTCGACGTACTTTTTTCAAGAAGGTCGTGATACTCGGCTACTTGTCGGATTTGAATTTTACAAAAAGCATTTTAAAGAAGAAATAAAATTCTTCAAATCGTTTATTCTCTCGATACCGACCGATAATGTTTAGTGAGTGAAAAAGGCTCGAATGCATCAAACTAGTCGCGGAGTGGGAGTCGCCCGCTACGCGAGGGGAAAACTGTTTACCTTGTATCTTTCGCGCGTCGCGTAGCGGGCGACTCCCACTCCGCGACTAGTTTGATGCATTCGAGCTTTTTTGCTCCTGTTTGACGCCATTTACATAAAAAACAAAAGATATACTGCAAATTGAAAGAACATCCAGATAAATCTTAGCCCAGTGATATGATTTCAGGGCATATATTCATAAAAACTTAAGTTATCATAACAATTTTGTCAATTGACGAGTAAACTTCATCTTTTTTCTTTAACGAGTGAATTGGAAATACATCCAATAATGTACTATATTTCCTCTCTTGAATCCAAATATGAATCCTGAAACTCGCTAATCTCTTCGTTTTCTTGATATTCACTGCACTTTACGTCTGAAATGCTTCCTCTAGTGCAAACTGATGATCAACTGATAAAATATTATTTATTCACCACCATCCTATAAAATGGTGACCTGTGAAAGAACTTTTTAGAGCTGCATCCATAAACACAGCAATTAATAGTGTTCTTCACTGTATTTTCTTTAGTCATCTTTAAATCAGATTAAAAACCAACTAACTAGACAAATATTATAATAAACACACAACACAAATCAAATTTCTTAAGGCATTCTTAGGCACAAACAATCGAATGTCATATTACGCGTTTTCGAATACTCGTTTCGGGATAGTTCTACGTAACGCCGCTAGGGTCGCACAGAGTTGTATTTTGCGCAATAAGCGAAAAAGCAAAATTTTGGATTTTTTTGGCTATTTTTCGCTTCTCAAAAAAAACCTAAGACGATTCAGAAGTGGAATTTATCATGAAAAACATGTAGAAACTACCTATTGCATGACTGCACAGTCAGATTTCAGGTAGTATTTTTGTCACGTAAAAAACCTCTATTGCTTGGCCTAACCCGGCTACATTCTGTAACGTTGACTTTACTTTACGTTATGACAGCAAATACTGCCAACTTCAGATAAACAAACAAACGCCTACTATGCGCTCAAACTTTCGTGAACGCACTATATGTCTATGCAGTTTTATTTGGACTAGTGGATTTTTTTCTATTTTTGTCGTATTTAAATGATCTCAGCTTGACTTCTGACGAATTTGATTTGACAAAAGAAAATTTTTTCAGTTATAAAAAAGCAACCAACATTGATCTGCCAGTTCGCTTCTCCTCTGGACGTGGACACTCACAACAAACCGGAGGTAAGTAAATATTGAACACGGTGATCTATTTTATCAGATAACAGAATTCTATTCGGCTCTATTTGTTTATCCGATGTCGTATATTATTTCATTTCGTTTCGCATTCAATTAAAGCGAATAATACTTTTTGCGTATCCCCCTTTTATCTATGTGTACTTTTGGTAGTTATTGTCCCGTTTGATCATGACTTGTTATGAAGAAAATAGAATTTCTATTTTCGACCATCAATCTTTATGATAATGATGCATTTTGTTAAGTTGCTAATAATAACAGTATTCGTTATCACAAGCGATTAGACATTAATCGAAGATTAGTTGTAAACAGTTTAGCTTTACTAGTCATGTTGATGGTGGTCTAAATATAGAGAGCGCTACCGGTCTGAATATTTCTGGAACATAGTCGTCCGATTACCGCTCACTACTACTTTTTCAGGAGGAAGGAAACGTATAAGACTCAAACTGGAAAGTACAGTAGAGACTCGATAATCCGGATCAATTAATGCAAGGGATGATCCGGATTAATGAAGAATCCGGAATACCGCGTCTTACAATTTAGTAAAGATGCAATTTAAAAAAACGGTTGAAATAAATATAGGCTTTATTATCCAAATCATAAAACAAATATATTATTTGGAATAATTAGATATTTTACGTTTTCTACTGTAAGGGAAAAAGAATGCTTAACAATAGCTTTCTCCTGTATATCTTTCAGGAGCTGAATATCAGTAATTGCCATGAGTTATGGAATAAACAGACTGCATCGAATTGATCTATGCTCTAAATGCATTTGCTCACATTATCCCCGTCTTCGAGGATCGAAAAAATATGTGCTAAAAGGCCTTTTCGGTATTTCAGTTTTGTTAATTTAATATCATTATGATCCATATGCTGTATCAAAGCTGTATGGTTTGGAGGTAGAAACATTCCATTCCATTTCACTAATTAATTATTCTTGTCTGACTTTTTTTGTCTTATACCATTGTGCACTATTATATACCAAAAGAACGCCCGATCGTCGTCATAGAAATTGAGTTACGACAAGTTAGAACCGTAAACCACGTATGCAACGATCGGAAATTCGGATTATTGAGTCTTGCAATCCGGATTATAAGGACATAATACAACCTTGACGGCAATCCGGACTAGTAAATATCCGGATTATCGTTCTCCGGATTATCGAGTCTCTACTGTATATGCCTTCATTAAAAGGCAAATTCGGTTGATTGGTATCGAAGTTACTTTGATTGAACATTTTCAATATGAAGGGTTTTCCAATAAGAGATGTTATTTTAATATTCAAAGGAAAATGCCATTTTTCAATATAAATGATCGGATGTTTAGTTCATGATAAAGAAGAAGCTATTTCGTTAGTAGTGGAAAATAACATTAGGCAAATTACCACCACGACCACGCTTGCAGGACCATATCCTTTTAATGAAATTTTTTCATAACCAAATCGCAAATTGGTTGCCCTATGTCCTCGATAGACTCACGAAATCCATCTTCGACGTCTTGAATCTACGCTGGGCTATTGGCGTAGTCCTTCTCTTTCACGTGACCCCAAAGGAAGAAGTCGCAAGGTGTCAAATCACAAGATTTCGGTGACCAATTGTGATCACCTCTGCGAGAGATAACACGGTCTGGAAACTTTTCCCCCAAAAGATCAATGGTTTCGTTGCTTGTGTAGCACGTAGCGCCGTCTTGTTGAAAGTAAACGTGGTCCAGATCAATACTATCCAAATTCAACCATAAAAGATCATTAATCATCTCTCGATAGCGCAATCCATTCAGCGTAACTGTTCTTTACCACTTTCGCCTACAGCAGCAAAATTAACTTAACCTACAAAAACTGTTGAAAATGACCACGTCTAGCCAGTGTAAAGCGATTCATAATAGTCAAAGATAAAATGTTAATTGCTAATACATCACAAAACGAATTCAAATGAAAACCGTGTTTTATCTGTATTCCTTTACCATCTGAACTTATCAATTTTAAGTCAAAAAACTGGTCGTTTTTAGTAATTGGAATGTTGTTAAACAAATTTGAAAATAAATTGTACCTACTTAGTGAACACAGTGCGGTACGCATTTTCATTCAAACTATTATTAATTTTAAAAATATGAAAAATGTTGTTCGCCTTGTATCTTCGAAACAAAGAGGTTTTTCAAAAATCATCAAAGGACAAAACATGCTTAAAATAATCCAAGGAACAACCCCCTGAATTTTTGCCGCATGTTTAGGAAACACCCTGTATACTATATTCAATGCATCAGACAGAGAATTTTGCCGCCCAGTTGAACAGTTGTATATTATTAGGGTTGATGTTCTGCATTTTAAACGAAATAAATGACCCATTGTGAATAGTGTAGTAAGCTTTCAGTTATCGTTGGGAGTGACCTCATTCAAGCAGAACGGTAGGCAACCTAAAGTACTCGAATTGATCGTGTCCCCGTATTACTCGATTAGAGTAGTTTAGGTTAGGTTAGGTTGTATGTGGTGCATTGAATAACGTATGTTTCATATGTTAATTTCCATACCTGTATATGTAAGAGCGCGCAATAGCTTATGACTTCACGTCAAGGTTCCTTCAATTAATTTTTATTTCAGGCTGTCGTACTAGAAGGCAAATATTGGAAAAGAAAATTGCATGCCGTAACTGCAGAGTACAAAAAATGGCGAATGTTCCACAGGCATCACTCCTTACTCCAACAAATGTCCAGAGACTCTCAAGATACTGTAAGTGAAATTTTCCTCATTTTATGAGGGTGCGAATATAAATAGATCTCATACAATATCAACATTTTCTCTTTAGTTTTATTGAATCTGGGATATTTTGACCGAATTGTTAAATTTTTATAAAAATTATTACATTTTTCACATTCTAATAACCGCCGACGATTATTTCAGTATAATTCTACTTACAGATAATGAACGAAGTGGGTCTCTGGGACTCTCAAAGCAACGAAAGTGTCCATATGCTGGTGGACGAAGATTATATGGATCTCATGAGCGACACTTTGTTCTCAACTATAGCAAATCAACCTTTCCATTTTCCTGATTCCAGAGAAATTGGTATGAACCTTTCTATCATTTTTTAAATAATTATTAAATATTAATAAATATAAATATAAAATAATATAAATTAATAAATATTAACAAATTTTTAATACGCGATTTTCGCTGAAGTTGATAAAGAAAAATTTCTATCTGGAAATAAAACAATCTAATGTTTCAGAGTGTATATTTCATAGTGAAAAATTACAGTTTTCATGATCAAACTAATAGCGGTTTTCTTTTCCGCTAATTGTTGCAACACTACTTCGAAGTCTAATCTATTGCAATTTTAACAAAAAAGAGAACTTCGCAGCAAAACCCTTATAGCAATTTTTACGTTCATTCAATTCTCTTGTTAAATAGTAAATTATAACAAGATAAACCCATACTCTGAAGTTTTTCCTCCCACTCAAAGCAGTATGTCCCACTCGAGTTTCATCAGCAGGAACAGTTCTTGTTGTGTTTCTTCTTTCTTCACTTCGATTTTCTCAGATCCAGAATTGATCTCAGTCTCTCTGCAAATCGATCTCTTAATCCTTCGATATAATCAACCAATCCATACTAATATTATAAATGCGAAAGTAACTCTGTCTGTCTGTTACTCTTTCACGCCTAAACGGCTGAACGGATTTTGATGAAATTTGGTATGGTGATAGATGATAACCTAGAAATGGTCATAGGCTATAAATAATCACGCCATCGTTCTTAAGGGGTAGGCAGTAGGCAGTTAACTAAATTGTGTTAGTGATTTTTAGTCGTTTTTGTTGGGGCTTTTGCTCTTTCACGTCTAAACGGCTGAACAGATTTTGATGAAATTTAGTGAGGTAATAGATAGTTACCTAAAAACGGATATAAGATGAAAATGATCACGTCATCGTACTTAGGGGGTAGGAAGTAGGTAGAAAACTGAATTGAGTTAATGATTTTTTTTTATGATTTTTGCTGGGAGTTTTGCTCCATCATGCCTAAACGGCTGAACGGATTTTGAATAAATCTAGTTAGGGGATAGATAGTAGCCTAGAAAAGGATATGGGCTATTAATATTCATGCTATCATACTTAAGGCGTAGGCAGTAGGCAGAAAACTAATTAAGTTAGTGATTTTTAATCGTTTGTTTTAAAAGTTATCTCATTCACGCCTTAACGTCTGAACGGATTTTTATAAGACTTGGTTAATATAAAGATAGGATCCTAGGCACGGACACAAGCTACTTTTTACGTCGGGAAAATACCTCATTCCCGCGGAAATCTAGCGTGATCGTGTCAAGAAGCGCATGACGCCATAGCTACTGAAATGATTTTGATGTTTTTTTTTAACTGAGTGTTTCGAAGACTTCAAGATAGTATTTGATCACAGGATCGGATGAACAGAGACCGATTTGATTTCATTAATAGATGAAAAAATATTATTTTTCATCTCCTCCCAAGTTTATTCGATTTATTTTCAAAACGATAGGTTATGAAAAAGAGTGGTCAATACGGCGTATGTAGAGAATTAATTAACCTTTAAAATGAGGTATCAAACATTCTGATCGGATGATGACAGAACGATTCCTTTTCATTAAAAGGTGAAAAAATGTCATTTTCCATCTCCTCCCAAGTTTGTTCGATATATTTTCGAAACGGTAGGCTATAGAAAAAAAGTGGTCAATAGGGCGTTTGTAGAGAATTAATCATCACTACATAGTATAAAACAAAGTCGCTTTCTCTGTCCCTATGTCCCTTTGTATGCTTAAATCTTTGCAACTACGCAACGGATTTTGATGCGTTTTTTTTTTAAAGATAGAGTGATTCAAGAGGAAGGTTTATATGTATAATAACATCAATTAAATAGTATAGAAGTACTGTTATTTTTGAGGTTTCTAATGTGATGTCCGTGCGAAGCCGGGGCGGGTCGCTAGTGACTCATAATATAAAACTACTTCATCTTTACCAATGTCAACTTTCTTTATAGCTTCGCTCACTTTATCAAATCTTTCCAAAATTGGACTCCATACAGCGAACATTATTGCGGTTTAAAGAGCTTAATTTTCAATCCTTTTGCTTCACTCCCAATCTTAGACCTGTCCCGCTCATCAATTTCACTCAAAGCTGCGACAACTTTTTTCCATTTTTGGTTCATGCTGTTGCAAGCTTCATATCTGGCCGACCAGCGAGTTGTAGTTTTCAAAGATGGCTATTTCTAAATTTTCATAGAGGAATGAAAGAAATTCATTTTATTCACCGAAAATTTGCCGCCCCTAGGCCATGGCCTATGTTGGCCTAGGCGGTAACAGGGCACTGCTTCGTACTCTTTTATTCTACACTACTCATTAATTACAATCAAAACTCGATTCAAATAATAATGTTATTTGCAACTTGAATCGCCCAATGATATTCCAAAAAACAACTTTTGATAAAAATTTTCACTTTGCAGCTAAGGCTGGATTGGCGGATTTCATTCAACCCAGTCTGGGTCCGTTGCAACCAAATCTGGATGATTACATGGATACTTTTGAACAAGGTTGTATATTTCAATATATCTAACGTTCTTTGGTACGATGGTAATGTTTTTCAGAGTTAATGTTATCAAAGTTACCGACTGTACCTGAGGAGCAACATGAATCTATATACAAATCATCAGTAGGATGGCCATACTCAGAAATAGATTTAATCACTTCTGCCACTACCATATCAGTAAGTTTCTCAAAATAATGTCTACTTTTATTTGAATAGCATTTTATATAGAATATATAATAACTGCGGTTATCATTGGTTCAGCCCTTGGTTATTCCTATACAGTAGAGACTCGATAATCCGGATCAATTAATGCAAGGGATGTTCCAGATTAATGAGGAATCCGGAATACCGCGTCTTACAATTTAGTAAAGATGCAATTTAAAAAAACGGTTGAAATAAATATAGGCTTTATTATCGAAATCATAAAACAAATATATTATGTGGAATAATTAGATATTTTACGTTTTCTACTGTGAGGGAAAAACAATGCTGAACAATAGCTTTCTCCTGTATATCTTTCAGAAGCTGAATATCAGTAAATGCCATGAGTTATAGAATAAACAGACTGCATCGAATTGATCTATGCTCTAAATGCATTTGCTAACATTATCCCCGTCTTTGAGGATCGAAAAAATATGTGCTAAAAGGCCCTTTCGGTATTTCAGTTTTGTTAATTTAATATCATTATGATCCATATGCTGTATCAAAGCTGTATGGTTTGGAGGTAGAAACATTCCATTTCACTAATTAATTATTCTTGTCTGACTTTTTTTGTCTTATACCATTGTGCACTATAATATACCAAAAGAACGCCCGATCGTCGTCATAGAAATTGAGTTACGACAAGTTAGAACCGTAAACCACGTATGCAACGATCGGAAATTCGGATTATTGAGTCTTGCAATCCGGATTATCGTTCTCCGGATTATCGAGTCTCTACTGTATTTTGTCCTAGAACGAATAACTGGCCCTCGGCTCTTGTCGCTTGAATGCGGTTTCTGGTTATTTGTCAATTGTCAATATAGGTTATATTTATATTTTTATGTTTTATACAAAATTCGATTTGCAAATGTAAATTATTATGCTTCAAGTTCAAGTCCATGCATCCCAAAGTATTAATGTTAGAAACGTGGATTCAATGTAACGATGAACATGTGTTTTTCAAAATGTTTTGCTTGACGAAAAAAAAGTTTTCTTGTTCTGTCAGAAATGATTCGAAGAGAAAATATTACCGAAAAATATAAAGGAGGACACTATCCAATAGATTTAAATTGACATGTATTGATATCACTGTGATATTTGGCTACATCTCACATGTCACAGTAAAGTTTGCTATTAATAAAACTTTTTTTGGGAACTTGAACACAGATTCACAATTTTTTGTAACAGTCGAGAGCTATTAATTGTAATACAAAGCTTTTCCCATTATTCAAGTAGAGAAAGAATGTTTTGTTATCTTCAAACAATATCAGAAATCTTTAGGAACTTCGGACAATTCTATTTTAAATAATATTAAAAAGTCAGAAACTTTTGGATGCGTTAATTTCCGAACCGAAATCAGATATTTCAATAGATAAGTTTAATTCCTAAATGAATTAAACCAAGCCAATAATTGAAATTGTTGAAATAGTTTTCTCAATATAAATCGTAACGTGGCTGAGCTCATGAATAACATAATATCTTCTTCAAGTATGCTTCGTCAGTCAACAACTTTTGAAATTTGCCGCGTACAACCTTACTTTTCTAATAACCAGAAGTTTAACCCAGCTCTGGTCATTTGCGGTTCAAATCAATGACGTCGAAGGGCTAATTCATGATGTCATTACTTTGAACCAAAAATAACCAAAACCGCTTGAATGCCATTGGTTAATCAAAATGATAAATGGTTATCCGTTTGAAATTGATTATAAGAACCTTATTATTTGAAGATATTTGCTCATAAGTTATTTTAAATCAGCGGAACCATCCACCAATCATATGTGCTCATCCACAACTTCTTTATTATTTTCTTCAATATTTTAGAAGAATTTTGGAAAAAAATTGATTATTGTATTTTATTATCACAGGGTACTAGCACGTCTCAAGCTCAATTTAGCCAATCGGTGCTATCAGTCAATGTAGAGAAGCCACAAACTTTACCTCCTCAACCTCTGCAAACTCCCAACTTTCAACAAATGCTTCTGCCAATAGAAAGTTCCTATTCACAAAGGCAACCTCCGGCAGGTAGGTTATTTTTTATTTGCAGTTGATTTCTATGAGTATAGTCCGTTCACGAAGCTGTCGGTAGTCCATGGAAATTTGGCATATTCCACTGTGTATAATAAAATTTTAGGTTATGTTGTTTATTTTCTTCTCAGATTGATACGCAATGTTGTCAATATAACATAGAGTTCTCTGATAACTCTGAAGCTTCGTCGGACAAGGCCAGGCACAAACGCCTACTTTGCGCTCAATAATATGTGAACGGAGTATATACAATAGTCCGTTCACAAAAGTTTGAGCGCATACTAGGCGTTTGTTTATTCATCTGAGTTTGGCAGTATTCGCTGTCATAAAGTAAAAAAATCAAAGTCGCCGAATGTACCCGGCCTGGCCGACAAGATCCTGAGTTATCAGAGTACTCTATGTTATATTGACAACATTGTGTATCAATCTGACAAGAAGATAAACAACATAACCTAAAATTTTAATATACACAGTGGAACGTGAAACAGTCGTGAACGGACAATACAGATTTGAAAATTCACATCTGAAACATACGATATACAATGCATCAGACAGATAATTCTTCTGTCTAGTTGCACAGATGAATAGTCGAGTTAAACACGTGCTGTAACTGAATGAATTCCGTTGACTTATTGCAATAACCTAGTCTTGTCTCTCTCTTATCGCAGTATGGTATAGAATTATTTAATTTGTCAGGCTGCCCGTAATACTCGATTCAAGTATTTACTGTTGCCTACCATACTAAATGAATTATGCTCCTCCCAACGATAAAAGAGAGACAAGACTAGCATATTGCAATAAGACAACGGAATTCAGTGTGTTACAGCACGTGATTGTCTTGACTATTCATCTGTGCAACTGGACGGAAGAATTCTCTGTCTGATGCATTGTATATCGTATGTTTCAGATGTGAATTTCCAAACCTGTATATGCTGTTTTGCTATAGTTGTGCCCAAATGTCCGTTTCGAATCTTGAGCCGGGAGTTGTTTTTAATGGCTTCCGTGAATGTCACCAATGAATAATCCGAGGTTAAAAACGATTCTGTCTAGCCGCCCGGCTGTCTAACTTTCGATTAGAAGGAGATTACATTTTTTTTTGGGTCAGATAACTCAGATGTTCATAAAGTTTGATCGTTTCCATTTGATGGTTTCCGTGTTATGCTTTCAATTTTGTTTTAATGTTTTCAAAAATGAAAACTTGAGCATAAAAATTTAATCAGAATTCCTCGAATAGAAAATCTAAAAACTTTAAATTTGGTAAGGAATCGATCAAGTAAATCTCAAGTTATGTATATGTAAAATTTTGTTGATATTGTCGAAAATAGTAATGAAATGAAGTAGAAATTTTATAATTAGCTGCGCAAAAACGAAACAAATATACTTGTCCAAAATTTTTTGAGGAACCTTGAAATAGAAAATCTAGAAAAAATGTTTCCATAAACTTCTTAGTTCTTCCATCCAATGAATAGTAGTAGCTTGCACTCAATCTTAAGGCCGACCGTAAACACGGTAACTTCCGTACAACTTCAAAACTTGAAATTTTCAGGGTGAGTTTGAATAAGAAAGTAAAGTTCATGTGAAAGAGACCACCGGGAGGATATTAAAAGAAAACTCGAATATTATGAAATTTTATGGACTACAATATCTTGAAACATGCATTTTTTGTTTGCTTTTATAAATTCGAATAGTATATGGTTTGATGAAACTGTCCCTGTACAACTAGTAGTATTACAAATAAACTCGCAAAGAAATGTCGCATATTCTAATTTTACACTCTTATATTCATAGCACCTCCTCCTACATACCAGACAAATGTTATATCCAGAGCAAAGCCATCTCAACAACCTACAAAATTTGTAGAAAATCAGATGGTGCAGAACAATGCAATTTTCAGAAGTTTTCCAGAAACACCTCAAAATGTCCAAATGGGATTATGCGAGGATATATCAAGTGAGTTGGTAGAAGTAATTGCATTCGATATTGAAATTCTTAAATATTCACACATGAATTTCTTTCCTAACCTTAGTTTTACTCAGTGTAATTATATTCAACTTCGGTAATGATAGCTTAGATTGTTAGTATTTACCCTGTTCAGTTTTTATAGTATGATAATATTTGATATCAAGATTATTTTTTCAAACTATTTATTTGTTAATAATTATCATTATATTTTGGTTGGCAACGTTTCGGTAGTGTCCTTTTTGAAGCCTTCTTATTTGAATATAAACAACTTATTTGCCTGAATTTTCCCATTTTTGAGTGCTCGTTCTCTACCAACGAGTGCTATATCGTTTTGCCAAATGTACAGGTATAATCCATCCATTATACGTCTGTTCGCTTGGTCATAATAATACCCATTAATCACAATGAAAAATGAGTTATTATTCACTGCTGTCAGATGCTTCATAGATGCAGCTCTAATATTACATTCTTTAAATTCATATTTCTTCAGTATTTTAAAGTACTCTAACTAACAAATATGGATATACCTTGTCAATTGAGGCCAAATCTACTAATAACAATAAATTGAAGCAATTTGTATTGCAAAATATACAATGACAAATTCTCCGAAAATTTCTCCTGTGACAACTTGACTTTTTTCACACTTATTACAGAAAGATTTCGTTACAATCGTCAAATGTTAAAATATTCAAGAAATATATTCAGTACTTGTGGATAAAGTATAGTATGCTACTCAGGGATTTGGGCCACTCGCCTACGGCTCGTAGCCTAAACTTCACTTCGTGAATAATAGCTATCATTATACGATCGTTGTATAATATACTATTAATGTAAAATTCAAATAATTCGGTTATATCATACTTTTTATTGAATACTGTCTATTCATCATCTCTTTGATCTAGTTATATTAATTGATCTTTTAAATCAATGATTCTATTGATTGGCCTTTCCATTTATTATTGTCATTTTTTTTTCAAAGCTATAATTTTCATATTGTAATATATGTTATTCTTTCACAGCAACAAAAACTGCCCAACAGCCCCCCTTGCAGCCTCAAGCGATGAATGAAACTCCTCAATTCAAATTACCTCAAGCGACAGCAGATCTCCGACCCATTTCGAACCAAGGTTACAAATTTTCTCAGCCTCTGGCTAGACCCAACACCAAATTTACAACACCAGTTTCGCAGGTACACAACACATCGATGCACTATCCTTCAATGCAATCTCAAAATTATAATTCCTACACTCCTACCTATCAAGTAGTAAGTAGGTTTATGTTGGGTTTATCGTCATCGGTGTGAATTTGCAGTTCGAGTTTTGCTTTGGTGTAATTTAGAGTGTATTGATCGTTCACAAAAAATTTGAATCACTACACAGTACACACATGCCACTTACAAAGCGCTTCATTACAAACCGAAAAAAATAAAACACAAAGTCAGCACAAAATTTAACGAACAATCAATGTTCAATACAGGCGTGGACTAAAGTGTTATTGCTTTTGTTCATATGGTTAGGATATAACGCAATAACAAACAATAACTGTCATAACAAAAACTATGCAAACTCACAACGATTACGGTTGTGAATGAAACGAAATTCATAAATAAATGTAGTCGGGAAGTAAAGGGTTTTCCAATAAGAGGTGTTATTTTGACATTCAAAGAAAAATGCGATTTTTCAATATTAATGATCGGATGTTTATTTAATCATAAAGAAGAAGCTATTCCGTTAATAGTGGAAAATAACATCAGGCAAATGACCACCACGACCACGCTTACAGGACCATATCCTTTTAATGAAATTTTCTATAACCAAATCGCAAAGTGGCTGCACTATTCCCTCGATAGCCTCACGAATTCCATCTTTGAGGTCTTGAATCGACGCTGGGCTATTGGCGTAGACCTTCTCTTTCACGTGGCCCCAAGGGAAGAAGTTGCAAGTTGTTAAATCACAAGATCTCAGTGGCGAATTGTGATCTCATCTTCGAGAGATAACACGGTCCGGAAACTTTTTCCACAAAAGATCAATGGTTTCGTTGCTTGTGTGGCCATAAAAAAATCATTAATGATCTCTCGATAGCGCAACTGTTGCTCCAGCCTCATTTTCGAAAAAGTAAGGTCCAATGACGCCGCTGGACCATAAACCGCACCAAACAGTCGCACGTTGAGGATAGAGAGACTTTTCAACAATAACTCTTGAGTTTTCCGATCCCCAGAAACGACAGTTTTGCTTGTTGACGAAGCCACCGAGGTGGAAATGGGCCTCATCACTCAAGCTGATTTTTCGATGGAATTCCGGATCATTTTCATGTGTTTGTTGTTGATGATCGGCCGGCTTGAGTTCTTGTGTTGACCGAACTTCATAAGCCTTAAGAACCAAATCTTCATGCAAAATACGGTGTAATGACGTTTGTGGAATGCCTAATTCCAAAGAACGACGAGACATGGTCAAACCTAGGTTTTCTTAAACACTTTCTGCTACAGCAGCAATATTCTCGGCTCTTCTTGAGCGACGTGCACGGGTTTTATTCTTCACATCACTTACTTGTCCCAACAGCTCGAATTTTTCCATCAATTTCTTTATTGCGGTCCGACGGCCCAAAAATGTTCGAGTTTTACGAACCGTCTCTGACAAACTTTCACCATTTTTATAGCGAATTTTAATAATTTCAATGCGTTCTTGAAGCGTGTATCGTTCCATTTTCATTTATGGCGTAGTTTCTATTTGTCAAATGTCAAAAAATGACAGCTTCAAAGTGACATTTACCGAAATAGCGGGCTATTCAAAATAACATCTCTTATTAAAAACCTTTTATGTCAATGTAGATTGATAATTCCTCCAGAAAGTGAAGTTATCAATCGTAATGATATTTATACCGGTATGGAAATTCACATCGGAGACAGACGAGTTTTAATGCATCAGAGAGAGAACTGGGCAATCAAGTTGGACAGTGGAATATCTGTAAGATTTAGCGCTCTACCATAAGAATAAAATGAATAATCAACCACGAATATTGTTGTTGTCTTTCTTTTATCATTGGGAATGGCAACCTAAAGTACTCGCATCAAGTATTACGGGCAGCCTGATGTATTGAATATCAGATTCGAGTACTGAAGGTTGCCAACCATGCTTAAATTAGGCCACTCCCAACGATAAGAGAAAAATAACATCATTTGTGGTTGATCGTTCATAAAGAATATAGTAGTAGTTATTAAAACATGGTCTATTTGCCTAAATGTAAAAATTATAGCAGATAATTATTGCACTCAGCTGAATTACGAACTGCAAAACCATCTTGAGGCATGTTGGGGTTATTGAATCAAACAATAATAACATTCTGCTTAACCACATAATTAACAGTTACTTACATGTCATCTTAATCGGTCTATTTCAGTAATTTCAGTAGACTTGATAGAAGGTGAAAATCTCGATCATTTTCTTCATTGTAAAAGTGTATTTGGAAATACTATAATTGAATTGGAAATGGCTTGTTCTCCATTCATAATAGAGTCTTACACTATAATTTAAAATCCGATATTTGGAAAATTTCAATTCGAAAACCTTGCGTAATCGAAAATACATAGTGTGATAAATATTACTGTGTCATAATTTTTATGCTAGCTAATACATCAATTTCTGTTTTCACTTATTTTTGAGCGCTCGTTCTACTCAAACGAGTGCAATATAGTTTTGTCCAAATGTCTGTAATTTTGAATTTTGGGCGGAAAATGGTCTCAAACCGTTCGACTAATTCTGTCCGTGGGCCGTTCGTCCTGTCGTAAGCACAATAACTTTCGAAGGGATTGTCCTAAAGACCTGTAAGCACAGATTTTTTTCCAAGCACTAAAACCTCAGCGTAAAAAATACTTTTTCACCAGTCTCACCAAGATAACCTTCGTTGTTTTAATAACATTACACTGATTATAACTTGAAATATTATTTAAGTGGAGGGACTTGAAATTTTTAAACCAAATCCTTTTTATTGTAGAAAGATGAGAATATTAGGAATTCAAGAAATAGTGGACCTTCAAGGACGAAACACCGCTCAAGATCTTCTACAAGGGAACCTATAAAGAGGCCTCCCCTCTTATCTGCTGCCAGTGATCCTGCCTTATTGACGCCTACGAATAGTGTGTTACTAACTCAATTACTAACAAATAGTAAGTATCTACTTTTGAGGTAAATGTAATTCATTGTAACGAATCAAATAAAATGTTTCTAAATTGTATATTTCATGTATTGTGTAACAATAATCTGACATTTTTCTTCATGCGTTTTAGATTTACATGCACATTAAAGTATTATTTCTCAATTTTATAGGTTCTAATGACTCCACGCAACAAAATGGTGGTAGCAGTGTTCTTTTGACCCAGCTATTGACGAATAATGGTGAGTATTGTCAGCTCTTGCTGAAATGATGTCTATCCTCTATTTTCATTTTAATGGTTAAGGGCTACCGTGGTAATAAACCTAGGGTTCCACACACCTGTTTAAATAACAGCAGTCATTATTTCATTGCAAACTGCAGCTCATTTTTGACAGAAACTATCGACCGAATATAAACGAATTATTTGATTAGCAAATGGAGCCTGGTAAAACCCGAACGATAAGACAAAGACAACTGTGCATAATCTGCATAGGTCCATATGATTCCTGCGCGAAACGTGGCACGTAAATCTTCGATTAGATCGCTGCTTAACTGTACGGCAAAATTCTCTCTCTAATGCATTGAGTTTCGTATCTTTCCGATGTGAATTTCCAAACTTGTATACTTAATCAATAGGAGTAGTCCTATCATTCACTTGATATTTATAGTCATTATTATTCATTAATAATAATGTACTTTATTGTATATTAACGGAACTCGTGTTTCAGCATCTGAAAATTCGAATTTGTACAGGCAGAATCAGAGTTCTGTACAGAACAGTAGTGCGATAAGAATAAAAGAAGAGAGTGGTTTATCTACCTATTTGACTGATGCGCCCGCCACTACACTCATTATAACATCGCCTGTCACCTTCAACTCTGTGCCATCACCAACAACAGATCATGTAAGTAGAATTCAATTACGATCAGCCATATTCTGGAATTTGAAATCGAAAATACACACATTGTCAAAAGTCTTAAAAATCTAGATTTTTAAGAATAACTTTGCTATCACCTGACATGATGCTACCCTCAGAGTAAAAAGTAAACCTATACTCCGTTCAAATATAAGAAGGAGCTTTGTAAACAAACAGAATCGTCTGGTTTGCGCACAATAAAGCTCCTATTGGTCAAACTGTCATAAAAACGCTCCCTTCGACCGCCCTAAGAGACTGCCAGGATCGTACTCGGAACGGTCTGTGGATGGTACTGGATAGAGAAAATCTTTTGACAAAGTATGTACAATGTGGAAACAAATGGAATAAATTCGATAAGGAATAAACGAGAGCGTGTATACAGTGTGTTTGGTCATGACTTAGCGATAATTTAAGGTCATCAAATATACCTAATTTTATCAACAAAAACACCCAAACTTGGAAGTTTACCCCTTAGTTTTGGAGTAGCCCCCATTTTAAGTTTACTTTCTTATTTTCGTTGACCCTTCCAAATAATATCGATTTCTTTGGACATAAAGGTCCTACAGATGTGAAAAAAATTTTTTTTGGAAGATGATACTACCACCTTTCATTGAAGGATAGCAATATAAAAACATTCAACTTGAAAACGCCAAAAAAATTCTTTAAAATAATTCATAGTAAAAATATGTACTGATTTTCTTAGTAAATCCGCAATTGTACAAGAACTAGCACATTGAAATATAATTTTTTTTCAATGATTCAACACGCAAGGATATTAGCTACAAAACAGCACTAACATCATTTCTGTAAGTCACATAATTTGAGAGTTATTGCTGTTTGAACATGATCACTACGCGAGCAAAAGACACAAGACAGGTCGTCATGAAGGCCACTGCCTGTCTACATAGCAGAAGCGGCCATTTTGAGCAATTTTTATGATTTATTTGTTTGTTGATCAATGTTGATTATCGAAATTACAGTAGTGAGATTTTTTTTATTTCATCAATTTTCATGTGACCCATCTTCGAACAGCAATTACTTTCCAAATATGTAACTTACAGAAATTATGTTGGTATCGTTTTGTAGCTAATATCCTTGCGTGTTAGCTCATTGAGAAAAAATTATACTTCAAGATGCAGGTTCTTGTACTATTACGAATTTATTAGGAGAATCAGTAGGTACATTTTTTTACTAACATTTTTTTAAAGAATTTTTTAAGTTAAATGTTTTCATATTGTTCCACTTAAATGAAAGGCAGTAGTATCATGTTTCAAAAATCATTTTTTTCACATCTGTAGGACCTTTATGTCCAAAGATATCGATATCATTAGGAAGGGTAAACTCAAAAAAAAAGTAAATTTAAAAAGGGAGCTTCTTCAAAACTGAGGGGGTGAACTCCCCAATATGGGTGCTTTTGTCGATGAAAATTAGGTACAGTAGAGACTCGATAATCCGGATCAATTAATGCAAGGGATGATCCGGATTAATGAGGAATCCGGAATACGCGCCTTACAATTTAGTAAAGATGCAATTTAAAAAAACGGTTGAAATAAATATAGGCTTTATTATCGAAACCATAAAACAAATATATTATTTGGAATAATTAGATATTTTACGTTTTCTACTGTAAGGGAAAAAGAATGCTGAACAAAAGCTTTCTCCTGTATATCTTTCAGAAGCTGAATATCAGTAATTGCCATGAGTTATGGAATAAACAGACCGCATCGAATTGATCTATGCTCTAAATGCATTTGCTTCGAGGATCGAAAAAATATGTGCTAAAAGGCCTTTTCGGTATTTCAGTTTTGTTAATTTAATATCATTATGATCCATATGCTGTATCAAAGCTTTATGGTTTGGAGGTAGAAACATTCCATTCCATTTCACGAATTAATTATTCTTGTCTGACTTTTTTGTCTTATACCATTGTGCACTATTATATACCAAAAGAAGGCCCAATCGTCGTCATAGAAATTGAGTTACGACAAGTTAGAACCGTAAACCACGTATGCAACGATCGGAAATTCGGATTATTGAGTCTTACAATCCGGATTATAAGGACATAATACAATCTTGACGGCAATCCGGACTAGTAAATATCCGGATTATCGAGTCTCTACTGTATATTTCATGCCCTTAAATTATCGCTAAGTCATGACCAAACACACTGTATGTCTGTTTCGGGATTTGAGCCGAAAGTGGGTTCAAACGACTCAGTTGGACCCGGCTATGAAAAATTCGAGATTCCGCCCGATTTTCTTCAAATCTATCCTGCATTGCCTTCACCTTAAATTTTTCTTCATTTTCAGTCGATGTTGAACTCTTTCAGCAGTTCAAACAGCCCTATCCTGGACCACGCATCTCAATGCTTGAATTCTCCAACGTCATCTCAGGGTTCTATAGGTTCACCGATTCCAGAATCGGGTAGTAGAGATCAGCGAAGGGTGGGTCATATACATGCTGAGCAAAAGCGGCGCTACAACATTAAAAATGGTTTTGATGTTATTCATTCTTTGATACCACATCTAAATCAGAATCCGAACGCTAGGGTAAGTATTTAGAGTTGTTTTTCATATCTAAGTTGGTCTTAGCCTTTTTTTCTATTGTTTCCTTTCAGTTGAGTAAAGCAGCTATGTTACAAAAGGGTGCTGAATATATTAGGCAATTGAGACAGGAAAGGGAACAGCTCAAAGAAGAGATGAACAATTTAAGGCAGCAAATTGAAAGTTTGAATACTTCGATCAGGTAATGAAATTTGTATTGAATACAAAGTTGTTATTGATAACGACATGGATTCTAATTTTCTTAATTTTTTGACACTTCTTTGAGTTTTATATTTTTGTGTATGTAAGGGGAAACGTTAGTTATTAATTTCGATGGACCACAGCTAATATTCTGATCCATAAGTTAATTCCGATATGATATCTACTGAATTTTTTTTCTAGTTTAACACATAACTGTTATTATAATAAATTAATTCTTTCAGTAATTGCCAGTCTATGTTACCTACAAATATAACTCCCATCAATATCAGGAGAGATGGTAAAATGCAAGAATTATTCGATGAATATGTCCGAAATAGAACAGTGGAAAATTGGAAGTACTGGATTGTATCCTTTTTATGAATAAAATATTTCACTACCTTGGCTCAAAGCAGTTTAAGGTACATCACTACAACATGATTTTGAAAAATTATTGTAAAATTGAATGATGAACCAACGTTATTGTGAAACTTCCTTAATAATAAATAGTTCAGCTTAATCTTCAGGCCTTTATTGGTGTCTTTCAATAATGTGGTTTCCACATCGAGTATGGAAGATTTATACAGGTCAACCATTCTATGGGTAGAGCAGCATTGTACTCTTGGAGATCTCAGACCTGGTGAGTTACCATTACATTATTATTATTCCCGACATGAAAACGTTATATTTAAACGAAAATATCTTGGCGTAGAAGTCAGAAGTTAAATACTTAGGAATAACACTGAATAGTAAACTTCTGTGGAATAAGCATGTTGATACTGCTACTGGCAGAGCTAAAAGGGCTCTAATGGCGTGCAGACGTCTATGCGGCAAAGATTGGGGTTGTAACCCAAAAATACTGCAATGGATGTACGTCATGATTGTGAGACCTATAATCACATATGGGGCAGTAGCCTGGTTTGCCAAGGCAAGTCAGGTAAGTATGAGGAAAAGGCTCGATAAAGTACAGAGGCTTGCCCGTGTGTGCATCACTGGAGCTATGAGAACGTGCTCAACTAGGGCACTTGAGGTCATTATGGATCTCACACCTCTACATCTAGTGGTTGATAGGGTAGCACATGAGGCTATCCTCAGAATATCTAAGGAAGGTACAGGTAATGCTAGAATAAAGAATCAGAGAGTCTGGTCCTCTCTGAACAACTACATCTCATCTGCGAACCTCCCTAGTGATGTAATGATCAAGAAAGCAAGCACTGAGAACAACTTCAGTACATTGCTAAGTAAAAGAGAGGAATGGCAACGGGAACATACCGACTATAACCTCAAAGAAAATACCGTAAAATGGTATACAGATGGTTCTAAAACCTCTACACAAGCTGGCGCTAGGATATACGGGGCAAGTACTAGGTGTACACTGTCGCTAGGCTCCTGTATGAGCGTCTTTCGAGCGGAAATCTTAGCCATTGCAAGATGTCCAGATATAAATCTAGAAAGAAACTATCGGAAGTGCGATATAGCCATTCACTCAGATAGTCAAGCTGATATGCACCGAGCTCCTACGTCATCGACTAAAAGATGGTTGGGAGTGCCGAAACAAACTCAATGAGGTAGGCAAGAAAAATGAGGTCTTTTTAATCTGGGTTTCCGGCCATTCGGGAATCAAAGGAAACGAAGAGGCCAATACACTTGCCAAAGAGGGCGCACGAATGTCACTTATTGGTCCAGAACCCTTCTGTGGTATAGATAGGTAAATGTACCTATAAGAAAGAGTTTCTGGAGAAGGAGAAAGCCGAGAGGGAAAAACTCTGGTGGAATCTCCTAGGGATGGATCATTCCACTGAGTTCCTTCGGAACTTTGAGACAGCGGGATCCAAAAGATATATGGACCTTGGTAAGAAGCAATTACACCTCCTCACTGGCTTTCTTACAGGACAGTAGGACACTGTCTCCTCAGGAAGTTCCTGTTGAGGATGGGATTATCGGACACTGACGAGTGAAGGTTCTGTGAGGAGGAGGAAGAAACCCCCATTCACCTAGTCACGGAATGCCTAAGGATAGAATACCTTGGGCGAGAAACTTGTAAGAGTGAGGAACTAGCCTCGTTGAAGCCTTCACAGATATTTGATTTTCTCAGATCTCTGAAACTGGAAGGCGAGCTGTGAAGGGTTTGTCCAGAACAGCTCTGTAAGGGGGCACAATAGACCTTAAGGTCGCAGTGAACTGTAACCCCCTTTTAAACTAAACTGATCTACCATTACAACAATACTTTCATTTTTCTATTTTATTGCACTTCAGACTCACTGTCATTAATTTTGTAATGGATAAATGCATTAAAAGCTAAAAATTAAGTTGAATGATTATAATATCACATTGTGGGAAAAGTATTTTCGTGTTTCACGCATTAAATATTAGTAAAATATGTATTTTCAAAACATAATTCCATCATTTTCTATAACATGTTCAATGATTTTAACTTTAAATATTATTTTTTTCAGTTGTACTCAACTCTTTACGGTATCTCTGCACAAAAACTGAAATTCTTTCTGAACCAGAACGACTACCAGATGAAGCAAGGCAGTTGTGTTTATCATCAAAAAATAATCCTTCGTAACATATACTTTTTTTTCTTCAAGTTATGCAGTATGTATAATATTTTAATGAATGGTTCTGTATGCATAGAAGATCATACTCAGAAATGGTACATGAGGATTTGTATTTGAAGGTATCATAATTCTGTATAGCTCAGATGATTTCCATTGTTGATCAATTTTCATAGAGGTATTATTTGGTATTTCATCTGCGTACAAATGGGCAAGTGAATTGTGTAAAACACAAGAAAACGAAGAATGTAGACCTTTTCATGAAAACCCATTTTCATAATCAACATTTGCACAAATTTGAATATCAAAGAAGTCTTTTGGCATATTAAAGTTTCAATAAAAGAACTTTAGCCATTAAGCTAAGGTTTGAGATCAAGTGGTGAAATGACAACATTGAGGATTTCAAGCGTTGCTTTCCTAGTTTTTATATGTCTGAATAATCTCCTTAATCACTTCAGATGGAAGTGAAGTGATTTTGACGAATAGAAATTACTTTTTCGGATGTCAATCAACGAAACAATAAGGTTTGAAATCAGAATATCTACTAAAGTTCGGAAGGAAATTCTAAAAGTAATATGAATTATTCATTACTGGCAATGAAACCTGAGGATAATGATACACTTTCTGTTATGTTTAGAAGTGAATTGTAAACTTCTCACTCCTTTAATGCTAGTTTATGTTATTGTTGTGATGAACCGAAGTGATTGTAGAAATTAAATCGATTTTGTCAGAAAGCAACTTCAGTTAGAAGTGATGCGCATCAGTTCAAAATCACAAAATTGTCGAATATCACATCAACTGATTTTGCATCAGTTTGGAAGTGATGCAGCTTTTATATTCGGCTTTCCAGTCAGTTACTTTAAGGCCCTGGGCTTGAAGAACGCCTCTGCTATCGCGGAAACATGTTTATAATTTGCTGAAACAAAACTGTCAATTTCAACCGACTCCAGAATATATTTCTATTTATTTTCACCAATTTTTGTTATCAGCAAAGAAAACAAATGCCTTATGTGATGATTTTGAATAAGTTAGAGTTTCACTTTCTAGAAGTATATTAAAAAAGACAAAATGACAAGTTACCAATATTCAGGAAGGTGCATTTGGGATGAGATGTTCAAAAGTAATGGTTAAATCATTCACAGGCGATATATTCAGCAATAAGCTAACTGAGATATTTCTCTATTTGAATACGATGCGCTATACCACAGTTTATCGCCGCTACATTCAGTATGTCGCTCACATCGTTATTATGTCAAATAATAATAGTTTTTAGGTTAGATCAGAAACAATATCTTGACACTAAAAAGAAAAATTGAACAAAATTCCATTAAAAACAATAAGGGAACATCTTGAGGAGTTTAGGGCCACTCCTGTAAACTGAGAGATCATTAATTAATCAATCCATATTTCATATTGAAGTTAATTGTTTTTTTTTTGTCCATATGTATTTTTTTTTATTTCAAATTTTACCCTACAGTCACTTGTAAAATCACATATTCCAATCCAATGTATTATAATTTTGCCTGGCTGCAAGACTATACTGTCAATGGCCATTTGGCCTTTCAACATTCTTTTCATGAGAATAAGTTTACAAGCCGAGGAGTACCATATGAAAAATTAGATGCATTATGCGTTGTTGATCGTTGAATTCATTAAATATGACATATTGCACCCTCAAAAATATGCACTTTTTTATCAGGATCTTTTATTTATAACGTTTACTTTTTGTGCCATCATGAACGCATGATCAATCTTAAGACTTGAATGTTGGGATTTAGTGAATCTAACATAGTTTGTTGCCTTTAGTTTTTGATAAAAATGGTATGTGAGGTACATATAGGATTAAGTTCAAGAAGTATATTTAGGATTGAATGATTGTCAAGTACAAATGTTACCATTCAGATTGAGCTGACACTGTTAATATTCATGAAAAGTTGGAATATTTTCCATGTACAAACATGTCGACCAAAACCAGATAGGGTAAATTTGGTGCATTATTGTATATTGTGCAATTTTCACGAAATGTAAATTTTTTCAACTAGTGGTAGTGCCTTAAAAAGTGTGATACTTGTATTGATTTCCGAATGCTTGTTATATTCCTCTGATGAATTGGAGAAATGTTATTTTTAAATGGACGAGTGTTCAGTTGCAGCTTTTGGCAGGTGACAACTTTCAAATAACAATTATCATGATGAAGCATATATTTTGTTTATTCAGCAAAACATGCAAATATGGTGCGCCATAATTTATATGTCACGCTATAGACGGATAGAACAAGATTGATATATTCATTCTATAAAAGTTCGTCAAAAAATGTTAGGAAGATATAATCATGTTAAATTTTGTAGCATAAGAACTTGTGTTTTTGATTATCTTCTTTCTGGAGTAATGGAAATATATTAGTCGCAAAATTGCATTTTATGAGGAATATTATGAACATTTGGAGTCTTCTAATTAGTAATTTTATCATTTTGTTACTGTACTTATTAATAAAATAATTTTATGTTATTTCATAACAGTTGTTTAATGTCAAACTTTGTCACAAATTCATATTGTATTAAATATTTTTGTTTTATAAATTGCGTTTTTCTACATATAATTCAATATGAAAATTCTTATGAAATGTGAAGAACAAGTAGTCTCATATTGTGTTTACTTGCCGTATTTGTTCTGCTAAGATTGAAATTGCAGTATATCGTCGCTGATATGGAAGGGTATTTTCTGAGAGGAGATTTGAACATTAACGCTGGCTTACACGAACAGAAAAAGTAATGAAACGTATACTTTTACTATTAAATTTCTGTAAATCAACTGATATAAGCTCGGTAATCATAAATATGAAAGAAATGAACATTTTTGCAGACCCAAATCTAGTTTTTGATCCTGTTTAGGGAAATATTCATTCATTGAAACTAATTTCTCAAGCACTTCTCGTCACCTACTATCATTATGCTTTTATAACTGAAGCTCTATTTATATCGGTAGGGTTCACTAGCATACTTGGAAATACTCAATTTCTGATTTCAGTAAAGTAACTGTATACGTGTTGCTAGTAATTTAAAAGAATATTTGGAACCGAAAATTGGCCCAATCTTACAAGGGAAACTAGGAAGATGCACTATCCTCTACTGAAACCAGGCAAGTGTCTGTTTACATTGCAACTTCAAGCCAGTTGAGTAGAGTAAAATTGTAGAAGTGGGGACAGGTTGATAAAGTGTACACATGCTTTTTACTCAACTCTACCGTCACTAGCACAACCTGTTATAATTATGTTACTAGGGGAATAATCTTCGACTGAACTCTAATATAAATCGAGCTTCAAAACTTGTATCAAATACACAAATCTAAATTTCACTATACCTGATTCATTCTCGAAGAGATTTGAGAAACGAGCTAGAATGCTTCGAAATTGAAGTTGAGATATGGGATAAATCAATAATAAAAGGCTGTCGGTTTTTGAGAAATGTGTTTACTGTCAAACTTAAATTCAATTTACATAAAAAATATCTTCCTTACAAATTGTCAGTGTATACAACTGTACAATTTATTGATTAAATTTTAAGAATTACAATTCTTTCGCATCTTTCAAACGCCTTACTGCTGATAGAACTGTAGCAGCTGCTGTTGTTGAATACACCCATGTACCTCCAGAAACGATCCTTGCATATTTTACAGGACCATATTCCAACGACTTACCTCTTCATGGCATCCTTACCACAAAAACTGCAGGAATATTTACTGTGTTGGAGAATTTCCATCTTCTTAACAATTTTACGCAGGGAAGCACCATAACGGGTTCCATATTTACCAACAATTCCGACCTTTTTAGTGCGTTTGGCCATTATTAATTGAAAATGCAAACTACTCGTGCTCGAACGGAGGAAGGTTAGAAAGAACGAGAAGTCAATCGAATCGCCATGCGGTGTTGTTCAACCATAGATTTTTACTTCTAACCATAGAACTATTTTCAATGTCGCCAACATTATCATGAACCATTTGCAGGCGCTTTTCTGAAACTCTAATGAAAGAGAATTATTACGATTGCATTCTTCAATAGATTTTACAAATATATACGTAATTGGATCTGGATGTGAATGAAAAGTTTATAATCAAATTATTAGGTCCAAAAAACTTTCATATGCAAAGAGAACAGATTATAGAATTCTGTTTTTGAATAAAGGATTCTGCAATGTATATCTGAAGAACTGGCAACATGTTCTATGCTGGCAACCTCGTCTGCAGCTGAGTTGTTGTCAAAATTGACATCTCTTCTCATTCTTAATGCTCTAATTATGTTTTTTTTTCAAAGGATCGCTGCACTTATTGGAAAGCTCGATATTAATGAAGTATATATATTATCCATGATATTATTATAATGGAATAAAAACGATAGTGTTTGTTCTCTTTTAATAGAGGATTAATCTTTATATACGGCGTTGAACAAAAGGGAATGAGATTTCATTGGGTCTCCTTAAATAATATGATCATTTATTATGAGTAGCGTACGGTAAGAGTAATTCCCTCATTTTGGGCTATTTCATTATTATACATAGTTGATATTCATATGAGAATTCATTTTCTAGTAAAATGAAAGTAGCCACCTGCTCCATTCATGAGAGCGAAGACAGCATGAACAAACCAAAAATACAAAACAATACAGACATGACCTCTAGTACTACATCAATGACTTCAAGCCTCTCATCTCCTGTTGATTCAGGTGTACAACTTCTTGATAGTGAGAGTGAAGCTACTTCTGTTATGTCAACCAGCGGAGCAGGATGTGAGATGGAGTCTATTCTTGTATCAGATAATGAAAGCTCAGCTAAAACTGAGCCTAATAATTCAAAAAGACTCACCGTTATAGACTTAACTGACCCTATCAGTCAAACTGAGAGTCCTGGTAATATAAACGATAATAATATTGGAACCACACAAAATGAAATAGAAACTAATGAGCTTAAATGCCAAATGGATTTGTTCGAAAAAGAGTTTGGAATTGCAAGTATAAAGGAGTATTTTATGTGCGGCAAAGAAAACGTTGAAAATGTCTCCACTTTAGATTTATTCAGTGAAAATCTCAATTATGCTGATAAATTAGAATTATATGCAAAACAAAATGCTATAACAGGTTCTAACTCATCACCATGCTTACGGAAAAGTGGATTACTAGAATTTGGTATGCACGGAACACTGAATAAAAGTTTAAGTGATGATGTTTTCGAAATGGAGCACCCTATTCAAGGTAAAAGCTCATAGCGTTTATATATTTTTTGAGTCTTATTACGTATACAGGAGTTTCAATAACATAAATATCGCGTTCAGCTCAAAATATCAGGGGCACATCAGACCATAAAATCTCAGTGCTCAGAAAATTCATTAATAAATACATAGAAAAGAAAGATAACAAAACTATCTTTACCTGTTTCTTTAGAAAACATTTTTTATGCTTTTTGATGATATGTAACTTTGTACAGGTGGCCCAAATTAAATGATCTTTTTTCAAAATAATCAATTGCAAGCAAACAGAGCCCAGATATCTGAATTGGTTCTCAAGTTACAGGGCGTTTCTGAAAAATTGCTGTTTAAAAATTTGGCTAATCTCCTTTTCTATTGGAGATATCACGAAGATTCCAAAACTTTTTATTTTGTTAGTTTTATTGCCTAACCACTGCTTCAATCTGATCTGAAAAATTATTCGCCGCTTAAGTTCTAAAGAAAAAAGTTTGTGTTTTTAAAATGGAACACGCTATATTTCTTATCATTATGTATTTACTTATTACTAGCGGACCCAACAGACGTTGTTCGGCATACACAAAAATTCAGACAGAGTATATACATATATTACAATATGAAAATTATAGCTTTGAAAAATAATTACAATAATAGCCAATCAACAGAATCATTGATTTAAAAGATAAATAGAACTAGACCAAAAAGATGATGAATAGAAAGTATTCAATAAAAAGTATGAAATAATCCAATTATTTGAATAGAAAATATGCATAAAACTTATTTTTAGTTCAAGTGTTATTTTTTAAAATCAACTTTATTACTACTTGACATGCAAATAGTTGTTGTTCTGAAATATTCGTTCCCTAATTAGAAATAATTAAACTAAAATGCAAAAAAATTCCTGCGAATTTCAAAACACTCAAACGGCTATTATTTCGCGAACGGACTATATACTCCGTTCACGAAAGGTTGAGCCGTCAGTTGGCCATGACAATTTGACATATTCCACTGTGTATATTAAAATTTTAGGTTATGTTCTTTATTTTCTTGTCAGATTAATACGCAATGTTGTCAATATAACATAGAGCTCGTCGGACAAGGCCGGGTACATTCGGCAACGTTGACTTTATTTTACTTTATGACAGAAAATACTGCCAACTTCAGATAAATAAAGAAACGCCTACTATGTGCTCAACCTTTCGTGAACGGACTATATGTATAGTCCGTTCACGAAAGGTTGAGCCGTCGGTTGGCCATGGAAATTTGGCATATTCCACTGTGTATATTGAAATTTAGGTTATGTTCTTGTCAGATTGATACGCAATGTTGTCAATATTGCATAGAGTTGTCTGATAACTCGCAATCTCGTCGAACGAGGCCGGTTACATTCGGCAACGTTGACTTTATTTTACGTTATGACAGCAAATACTGCCAACTTCAGATAAATAAAAAAACGCCTACTATGTGCTCAACCTTTCGTGAACGGACTATATTCTATGACTGCTTGATTGGTCGTAAGAAAAAGGAAAGCCTTTTATTTTTTTCGGAACAATTTTTTTGGAAATATTTTGTTGTATAAACCAATTATAAAGGCAACAAAAAAGAATTATACAATTTGGTGCAGCCCTTTGAAAGATATTACATTTTGACGGTAACCATAGATCCTGTTTTATTAATATAGATTCATGATTATTTTGAAAAAAGAGAGAGAGAGTCCCTGAACATTTTTTCTCTAACCCTTATTGTTCTCAAGGTGCTCTACGCGAATTTGGGGCACCTTCTACTAAAATTTGAGTTTCCAATAACATTATATGAAAGAGCTTGGCTTTTAACATTTTCTCAGATACAAGAGCTCATTTAAATTAAGCAAATTTTTAATTCATCACTTTATTTAATCTGTTTATGGCATGTGTATTTGACGTTTATTATTTATTCACACCTCAGGCAAACTTGAACGCACTACAACAGAAGCAGACTTAATGAATGTCTCCTTGACAAGCTATGAACTATTGGATTACACATCACAAAATCTAGTTTTACCTGTGATAAACGATCCGATGAACGTTAGTATGTCTGAAGAAGTAAAAGAAAATTTAGTCGCTCAGTTGAAATCTAGCATTCACCAAGCAACAGAAAGTAATTTAAAGGAAGTACCAGTAATTGAGCCTGAGCCTAAGGCAACAGATGAACAGATTGTTTACCGTAGACAACGGAAGAAGAAGTCTAAATCAGATACCCCCAAGAAGAGAGTTTCTTTTCATGAGGATATTTTAAACAGTACGAAAATCGATGATATTCACATTAATCATGGCTTCATAACACATGAACCAGATGTCTCCTTTAGTTTCTTTCAAAGGGGATTTATAAGAAAACCCGATGTTGTGAAAGGAAGATATAGCTGGGCTGCTGAGGGTGATGCACCATATTATGAAAAGCCAGTATCAAGCAGAAAGACAAATTCAGATATGTATGTACAGAACCAGAAATATTCATCAACTTCGTCGAGTTCGACTGGGAGTATCTCTAGCTCCATAGATGAAGAAGATTCTTCTGATGAAAATGTGTCTAAAAAAAGTCCATCATTGACCCAACCAAAGTCCAGTTGCTTGAAGAAAACGTCAAAGAAAAGAACTATAGACACAAAGATTGTCCATGAAGAAATTAACATCCCTAGGCAAAAGTCTGATACCAATTTGCTTGATACTAATATTTTTGGAAGTTTGAAGAACATACTGACTTTTTCTACATCAGTTCCATTAGCTGAAAGAGGTAAGTTAGTTTGAGTTAGTTGTGGAGAATGGGGTACAACGCATGAATTTTTATGAAAAAATATGCATTTTTTATTGATATGTACAATACCACTTCAGATATTTGAATGAAATTTGTCGTACATGTAATATGAATCAAGAGGTATTTTTTAATGTAACATTTTTTTTTTAAATTATATAACAGTGGCGTTCGTACGTAATTTGACCTTCCTATTTTGACAGACATTGATGGTACGACAAAGATTTTTCCTGAAATAAAAAGCATTTTTGAAATTCCCAATCATTTCTTTCTAAACTTGATTTCTTGACTTTTTTCACTCCGATGCACGGAATTCGCTTAAAAAAATAAAAACCGTTTCTCTGTATGATCATACAACATCGTTAATACAGTAAAGACTCGATAATCCGGAGAACGATAATCCGGATATTTACTAGTCCGGATTGCCGTCAAGATTGTATTATGTCCTTATAATCCGGATTGCAAGACTCAATAATCCGAATTTCCGATCGTTGCATACGTGGTTTACGGTTCTAACTTGTTGTAACTCAATTTTTATGACTACGATCGGGCGTTCTTTTGGTATATAATAGTGCACAATGGTATAAGACAAAAAAAGTCAGACAAGAATAATTAATTAGTGAAATGGAATGGAATGTTTCTACCTCCAAACCATACAGCTTTTGTTGACGTTTTACCGTATTTAATACGTAGAGCTAGTGTGGACTGTATTTTACGTTGATGTTGCGAAAGCAGACACAATTACAGATTTCAGAACAGTAAGAAACTGAATGTAAAATGTCTTACCACTGACTATGGATGCTGGGGGCTTCCTTGAACTGGCAGGCCTGGAGGGATCCCTCAAAGTAAACAGGTCACTTTCCATATACTGGAAAACTGTTCTTTCCGACTTCAATCGAAGTCAACTTATTCTAAACCACTGTCTCTAACAGTTAATGCACTTTCAAATGATTGGTTCCAAAAAATTGCGAGATGAACCAGCGAAAATATCACTAATCGTTATTTAAACAAATTTACGATTGATATTCAAAAAAATGCGGAAAAGCGGCAAAACTTGATGTATATTTCATCAATTTCTCAAGACGATTGTTCTTGTCATACACAAAAAAGTTAATTACATATGCGCGTATTTCCAAATAAACTTGGACATTTATAATTCAGCAACTCACAATATGAAGATCTGCATTGTGTGCTGCTGACACAACAGCTTTGATACAGCATATTGATCATAATGATATTAAATTAACAAAACTGAAATACCGAAAAGGCCTTTTAGCACATATTTTTTCGATCCTCGAAGACGGGGATAATGTTAGCAAATGCATTTAGAGTATAGATCAATTTGATGCAGTCTGTTTATTCCATAACTCATGGCAATTACTGATATTCAGCTTCTGAAAGATATACAGGAGAAAGCTATGGTTCAGCATTCTTTTTCCCTTACAGTTGAAAACGTAAAATATCTAATTATTCCAAATAATATATTTGTTTTATGGTTTCGATAATAAAGCCTATATTTATTTCAACCGTTTTTTGAATTGCATCTTTACTAAATTGTAAGACGCGGTATTCCGGATTCCTCATTAAGCCGGATCATCCCTTGCATTAATTGATCCGGATTATCGAGTCTCTACTGTACATACATATGACAATATCACCATGCAGAATACAGATTTCATTTTTTTTATTTTGAGAAAAGTCAGTGTCGTAGCAATGACTGACTAAATAATGTTTGGGGCTATGTTAATTGGGTTGGCACTGGTCAACTTTAACCACCCTGTTACTCAAAAGGTAAGACGTTTGAGACATATGTTCATATGAAGTTTTTTTCTTGAAATGGGCCCAAAAATCACTCCTATATTTATTGACATTCAATTGGGAAACACCCTGTGTACTAGATATTGGTTGGAATCTATTAACGAAAATTGATGACTAATTTTAGAGTGCTGTCTAGAGGCGTTTTTCGGAAACTTACTCGGGGTTCCTAACTCGATCCATTGGATCACGTGTTCACGAACACATCAGGTTTTGGATTTGAAGTGACAGTCGTATCAATAAAATAACCAAATATTTTATGGATTTATTTCTTCAGTCCCAGTTTATTTTCGGATTGTCTCTAGCTTTGCTTGCAATTAATGTTTTTTAGGAGTATCTATGTTAATGAATTGAAGAAAGCTGTAGCTTAGCGCAGAAAGTTCTGCATACAAAGTTATCAAGAAGTTTTATATTATTATCTTGGCTCATGGATTTCTCATCTCTGTCCATAATTATTAGGAATAGAATATTCGGAATTATTAAGAATAGAGTGGAAGGCGTATTCCCGCGGTTTTCAGATACAAATCAAACTGCAGTGCGCATGCGGTGACTCTAACGCTCTTGTGTAGGGTTACCTGAGTCAGCGATCGAGCCAATAGCACCGTACTTTCCGAACACGGGTTGGATCTTCGGGTAAGGTAAACGAACGCGAAGGTTAGGGATCTAGTGAACCGGAGTAAGTTTCCGAAAACGCCTTAGGAAGTACAAAATATGTGCACCAGTATTAATATAGGGATTCGGCAGTTGAATTTCAACGTGTGCAAACGTTACTTCTTTGGGTATCACTGTTTCTTCATTTACTTAGGCGCCTTAATAAACAGCTGCCAGATTGTAATTTTTCCAGTGGAATATACAGAATTTTTCAGAATAAGACTTCGTAAATTCGGGATCTTAATCCTCAGATGATTTTTATCACATACAGCTTTATTTCTGAGACACAGGGAAATAAAAAAAACTGGTTTCTCGAAATTAATTTCGCCAACGTACACGATCTTTCTTTGCGTTTTGGTAGATTATGAGTATGCATTATAACACTTTTTTCAATTCAAAATCATCTTTAATTTTCGCCAGTGACGTCAGTTCAGACTTCAGTTCGAATAAATTTGGTGAAAAAAATGGTGCGCCAATCTTTTTTTTCCAAATTTAAAATTATTTTTGTAATCACCACATAATTCACTATGAGAATGGTGTCCTTAGATTTTTACCTGCGATGAATACTTTCTGAAGTGATAAATAAAATTCTGTTTCATATAAGAGAGTAATGAAATTCTTTGATTAATTTCAAAATTGCCTAGGCACAAATTAAGGAAGCTCAGTCCTTTCATTTTCAAGAAAAATTAATTTTGTGCATAAACAACATCGAGTTTCTTTTTATAATGGGTACATCTTCTCACAAAATTGGTAAACTTTCAACCGAAAAGCGGCGATATGACTTTCCATTTGATCTACTGGGTAGGAAGAATGGCCCAACCAAATAGTCACCAATTATTCCAATCCATACATTAATAGAAAATTGGCCCTGATAATGAGTTTCCTAAATTTTGTGTGGAATATCCTCTGCCCAAAAAAAAAATTTAAATGAAAGGACTAGCTGTCTTTAGCGTCTAGATGATTTTGGAAGTAATCAAAGAATTTCGTAATTCTCTTAGAGGAAATTTCATTTCATTTTTTATTTCAGAAAATATTAGTCGTAGGTAAAAAACTCAAGATATCATTCTCACTGTGAATTATAGGCTAATTTTGAATTTGAAAAAAAGCATTTACCAAGTTTTTAACCGATTTTATTGGGACAGAAGTCTGAATAGACGCCACTGGTGAAAAATAAAAATAATTTCGAATTGAAAAAAATGTGGTTCAATGCGTACTCATTATCTACCAAACCGCAAAGAAAAATCGTTCATGGTGTCGAAAAACCAACTTTTTCTTTATATTTCAACACACTGTATCTCGCAAAAAATACATAGAGAGCCATAGTCCATAGGAACTTGTCATAAAAGGATTAAGATCCCGAATTTACAGAACCTTATTCTGAAACACCCTGTACGTTATTCCTGGAATACAATTCCTCCACTATTTAAAATTTTGTTGGCATAATTTTCAGGAGTTCCAGAAGGACAGGAAGATATACCTGTTTATTCCCCTGGAAATGATAAATCTAATCGTAGACGCTCTTGCACAAATTTCTCATTTTTGGAGACAGAAGGTATGGTAATCAAAGAAGAACCAGTGAAGAGACGTGGTAACCTTAACTTGGAAGTTGCTAAAAGTAACTTTAGATTATCTAGAAGTGAGGGTTTTTACCCCAATTATCCAGTAGATCAACAGTTACCACCAAACATTATTTTGTGTGACAGCAACGTTTATGAACATAAAGGAATTAGTTACTCTTACGAGTATGATAATTTCCAGAAAACATTTGAACAACAAAACAAACCCAAAAGCTCTAATTTGTATCAGCTTATAATGAAAGAGTTCAATTTTTTCCGAAAGAAAGGTAAAGAAGAACCTGAAAAAGAAGCAAAAGAAGAAGTAGATTTACCAGCATCAACTCCAAAGAAAGATGAAGAGACTGGAGTTGAAACAAGTCCTGTTGAAACAAGCTCAAAGTCTTTACTAAGTACCTACGCCTCTTCTTCGAAATTGGACTGGTCAGATAATGAAACGCCCCTTTCGGAATTTTCTGAGACCACTCATTCTCGGCATCTTAATTCCCCTAAGAGGAAAATCAACAGAAGCAATCATTATTCCACCCAATCGTCTTTCAAAATTTCAACAGAATCAGAATTGAATTCTTTTTTATCCAAGAACGAGACGGTTTCGAGACCATCGACTTCGAAATCGTCGCTGATCGACAGGTTTTTGAGAAACGTTACTTTGAAGAAAATTTTGGATGCGAAATCGGCCAAGAGGCATAAAAACGACCGGAATTATTTGAGTCTGTACGTAAAGGGAATTAAGGACAAATTTACGGGTTACGATGAATTAGATCAAGAATTAGAGAAAGAGATAATACATGGATTGAAGAAAAAAGAGGCGAACGCTGTTGTCTATGATAAGAGGATGATCACGCAGTTGAAGAGGGAAGTGTTTAGGAGTCAGCTAGAGACGTTTATTAGGGTGAGTGCATGTACTAATTTTCTTGACTAAAATTTTAACCATAACAACAATGAAAAAATTGAGAACTGAATTAATTCGAGGTCATTGTTTGTGATTATGTATAGTCCGTTCACGAAAGGTTGAGCCGTCGGTTGGCCATGATAATTTGACATATTCCACTGTGTATATTAAAATTTTAGGTTATGATGTTTATTTTTTTGTCAGATTCATACGCAATGTTGTCAATATTGCATAGAGTTGTCTGATAACTCGCAAGCTCGTCGGGCGAGGCCGGGTACAGGGTATCCCATTTTGGCCACTTTTACGGGATATCTCCGTTATTTTTAACGTTAGCGGGATGTGGTTTTCGCGACAGCGTGTTACTTTTTTGTGAAACTAAAGATGGCGCAATCAGTTTTTGCATAGCCCTCTTAGTTTTCGCTATACAGGGCGGAAATGAAAAGTATCACGTTTTAATCACCCCCCGTATCTCAGTTGTGCTTAAACTTGGAGAAATGGTTGGAACGCATTCCTATAGATTTTTTTCCGTATAATCCAGTGGCGTAGTCAGTTTTTCAATTAAACTTTCCGTTTTTGAGCTATTGAGCAAACATATGTTATTTTAAATTGGACACCCTGTATATTAGTATATTATTTTTTATTCTTATTAAGCACAATCTCAGCTTTTCAAAAACATATTATTTTATGAATTTATTTTCAAAACCAAGCTCAGAATTCAAGATTTTGTAATTCAATTGTCAATAACGAAGTAGTAGGCTATGACTGATTTTTAAAAATCAGTCTACTGCGTATGTGGTGGACCGTTCAATGTACAGTTCCCGCTTCTGTTGGAGCAAACCTAATATTTATACATTTATTTGAGGCGTAAAAAATCGTGAAGTTATAACTTCAAAGATAGCCAATACATTTTGTAGAAACGATTTTTCAAGTAATGACTCACTTTGATTTGTTCTATTTGTTATAAAAACATTCTACTTAAAAAACATCCCATATATATAAAATATAATGCAATACTTAAGGAAATAGCGGCAAGTTCATTGACATGCGTTGTCAATGTGTTCTATAGGCGATCCAAACTATATTATATCCAATGTGGAGGTAGATTTTTGATAACGCATTTTTTTCATTTTCAGTTATTCATGGTCCGTAGCGCATACACTCCTAAGGGTGACAGCAAGCCATTGCTTGCTATTCTCACAAATGCCGCCTTGTACATAACTAGTCTTATATCGGGCGGAAGGTATAGAAATCATTTCTTTATACCATACTCCGATTTAAGCACAATTTTGATTGGACCAAATGGACAGACTATTCACATCTCCAATTTCAAACAAGACATGCAGTGTATGATTACAACAGGATGCACTCAAGTGACCAATGACTTCATTAGTCAGTTGGCAATAGCTATGAGGAAGTCTTTGAACAAATCTGATGTGCCTGCTGTGAAACAATTGACTTTGCAGGATATGGTTAACTTGCGAAAGACAATCTGTAAGCAGACAGCAGTTAGAAAGGTTAGTTTAAATTGCTACCTTTTTACTAGCTTGATCATTTCATCCCTCTATCAGTAAATTGATTATTATACAACCTCTTTTTTTCTAGGATGAAGAATATGTTTACTACAGCATTGTTGATATTCAAGAATTAAGTGCAGACATTGAGGATGTAACCACTCATGGTCCAACTAAAGAGGGACCGCTTATGTTCAGAACTAAGGAATCTAATCCAAAATGGGAAACTGCATATTTCATATTGAAGTGAGTATAAATGAAAGTGCTGACTTATAGATTTTATAAAAGTAACACTCAAAAATCACTCAGCTTCTGCGAGTTTGAAGTTATGTATTAATTTTACAGCTTCAAATAGTTTAAAAAAGTTCATGAGAATTTTATCGTTCTTTTTAGAGCTGGTGTTTTGTACATGCTGTCTTCAGCTTCGAACAGAGTTCCCATGATGGTTTACCCACTCATCAATGGAGCTTGTCAAGGAGCTCGCCGTATAACAAACTCTCCAAGGCCACATACTTTTCAGATTATAGTTAATGGTAAGGGCCTTCAGCTGGCTGCTCCTGACGAATATGTGGCGAGTGAATGGTTGCAGGCACTCATACATGCAGCCAATGGGGTAAGACCAATTTTGTGACAATATTCTGTCACTTCAACCATTTCAATTATCTTTTGTTGAAAATAACTTCATTGCTGTTTTATTCATCTACATCAGATTGGAATTTAAGGTACCAAACTCTGAATACATTATGTTGTATTTGCGGTAAAAATCTTTTTAAAGCTCAATAAGGCCCGGTGCACATGTGCTGCAAAGTAATTGCGATGTAGCGCGCGAGCTTCCTGAGATAATTTAGCCAAATGACTCCATGAACATGGGTCACACAGAACTTTCGGATACCTCCGTGCGATGCGCCTTCTGGCGATTGAAATTTGAATCCTCCTCAGCTAGCACAACAAACACACGATCGGTTGTTGTGCAAAATGTAGTGTAGTATTTAATTTTCACTGTTTTGAGTTGTGAAATACTTACAAATTCGTGCCAATTCATGTTTTGTTCTTGTTGGAACTGCTAATTTCATTGAAATAGACTTTATATTCCATAACAACAAGTTTGGATATTATTTTCAGTTATTGTTTTAAAATCAAGCAGAGATTGAGTTAACTTAAGCTTCTGGAATATATTGGAGTGAATGTGATGACAAGAGGTGCTGAATGCAAATCATATTATTTTATAGTGTAAAACTTTAAGCAATCCCAACAGTTGAGATATGTTATTGGTATTTGCAATCTAGTGTCTTCAATACTGAACCCTACCAAATATTTGGATCTTTTACATTTCATTCAGCACCTCTTCACATTCAACAAGAATCCCTGAATTACTCGTGGAAGCGATGTTAACGATAACTTAACGATCTTAAGTGAAAAGTTCTACATACCTCTAACTCCTTTAATGGAATATAAAAGTCTATTTCCATAAAATTTTGCATTTTATATCATATACAGGGTGTTTCCTAAACATGCGGCAAAAATTCAGGGGGTTGTTCCTTGGACTATTTTAAGCATGTTTTGTCCTTTGATGATTTTTGAAAAACCTCTTGTTTCGAAGATACAGGGCGAACAACATTTTTCATATTTTTAAAATTAATAATAGTTTAAATAAAAATGCGTACCGCACTGTGTTTACTAAGTAGGTACAATTTATTTTTAAATTTGTTTAACAACATTCCAATTACTAAAAACGGCCAGTTTTTTGACTTAAAATTGATAAGTTCAGATGGTAAAGGAATACAGATTAAACACGGTTTTCATTTGAATTCGTTTTTTTGGCTAGAGGTGGTCATTTTCAACAGTTTTTGTAGGTTAAGTTAAATTTTCATGTAATTTTTCATAAGAAAATGTTATTATCTAAAATTTTGTTTCCTCTGTATCTTCGAAACAAAGAGGTTTTTCAAAAATCATCAAAGGACAACATATTCTTAGAATAGTCCAAGGAACAATCCCCTGAATTTTTGCCGCGTGTTTAGGAAACACCCTGTATATCAATCTCAAGTCATATACAAAATTTTGAGGTTAGTCTCATTGCTCCACCTATGAACCAGCGCTAAAATCACCTGCTCAGAGCTTTGTTCATTTTTTTCATGTTACATATTTGTTCATATCTTTCAGACGCATTACAAGGATAGACTCATCACACAGTCATGCTCTCTACTTATGACAACCGAACATATACTTACTGTGAGGGAGGCTTTTCCATGTACAGTGCAATCATTATTACCTGATGATCTTGAACAAGAACTTATGAGTGGTCCACAGGCTTTATCTTGTGCCTCAATACTAGACCTGGTGTCTTTTCGTTTACCATCAGCGGAACAGAGCTGGTGTGTCCTTGTGAGTAAAATTTTATGACTTTTTCATATTTACTCAATTTATTGATGAAATTCATTTGACATCAATTATTTCAGGAATTTGCCTGCAGAGAAGTGTATGAGTGTGGTGGGGATTGGATACTATATTTTGCCTCGAATGCTGAACTAGAGAGTTTCATTTCAACATTGGAAGTTTTATGGGAGTACAATAATGAAAAAGTGAGTTTAAAGTCATCTTATATTTCTTATCATGTTCACACATTTTTGTCGCTTTGAAAAATGCACTAGATGTGAGTGTGCAACTCATACTGCGAGAAATAAAATCACGGTTGGCATTAGATTATTGTTTGCCGCACTTCTCACTATCCAGAAAGTTATCGGTCAATGTCTACGTCATAGAATTGGATCAAGAAATCATGATCATTCATCATTTCTTTCATAAACAAAATGAGGTTTTTCTTGCCGTGTGCGAATTAATAAATTTGAAAACGTGAACAGTATACTTGAGAAATGGCAATTTGAGAAAAAAAGTTCTAATGTATACCAGATGAGAAACTTGCAATGATTGTGTATACTCATGTATACAAGTCAAGTAGAAATTCACGTAATTGGAAAATAATCTAATTTCAATCTAGAATGATATTTCCGTAAATGCGTAAATGCCTAACTTCAACGTTCTGGGGTCAAATAAGGTTAGGAATACCTGGGTAAATTGAATTAACTAGGCGGTAATTATTTAGAACTAAAAGAACTGTGCTGGAGATGTGAAAAAAATTGTACTCACCAAGTTTGGGTCCCAGATTACGAAAATGATAACGAGAAGTCTGCAATCCTTTTAGTTTTTTCGAAAAAAATTCAAAAGTTTCAGTCAGGTAGGTGAGGTTATACATATTTCTAGCCAATTTTCCTCTATTTTCTCAACCAATACTCGTTGGAAATGTTTAATTTATCAATTTCTGAGAATATCCTGCAAAATAAAGCCTTCGTTTGGTCGAAATCGACTATTTTATAATTCCTTTCATACTAATATTGGAAAATTTAACAAATAGGGTTCCCCATCCCATCCTAATAATTTGAAAGTAACTGGTTATTCGATTTGAGACATTGGCAACGTTGCACGAATCGCGACCAATGACAGCCGAAATACGCCGAAAGGCAAATTATCATGGCGGCCGTAAGAAATATGAACAATGAAGAAAATCGTCGATTTCGACCAAACGAAGGCTTTATTTTGTAGGATACTCTTGGAAATTGATAAATAAAACATTTCCAACGAGTATTGATTGAGAAAATAGAGGAAAATTGGCTAGAAATATGTATAACCTCACCTACCTCACTGAAACTTTGTTTTTTTTCGAAAAAACTAAAAGAATTGCAGACTTCTCGATATTATTTTCGTAATCTGGGACCCGAACTTAGTGAGTACAAATATTTTCACATGTCCAACACGATTCTTTTAGTTCTAAATAATTACCAATGTCACCAGAATAATTAAAAATCACATACGATATTAACTGCATCAGGGATAGAACTTTGCCGTCCAGTCGCACAGAGGAATATCCGAAAGATTTAACGCTCTACGATTATACGAAATGAATGATTAACTACGAATAATTTTGTTATCTTTCTACTAATTCAAGCAGGGTAGGCAACGTTAAGTACTGAAATCGGATATTAAGTAGCCTGACGCCTGATTTGAGTATTTAGGTTACCTATCTACTGCTTCAGTTAGGCCACTCCCAATTACAATGACAACAACATTATTCTACGTTGATTATTCATTTGGTATAATCGTAGAGCGTCAGATCTTTTGAATATTCCACTATTTAACTGGACGGCAATGTTCTATCTCTGATACATTTGATATCAAAAATTTCGCTTAGAAGCACAGTGTAGTCACAATAAGCGCCCGTCCAGGGATTCACATTTTTTGTGGTTTCGTGTCTGTTCATAAGTTTTACTACGCTTGCCTGTAGAAGTAAAATCGGAATATCAGCATATAACCCATAGATCTATAATTACTATGGATGCAGAATCACGTGACTTATTAGAAGATGGACCACTTGGATACATAAGAGAGAGAAAGACATATAAGTACGATCTTATCGAAAAGAAAAGAGATGAAGAAAGTTTGTGGGCAACTTGTCAAAATCATATGGTAGATGTAAACAAATATTTAGGCTTTGCTTTGCCCACAAGAAGTTGATGCGGTGAATATAATTTAAGTTATACTAATTTCTGAATTGAAGTCATATATTTTTTGAAATATTTCATTTGGAATGATCTATTTGGTGTTTTTATCTACATCGATTTGACATTGCCAACAATAGCTCCATCACATTCGACCAAGTGACCTCTCTCTCTCATGCGGAGTCCATTCTTATTAGGTCTATGATATAACCAAATGTAGTTTTATTATAACCAAATTTCGAATACTCGGATCCCAGATCTTTTAAAAATTCAATTATTCAGCCCCCACATAACTAATTATTACAACAATAAGGCTGAAGGAAGGACCTATTGACAGTTGTAGTCAATACATAACATCATTTTTATTATCACAATAACAACAAAACACAAAAGCACTTATTTCAAATGATGTGCGTCATATATGATGCAGATTATTTGCCTGTTTTGCTGTATAAGGTACAGAAGACCAGAAATTGTAACATTTCAATTGTTTTTTACAGGGTGAAAGTTTTCCATTGTCAACCATACCAGAAACTGATCCTCTCAACAAAAAATGCGTAGATGTATACATGTCCCTTAAAAATTCGTGGTCATCAAACACTGTACATTTACAGTTTTTGTAAAAAAAAAATACTCGGTGTATGCATATATGAATAACATTTTGCGAATATAAAGCATGCTTAACAGATTTTGTTCTCGCAATACTTATTAGGTAAACAGTGAATACTAAGCCTCAAAATGTTCTATGAAAATATCGGTTGAAACGAAATAAGTACTTTTCCTGTTGTTTAATATTGCCACCAATTAAGTGTTAGGAAAGGGTACAATATCTTCAATTCACTGTAACTTCTGAAGAGTTAGGTTTAACATGGTAGTTCAACCTTTTGTTAGAGAATTTTTGTTGGTTTGTTGAGTGAATTGAACCTATGATTTTCTAGAACTTGAAGAATCGGAAAGGTTTAAAAGGATAGATATTCAGTTCGTTTCTTTTGTCTGTTTTATCCTCATAGAAAGTCCAGCAGCCTGTTGTATACTCAGATTACAAGAGAGTTTCTTCACCTCAAAATAACCTTCAGATGAATGTTCTGTAGGGGATTGTTGAGGAAGACATTTCGATCATTGAATTCAGAATAATTAATTGAATTCAGGACACCATAAAGTTAAATAAAGTTTACTCATTGAATCCCAGATGGATCTGTAACTTGATCATGAAAGAGGTTGCCATGAGCACCGAGCTGAACTACAGTCATTATCTGAAATATATCACCAAACAGAGATGATAAAAATAATAAGAAACAAAATAGTTTTCTTTTGTTTCTTTTATCTTTTAACAAAGTCTGATTTAGATGCAATCAAATATTAACTTTCTATTTCGTTTGAATTTTTTTCATTTCGATCAATTCGAAACAGAAAGCTGGAAAATATATATTATCACCTACAATTGATCTCTACACTGTGAAAATCGTTGAAAGTAGACTCACTAACATGTGATAACCAGCACAAAACTCAAATGCACTTCATGTAGAATATGACCGACACCAATGTACCGTTGTATATTTTGAAACATAAAAGACAAGACTGGAAGAAAAGAAATGTTTGAAAGGATAATATTATTAATGTATGATTTGGAAAGCTCATTTGATTCCAGATTATATATCTATAAGTTTATGACTTAATTATTAATTTTTGTGTGTGAATATTGTAGTCCTAAATAATAATAATAGCACTACAATTTCATTTTCAACCTGAATATAAAAACCAGACATATTGAATCTCAATTCCAGATTATTTTTATATCTTTGCTTCTCTCAAGGATCAGACTTTTTCATTCAGAAAACGTAATTCATCAAAAGTTTAAAATGAATGTCATGTTGGCCACTGCTTCTATTACAGTATTCGATTTGAGGAGTTTCGTGCTCCTGAGTCCTGAGCTGTTCCAGTGCTTGTGCGCAGCTAATGGCAAGCCGTATTTCGAGCTTTTGAGTTACTCAGGAGCACGAAATATCTCAAAACGAATAGGCTATATACTGCAACTAAACGACTTGAATGAATTTCTGTTTCTGCATTCATACATTCAAATATCAGGCATGACAACGTTTATTGTGTTCGCTAGTAATATTATAGGTTTGTTCCAACAGCAGTCATTGTACGGTCCACCACATGCGCAGTAGACTAAAGGCGTTCCAACAGCGTTTTTGGACGGTACAGTGAACGATCCCAAATCCCGGTCTCCTGTTCTAACTGACCTATGTACCGTCCCATGTACGGTCAAATCGATCCCTGCTAGGAGGCAGGGATCGTTTGTACTGGTTTGGTACTGACCTACGCCATTTGTATTTCTATTTATTTTAGGTTAGGACGGTTATGTTTATTTTTCAGATCGAAAGAAAGTTTCTTATTTATTGATATGAGGTTCATTTATTTATCTCATTTGTTCTTGTGGTATTTTCAGAGACAGGTCTCTGATTTTTTTCAGTTTTTGCTCGCTTGTTTTGTTACTCATTAAACGATATATTCAAATGGAAATTATTCATTATTTGGAAACTTTTAAGAAAGTATTAGAATTATAGAATTAAAAGTAATAACAGTGTATGGTGAGGAAACGTTTGAAATTTTCAATTATTACATGAGCAGTTTTATTCCAAAGTTGCTTCAGAATTCTCATTTCAAAGAAGCCCACTTTCTTCATATGAATACCATGTACTCAAATAAAGAATTTGTTTTCCTTTGCGAAAGAATAAGACAATAGAAACATGTCACGCAGATAAAAATTGTAAACACAAAATTCAAATTTTTTAACGATACACGGGTACACAAAAGCGTTCCAACAACCTGAAACTGTGAACCGGCCCTTGAACCGTACACGGCACTGACCTGCGCATAAATACGATACAAAACGATCCCTTGTACGGTACATTGTACGGTCAAAAATACGCTGTTGTAACAAACCTTATAACATGTTGTCAAATGGCTTGATATCGCACTTTACCATTGAGTTAATTACTACTACACTAATCTTTCAATTTCCATTGTTGATAATAACACAATCTGATCCAAGAGTAAAGTGTATTACTTCAAGAACAAGATATTCAGATACAAATTATAGTTACACTGAAATAAATTCTTCTGTGCACTCGATGGTGAAAAATTGAACAAAACTCCTACTCACTTGTCTTTCGAAAAAATTCAAAACCTTGAATTATATCGGGAGTACCTACTTTCTGTTCAGGTTTGAAATTGACTACTTGTGTGCCCTTTTCACCCTAAAAGAGTAGAAGTTGTTGTAGTCCCAATTTTTTGTATAATTTCCTTATTAAGTTCAATAATACATCAAAAGTTTATTGAAAATATCCCACCTCATAGATACATTTGTTTTTTTTTCCAGTTTGTTCCAATTAATATTAAGAACTGAACTCATTTTAATGAGAAAGAACAACTCGTAGATAATTTTGTGTGTTCTTTGAAGTTTCTAGTCATTGTTGAATATGTATTGAAAATATGACTATTGTGATCTTTAGAATGTAGATATTAAGATAATTTAGATTAGAAATGTTTAATAAGTATACTAACATGCTTCTAGTTAGTCTGGCACAATCAATAATACACTGTATTATTGTTCTTGTATTAGTACCAAATTGTAAAACCTTAATATCTGAATGCCAATTTGAGGTAAAACATGTTGGAGTAATAAATAATTCTTTCTTTACTTGAAAACAATATGTTCAACTCGTTGGTGATTAAAGTTTAATTTATTTGAATATATTTGAAAGAAAATCATTTCTAGAAAACTCTTTTGTGAGCAAAAGATCATTTTCTCAACATGAAATGTTATGGCAAATTGTTACAAGCTATTGAATGTCGAAAATAATATGTGATTTAATTCTAGGTATCATATGAATATTTTGGTTGATTTAATTGTTGCTTAAGAAGTTTGTTGTTAGTTTGCGTTATTGTAATATGAACTTTAAGCTTATTATTTTTATATGGAATTTTTTAAAGAACTGATTATGTTTCGAGAACTTTATTTGGTTCTATTGTAATGGAAGGTATTTAATTGTGTTTAACTTGTAACCGGAATGTATACCATATATTTATAACCGCAAAAATCCACAAGGTTATCTTTTTCGAAATATACCCACAAATATTTTTTTCGTAGATTCTCGTTCAACATTGTCAGTTTCTACCTTCTATGGAACTTGGACATGGTTGTATTTCGTATATTCGACGAGTTTTTTCATTTCATTAAATATCAGTGCATTAAACCCTCAGATCAATAAAACACCTAGATAGGCCTCAAGCTTGGTATCAACAAAATGAATTTGAGTACAAGATATATAAAGCAAATGTTTGTTTTTGTTTTGAAATTTGACAGTCCAAAGGCAGAGTTGTGCTTTTTTTTTAGGGGTGCTGAAAAGGGATAAATATATTATCTGCATAAACTGAGATCAATAGGATTTTTTTAAGTAATAAGAGCATCCCCTGCCTTATGTTTATTAGCAGCGGTACATCATGTAACTAATTATAGGTTTACAGAATAAAAGAAACATAATTATTTTAATACGAACTATCCATAATCAACCTACGCCTTTGTACTCAACTCTGACATGTTGCTTTTCGTAAGTAGGCTTGGAAGTTGAATAGCAGATGGATCTTCGTAATGTAAGAATGGGGTTCATGTGTACTTACGGCTATTGGCACAGTGGTTTAGAATGTCAAACTACTAATGTTAAGGTTCCTAGCTCGATTCTGGCTTTTCAAAGTAATTTTCTAACCAGTAGCAGCCACAATTCACTGCCGGGTCAACAATTAGCAGTGCTATATCTCAGGTGGCGTAAGGACACAGAAACAGAGCCTGTCATAGGTGATTCTCAGTAGGTGGAAACATCAAATTTTTCCGACAATAATTATGGTGAAGCCGTTTTAGTGAAATGGCTTCTTTTTATGATTTCTACATTCTATTCAAAAAACCTCATTTTTGAAACATAACAACTGATTTATTACGAAAAATATTATCTACATGAATCTGATTTATTTCTAATTCCTTTACAAAATACAAAACCTTGTGGATTTTTAATAGGAGAAACTCATATAATGAATAAATGTAACCATTAATCTATTTTGTTATCCAGCTCTTAACCGTATTTAACCCTCCAATTACATTGACAATATTAATTATGGCGTTTTTTTCTTTATCCTTTTCTTCATTTAAATTAAATTTTTTATTCAGTTGGCATTTTCTCACAAAGCACTGTACCAGCATTAAGAGAAATTGGTATTGATGTAGCCAAACTGACAGAAGTGTCTGTAATAGACGCAAGCCCTTAGTATCAACATATATTAACGAAACGGTTGGTTGATCGGCGAGCTGTCAAGTTCAATTCAGAGATAGAAGGCGAACACTCAACAATTTCCAAAACTCTAATTTATTTTAATCTTAAACAAATAATAACAAACATTTTTGAAGTAACAATAACAAATAAGTTATGGCCGATGGCGGGGTATTGTAGAATAAAAAGAGATAGAACTATGAACCAGAGATCGAACCGTGCTGCAGAGCACGGTTCGAGTTTCGGTTAACCAACCCTGAAACAGCTGATTTATTACGTCATCAATTCATGAACCATACAAAAACCAATATCAATCGAAAGCGGTTGGTCAACAAATGACGGACCAATTCATGAACCAACATCAATCGAAATCGCTAAATGTTATCAAAGTAGGGGAGCGGTAGACCAATTATCCCAATACGGCACGAGTCCGCAACGCCGAAATATTGTTCGCGTAAATAAACATATTCTACTTGGCTGCATACCAAATGCGTGAAGGCATCTCTAGGTTTACTTTTCACTCTGAGCTTCATGCACATCAAACAACTGGAAATGATATTGAAAATTTTCTGTAGATAATATTTCCTTATATAGAATTCAGAACAGAATAGATTCACCGAAATGTCTGTGAATATATGAATATGCAGAATCCGTGAACATGACGACTCGATCGTAGATTAGATTAGATGAGGGGCGACAGATCAAAACCGACCTTGCGAGCACCTTGACCTTAAGATCTATTGTGCATCCCCGCGCTGTTTACCAGTCAGGCAGCAAAGTCTCAATGAACTTCACCACCTTTCTGGGGGCTACATCCATTACTTGTTCAGGCTTTAGGAAGTTTAGGAACCAAGATGCCGTAGCCGTTTCTGGTGAACAGCTTCACACTCGCACAGCAGGTGTCTGGCTGTCTCGGTGGCTTCCTGACAGAAGCGACATGTATTATCGGGCGCTTTTCCCATGTTTTTTAAGTGATACCTCACTGGGCAGTGCCCAGTGAGAGCGCCCGTCAGTTTCCTCAGTTCCAATTTGCTGAGTGAGAGAACTTTCTTGGTCCAGCTCGTCGAGTAAGAGAGAAGTGCCCTAGCTTGCCTTTGACCATCGGTCGTATGCCAGTACGTAAGCTTCCTCTTTTGATCCCAGTCCTTGATAGCCATTGCCTGATGGCTGGCTGGGAAGCCGCAAAAAGGTTCTGGTCCAGTGAAGGGGGTTGTCCCCCCTTCCCTGGCCAGTTGGTCCGCCGCTTCATTGCCGTGAATCTCGGAGTGACCAGGCACCCAACAGTAGGTTCCACTTAGCGATCACAACGCCCAAAACGCCTCATGTTTACATTCCGCTGAACGACCGCAACGCTCACGCGAGTGTTTGTGACGTCATTGATGACGTCATCAATTTCGCCCGCAAAGGCCCACGGAGACCCACGTCAGGACGGTGGTCGACGTGAGCGTTTAGGGAGAACTGTCATCCGTTCCTCTTTAGAGGTTAACAAAATCAAAACATTTCCGACATTCAGCAGTTTGTCAACATGCAAACCTGTGAAATAATTCAGTAATGGCTTATTCTTGTACATAATTTTTGCATGCTGAATGAGGAATAGGATGATGAAAATAGTAAAGAGGTTGAAAATTTAGAAATAGATCGAAGTTATCTGAGTTCTACGGATAAACTTTCACTAGATGTTACGCGGATATAGAGTTCATTTTATTGATAATTTTAGGTTTTATTGGTTTTATTTTTCATACTGTAGGGACAATGAATAATATCTATAATTTGAAAACTAAATATAATGGTACGATCAGGTATAGAAGTAAATAAGTTCAAATTCATACTTTCAAACGATTTTTTCAATTGAGAGACAACATAATTGTAATAATTGATGGTAAAAACATATTCCACACCTGATTTTCTGAAGAATAGATCAAACAAAAATATTCTATTTCAAGCTATTTCAGACCTATGAGCAAATATATGGAAAAGGTAAAATATAAATGTATTATGAACGGAGTTTAAAAACATGTTCAGAGCCTGGTAAAATTACTGAATATTGCAGTTATAAGTTCCCTCCCGGCATTATCAGTTAGATATATTATCATTAATGGTTAAATAATTCCCCAAATATGTTAAGGCAACTTTTCGGCGTAAAATTCAAAACACAAATTTGAATCTCATTCGACAACTGTCATTTATCGCCCATAACGCCCAAACACCGTTCCACATGCAAACCGTCAAAAACATCCGCGGACTTGTGACAAGCTAGTGGAACGGGAACGAGCGTGGTCGTTGTGATCGCTTAGTGGAACCTACTGCAAATGAGATTGATCCAAAGATATTTTACAATTATAGAAAATCTTTGGATTGATCTGGTTCTTTTCTCCGAGTAGGTTAAGTGACGTTTTGCATTTCCAGACCAACTTTGACTTCATTTGTGGAGAGTCAAGCGCTAGCAGGGCTGCTCTGGTGTCAGATGCTATATATATTTTCTTCCTTTGGTAATTGCGTTCCGCATATTATTCTCAATTTTTATGGTATCGTAAGTGTTAATAAGTAAAGAACGTAATAACACACAAAATATATATAATTTTTATTTCAAACCTTTATTACAATCATTGTTCAATCTAAACCTTTATATTTTCTACTTCTTTTTGCCTTTTCAATATCTACATTGGGATACTGTTGTTTCAAGGCTTCCATATCCATATTGGGGAATCTGTTCAGCAAACCAATAACATGATTGAAATCCCTCCTGTGAAAAAATCAAGCAATATAGAAATTCTCTTGAATCTTTCAGCAATCTGAAGAATTCAACACAATATAAATTATTCAGATGTTATAATTAACAAATTTAAACACTTCCTTGAAACTAGTATTGTTCTGATTACATAGTAATAACTTTTTTAAATAATAATTCAGTTCATGCCTCTATAAATATACATTTACGCATTATTTGATTGTGATCCATCCTAACTGTATCTTGTATTGATGTATACCCTGTATCACATGAACTGAGGCATACAGTTTGGACAAATTGTACAGGGTGCCCAGAATTGGTGATCCCTGAAATACAACTTTTTAATCGTATGAGATAGAGAAAAATGAATGGCACCTTGCGGTCATCTCTTACAGTTAAAAAGTTGTATTTCAGGGATCACCAATTCTGGCCAGCTGTGTGAACTTGGCTGCCAGCCGTCAGCTGCCAAATTTCCGAAGATACCCGAAGGCGTCCAGTACGGTCCGCCAGTGGCGTGCATTATATTTCTCATTTCGTTTCATCGACTGAGATTTTATTACTGTAACTGAACTTGAATTTCCATGAATAATTATGTTTACGTATTCTATAAGGGAATAATTAATTAAATGCTTCTTCGGAACTTATTGAAACAAGGGACTATGATTAGAGTTCTTCAAATCATTTTCAGAACAAAAGGACTACGATAAATTTTTTTAATATTTCGCAAACGACTGTCAAAATAAAAATAGGTGTTTTTTATTCTATAAAAGGTCTACTTTCAACCTATCAAGAAATAATTTCTTGCACTCCCTGCCTTCGGGGTGATTTCATCCCCCAGACTTGGAAAATTCAAAATTTTTTTTTTAATATTTCGCAAACGACTGTCAAAATGAAAATAGGTGTTTTTTATTCTATGGAAGGTCTACTTTCAATCTATAAAGAAATAATTTCTTGCACTCCCTGCCTTCAGGGTGATTTCATCCCCCAGACTTGGAAAATTCAAGATTTTTTTTTTAATATTTCGCAAACGACTGTCAAAATGAAAATAGGTGTTTTTCATTCTATGGAAGGTCTACTATCAATCTATAAAGAAATAATTTCTTGCACTCCCTGCCTTCGGGGTGATTTCATCCCCCAGACTTGGAAAATTCAAGATTTTTTTTTTAATATTTCGCAAACGACTGTCAAAATGAAAATAGGTGTTTTTCATTCTATGGAAGGTCTACTATCAATCTATAAAGAAATAATTTCTTGCACTCCCTGCCTTCGGGGTGATTTCATCCCCCAGACTTGGAAAATTCAAGATTTTTTTTTTTAATATTTCGCGAACGACTGTCAAATTGAAAATAGGTGTTTTTCATTCTATGGAAGGTCTACTATCAATCTATAAAGAAATAATGTCTTGCACTCCCTGCCTTCGGGGTGATTTCATCCCCCAGACTTGGAAAATTCAAGATTTTTTTTTTAATATTTCGCAAACGACTGTCAAATTGAAAATAGGTGTTTTTCATTCTATGGAAGGTCTACTATCAATCTATAAAGAAATAATGTCTTGCACTCCCTGCCTTCGGGGTGATTTCATCCCCCAGACTTGGAAAATTCAAGATTTTTTTTTTAATATTTCGCAAACGACTGTCAAAATGAAAATAGGTGTTTTTCATTCTATGGAAGGTCTACTATCAATCTATAAAGAAATAATGTCTTGCACTCCCTGCCTTCGGGGTGATTTCATCCCCCAGACTTGGAAAATTCAAGATTTTTTTTTAATATTTCGCAAACGACTGTCAAAATGAAAATAGGTGTTTTTCATTCTATGGAAGGTCTACTATCAATCTATAAAGAAATAATTTCTTGCACTCCCTGCCTTCGGGGTGATTTCATCCCCCAGACTTGGAAAATTCAAGATTTTTTTTTTAATATTTCGCAAACGACTGTCAAAATGAAAATAGGTGTTTTTCATTCTATGGAAGGTCTACTATCAATCTATAAAGAAATAATTTCTTGCACTCCCTGCCTTCGGGGTGATTTCATCCCCCAGACTTGGAAAATTCAAGATTTTTTTTTTAATATTTCGCAAACGACTGAAACGACTGTCGAAATGAAAATAGGTGTTTTTCATTCTAAGGAAGGTCTACTATCAATCTATAAAGAAATAATGTCTTGCACTCCCTGCCTTCGGGGTGATTTCATCCCCCAGACTTGGAAAATTCAAGATTTTTTTTTTAATATTTCGCAAACGACTGTCAAAATAAAAATAGGTGTTTTTTATTCTATAAAAGGTCTACTTTCAACCTATCAAGAAATAATTTCTTGCACTCCCTGCCTTCGGGGTGATTTCATCCCCCAGACTTGGAAAATTCAAGATTTTTTTTTTAATATTTCGCTAACGACTGTCAAAATGAAAATAGGTGTTTTTCATTCTATGGAAGGTCTACTATCAATCTATAAAGAAATAATTTCTTGCACTCCCTGCCTTCGGGGTGATTTCATCCCCCAAACTTGGAAAATTCAAGATTTTTTTTTAATATTTCGCAAACGACTGTCAAAATGAAAATAGGTTTTTTTCATTCTATGGAAGGTCTACTATAAATCTATAAAGAAATAATTTCTTGCACTCCCTGCCTTCGTGCCTTCGGGGTGATTTCATCCCCCAGACTTGGAAAATTCAAGATTTTTTTTTTAATATTTCGCAAACGACTGTCAAATTGAAAATAGGTGTTTTTCATTCTATGGAAGGTCTACTATCAATCTATAAAGAAATAATGTCTTGCACTCCCTGCCTTCGGGGTGATTTCATCCCTTAGACTTGGAAAATTCAAGATTTTTTTTTTAATATTTCGCAAACGACTGTCAAAATGAAAATAGGTGTTTTTCATTCTATGGAAGGTCTACTATCAATCTATAAAGAAATAATGTCTTGCACTCCCTGCCTTCGGGGTGATTTCATCCCCCAGACTTGGAAAATTCAAGATTTTTTTTTTAATATTTCGCAAACGACTGTCAAAATGAAAATAGGTGTTTTTCATTCTATGGAAGGTCTACTATCAATCTATAAAGAAATAATTTCTTGCACTCCCTGCCTTCGGGGTGATTTCATCCCCCAGACTTGGAAAATTCAAGATTTTTTTTTTAATATTTCGCAAACGACTGTCAAATTGAAAATAGGTGTTTTTCATTCTATGGAAGGTCTACTATCAATCTATAAAGAAATAATTTCTTGCACTCCCTGCCTTCGGGGTGATTTCATCCCCCAGACTTGGAAAATTCAAGATTTTTTTTTTAATATTTCGCAAACGACTGTCAAAATGAAAATAGGTGTTTTTCATTCTACGGAAGGTCTACTATCAATCTATAAAGAAATAATTTCTTGCACTCCCTGCCTTCGGGGTGATTTCATCCCCCAGACTTGGAAAATTCAAGATTTTTTTTTTAATATTTCGCAAACGACTGTCAAAATGAAAATAGGTGTTTTTCATTCTATGGAAGGTCTACTATCAATCTATAAAGAAATAATTTCTTGCACTCCCTGCCTTCGGGGTGATTTCATCCCCCAGACTTGGAAAATTCAAGATTTTTTTTTTTAATATTTCGCAAACGACTGTCAAAATAAAAATAGGTTTTTTTTATTCTATAAAAGGTCTACTTTCAACCTATCAAGAAATAATTTCTTGCACTCCCTGCCTTCGTGCCTTCGGGGTGATTTCATCCCCCAGACTTGGAAAATTCAAGATTTTTTTTTAATATTTCGCAAACGACTGTCAAAATGAAAATAGGTGTTTTTCATTCTATGGAAGGTCTACTTTCAACCTATCAAGAAATTATTTCTTTATAGATTGATAGTAGACCTTCCATAGAATGAAAAACACCTATTTTCATTTTGACAGTCGTTTGCGAAATATTAAAAAAAAATCTTGTATTTTCCAAGTCTGGGGGATGAAATCACCCCGAAGGCAGGGAGTGCAAGAAATTATTTCTTGATAGGTTGAAAGTAGACCTTTTATAGAATAAAAAACACCTATTTTTATTTTGACAGTCGTTTGCGAAATATTAAAAAAAAATCTTGAATTTTCCAAGTCTGGGGGATGAAATCACCCCGAAGGCAGGGAGTGCAAGACATTATTTCTTTATAGATTGATAGTAGACCTTCCTTAGAATGAAAAACACCTATTTTCATTTTGACAGTCGTTTGCGAAATATTAAAAAAAAAATCTTGAATTTTCCAAGTCTGGGGGATGAAATCACCCCGAAGGCAGGGAGTGCAAGAAATTATTTCTTTATAGATTGATAGTAGACCTTCCATAGAATGAAAAACACCTATTTTCATTTTGACAGTCGTTTGCGAAATTTAAAAAAAAAAATCTTGAATTTTCCAAGTCTGGGGGATGAAATCACCCGGAAGGCAGGGAGTGCAAGAAATTATTTCTTTATAGATTGAAAGTAGACCTTCCATAGAATGAAAAACACCTATTTTCATTTTGACAGTCGTTTGCGAAATATTAAAAAAAAAAATTTTGAATTTTCCAAGTCTGGGGGATGAAATCACCCCGAAGGCAGGGAGTGCAAGAAATTATTTCTTGATAGGTTGAAAGTAGACCTTTTATAGAATAAAAAACACCTATTTTTATTTTGACAGTCGTTTGCGAAATATTAAAAAAAAATCTTGAATTTTCCAAGTCTGGGGGATGAAATCACCCCGAAGGCAGGGAGTGCAAGACATTATTTCTTTATAGATTGATAGTAGACCTTCCTTAGAATGAAAAACACCTATTTTCATTTTGACAGTCGTTTGCGAAATATTAAAAAAAAAATCTTGAATTTTCCAAGTCTGGGGGATGAAATCACCCTGAAGGCAGGGAGTGCAAGAAATTATTTCTTTATAGATTGAAAGTAGACCTTCCATAGAATAAAAAACACCTATTTTCATTTTGACAGTCGTTTGCGAAATATTAAAAAAAAAAATTTTGAATTTTCCAAGTCTGGGGGATGAAATCACCCCGAAGGCAGGGAGTGCAAGACATTATTTCTTTATAGATTGATAGTAGACCTTCCATAAAATGAAAAACACCTATTTTTATTTTGACAGTCGTTTGCGAAATATTAAAAAAAAATCTTGAATTTTCCAAGTCTGGGGGATGAAATCACCCCGAAGGCAGGGAGTGCAAGAAATTATTTCTTTATAGATTGAAAGTAGACCTTCCATAGAATAAAAAACACCTATTTTCATTTTGACAGTCGTTTGCGAAATATTAAAAAAAAAATCTTGAATTTTCCAAGTCTGGGGGATGAAATCACCCTGAAGGCAGGGAGTGCAAGAAATTATTTCTTTATAGATTGAAAGTAGACCTTCCATAGAATAAAAAACACCTATTTTCATTTTGACAGTCGTTTGCGAAATATTAAAAAAAAAATTTTGAATTTTCCAAGTCTGGGGGATGAAATCACCCCGAAGGCAGGGAGTGCAAGAAATTATTTCTTGATAGGTTGAAAGTAGACCTTTTATAGAATAAAAAACACCTATTTTTATTTTGACAGTCGTTTGCGAAATATTAAAAAAATTTATCGTAGTCCTTTTGTTCTGAAAATGATTTGAAGAACTCTAATCATAGTCCCTTGTTTCAATAAGTTCCGAAGAAGCATTTAATTAATTATTCCCTTATAGAATACGTAAACATAATTATTCATGGAAATTCAAGTTCAGTTACAGTAATAAAATCTCAGTCGATGAAACGAAATGAGAAATATAATGCACGCCACTGGCGGACCGTACTGGACGCCTTCGGGTATCTTCGGAAATTTGGCAGCTGACGGCTGGCAGCCAAGTTCACACAGCTATTCTGGCCACCCTGTACATGTCTTAATCAATAGGAATTTCATTTATTTTAAATATATAGGGTCAGGGAGTAATTATTCTCCCATGGCCTTTATGTTTAGTCATTAACCTCCACATTATCGGTTCACACTATGCCAGAATCATATACTTATGAACTTCTATACCGCTAATATGAATCTACTTCTCTAATAGGTGTGTTCTTTTATTCACCAGATGGATTCACCGCTGTCATCACGGTTGCATCAAACCGTTCGTTTATTCAACGATGGAAAATGTCACTCGTTCGTTTAATCACCGATGTTTTCATCGGTGGCTCATCGGATCCATCGACTTTCAGAGCCGGTGGATGTGATGAAATTCTGATGAATCAAGTGGAGGGGGTAAATTTGTATGGCAGAAACGTCAATGTTATCTGTCACGACTCAACTAAACAGCAGATAACCATCAACTCGTTCTTTTATTCGACATCAGATGAGCCATCTGACATTTCATCTGGTTTCCATCCGGGTGAATCCATCGGTGAATAAAAGAACACACCTATTACAAATTGAAACAGCGATCACGTGATACAATGGCCCTATGAATTCACTGCGCAGGCGCAGAAACATACCCTCGAATAGTTTTATGAGAATAACTGAAAATCATAACCTCAATTTTTCATGTCTTGTCAACATTGAACTCGATAAACACATGGAACGGCCTCGCGATGCAGCAGAATCGACTAAACGTGTGTCCAAAAGTGTGGGAGAGAGATGGGGCAATTGAGGAATCATTATCTCTTTCTACATACTTGTAGAACTCTCCATTTGAAATCGGAGGATATTCCCGCTTATGAATCGCGCAAGATTACGATGGAGACCCCCACCATTGTGGGATCATCATTACACTCTGACATTCTATCTCAGTCGGCCTCACTTCATCCGGATCGCGAGGCCGTTCCATAGTCGAATTTTGGCGATGTAACTACAGCTTACCACAGCTTACCATAGTTACATAGTTGACAGTTAATACACGTATTTTCTGTCAAATCATCACGTGATAGTTAGATAGTTACATGTAACCACAGCTCGCCAAAATTCGACTCATGTGTTTATTGAGTTCAATGCTTGTCAAATTTCGAGTTTGCACATGCACAAATATGCCGACATATGCTTAGTCTGGAAATATGATCTGCGGAGCGAGCAAGATTATCTGTGACGTCAAGACATTTGTTGTAGAGTGAAAATAATAAAAGAACGCTCAGGCGCAAAAGGCTTGTCAAGTCCAAGAATTCGTAACCTCAAAATTATTATTTGATGTATTTCGCTCTGAAACGGTGTCTCTGCTTTCGCGATACCACATATTGTAACAACAAAATTAGTTTCATCTTTCGTTAAAACATCCAGAACATAAATAACTGTCCTAAACTAACTCTTAGGTTAGAAATAAAATGACATTTGGAAGAGCTCTCGCTCTTGAGCGGGAGCGAATATATCTGATCTTCTTGCTCGCTCTGATAATAAAAGATCACGATGCAGAGTGAAGTGAGCGAAGAGAGCTTAATAAAAGACCAGCTGAGCGCAAGAAGTGCACGCCGAGCAAAATATTCAGACGTAGCAATAAGAGCGAAGTCTCCTAAGGAAGTAATCAGCTTTGCTAAGGAGGTTAGATTCCTGGGAAAAACGTAGTTTTAGTATGGTAACGCACTAAAGACCTTATTGGTCGCAGTGCAGAAGGGTAATCAACGTGCCGATCGACCACTATCTAATCTAATGCACAAATAATTGAAGGGATCATCAGAAATGGCAACTAGATTGCTTCAACTTTTATTCCACTTTAGCAGTATAGAGTTTTATAGGTATATGGCCAGAATATGTGCCACTTTGTGTATCATGTAACAGTATTCAGAAGTGTTTTTCTGGGATTTATCATTATTTGCCGATACGTCTCACATTTTTTGAAAAGCGAATACAACAAAACATATATGATGAGATCATTTTTTTCGTCAAATCACAATAATTGTGGACGCTAAGCTAATCATTGTCAGATTAATCGTTGAGTGGACGATATTAGAATGAATTACTAGACTAGACGGAAGCTACTGCATATCTTTCCTAAATAATGGTGTAGGTACTAATCGTGGAAACAGTTAAAAAAAAAATTTGAAGAATAATGGTAATTGGTTACAATACAGTTAGATTAGATTAGATAGTGGTCGATCGGCACGTTGATTACCCTTCTGCACTGCGACCAATAAGGTCTTTTGTGCGTTACCATGCTAAAACTACGTTTTTCCCAGGAATCTAACCTCCTTAGCAAAGCTGGTTACTTCCTTAGGAGACTTCGCTCTTATGTCGGTTGGCGTTAATAACGTGCCACTTAGTAGAGTAAGTCTGGTTTGCGCCAGCGCAGTGCATTGGCATAGTATGTGCTCGGTGGTTTCAGTGGCCGATTCACATAACCTACAAATGTCGGAGTTTACCGATCTTGTGTAGGTGATATCTCAAGGGACAATGCCCTGTGAGAAGGCCGATTAGCAGCCTTAACTCGTTTTTTGACAACGATAGAGCTTGTTGAGCCTTCTCTTTGGAAGGTTCGATTAGTCTCTTTGCTTGTCTTTGAACGGATGTGTTTATCCAGTAAGAGTGTTTCTCCCTTTTTTCCCAAACGCCTACCTCTGCCTACCTATCATTGTCAGATTAATCGTTGAGTGAACGATATTAGAATTAATTACTAGACTAGACGGAAGCTACTGCATATCTTTCCTAAATAATGGTGTAGGTACTAATCGTGGAAACAGTTAAAAAAAAAATTTTGAAGAATAATGGTAATTGGTTACAATACAGTTAATGTGTTTAATGTTTGTGCAATCATCATATAGAATTACATTCTTTCAATTCACTAGTAATGTGAATAATCAAAGAAAATTAAGAAAAGACACTTGTGCTTCTCCCAAATGTCACCCTGGGAACAAGGTTAGAAATTGTGTATGAGTAGCTTCCTAGTTGACGTTAGAAATAAGAAAGATTAAATGACATCATGTAGTCAGATACAAATATGTTGGAACTCAAAGGTTTTATGTCCACTGTAAAATGTTTTTTGAAAGTCAAAGAGTAAAAACTCAAGAATCAATAACAAAGCTGAGACATGATCATGTTATATGTTACACTTACGTCTGTTTTTTTCGTTTGTCCAGATATTTCTTTTCTCTATACTTAAGGAGGAAATGAGCTACATCTTTGTCATTTTCCTTGAATTCAACTTTCAATCTTTTCTTATTCATATGTTCCGGAATAGGAAATTCATATAACCTTGGACAAAAAAAATCAATTAGTTCACACTCGATGGAGATTGCTCACATTATTTCTTACTTCTTGAATGTTCTTAATCCAAATGCATTGATTGTTTCTACTACCGGCCTTTCACCATCTTTACCTGTTTCAAGCATGTGATAGGCTTTATTTCTTTCTCGTACAACATCTTCCAAATTTTTCATTGCATCTTTAACTTTATCTAAACGTTCTGGACTAGGAAACACTTTTGTTTGTTTTTTTGCTTCTTCCTCCATAGTAAGAAGCATATTCCTTTCTTTCAGTAATATATACCTGATAAAATTTCATGAATTATTATAATATGAAAGAATTCTCGAGTATTTATATACATAATATGAATAGAACTTAATTGTACCATAATTTGTGCAAATCTTCATTAGATTTAATTCTCAGATCATCCTTAGTCCAAGTTCTACCACTTTTTATTTCAGTCGCCCCCCAATTTTCTTTTGGTTCAAAAAATTCGTCCAAACTGAGCAACTTTGATGTGGTTGAAATTGAATTTTTACAGATTCTAAAAAATTAGTAAATATTAATAAATTTTCAAACATTTCCAAAAGACTGGTCACCTGAAAGCTTGAACGTTTTGTGTGCATAGTGGATATTTGGAATGAATTGATAATTGTGAGAAAAACCTGAATAAATTCGTAACTTTAGCCATGTTCGTGAATCGCCATTCAAACCACAGACAGATAATAACATAAATGTCATAATTTTTGGTTATGTCACAGAATATGGAAGAAGATGTACCATAGATATGGTGAGAAGTACAATGATCTAATAATATTAATTAATATTGGTAAGACCATTAGGGAAAACCATTGTTTCAGAGTTCATAAATAATATATGTATACCCTGAATTGTTTGAAAAATAATTAAAATATACGTATGTTCTGTGGTACACACAGAAGAAACGAAAAGAAGAAAAGAGAAGTAATGTGATCTATGATCCCGGATAGATTATTTTCTGTGGAATTAATTTTGAATCTTGTAAAACGATTCGAAGTTGCTAATCTCGATTTAAAATTTCAATTAATTCAAAATTTAACTGAAAATATGAGGAATCTAAATGATTTTCTGATTCCAAATAAAGAGGACATATGTTTATGTGAGATTGATGGTAGACCCTATTACAAAACACATCAACTAGACCAACTTTCTGATATAACATTAGCTGTAAGTCCAGTGAAATTGAAACTAATTTAATGCTAAAACGAATTTCTTCAGGTTGAAACTCATCCAACTATTCATATCACAAGTGACCTTATTCATGCAGTTTCTTCTGGAGAGGAAGGAAGATCATTATTTGTATCTGTTGATGTACCATTTTTGAAACAATTAACGCAAGTATATTATGAACATGGTTTATTAGAGGCATTACATACTGCTTCTTCACATAGACAAAAGATAATATCCAACTTAGCCTTTGTTGCTTTGAATGTATTTAATCTATATCAAAGGACAAGGCTATTTTTGAATCCGAGTTTACAATATAAAGGAATCAACACAATAAACCAATATAGTCAGACCCGCAATTGGGCAAGTTACTCTGTAAGATGCATTGCATGGCACCCATATTCTTGTACCATAGCAGTATGTACTGTAGATGACATTGTGCGTATATATAGAAGCGACAATAAGACAAACTGTTTATTGAGGTGTAAACAACAAAAAAATGTTACTTGTCTTGCATGGAGGCCTCTTACAAATGGGGAACTTGCAGTTGGACATGAAGGAGGTATAATAGTATGGAGTATAGATTCTCATTCATTGGTAAATTATCGAATATTTGAAATGATTCTTGTGATTATTTTGGATAATTTAATAGGTAGTTAGGCCATCTATGAGCAATGCAATTATTTTATATGAAGTGAATCATAAACCTGTGATAAGCCTTACCTGGAGTCCTAGGGGAGATCTGTTAGTGAGCGCAGCAGCTTGTGATAAATCGATATATGTGTGGAATGTAGAACTTGATCGAAATAGTGCACTAAAAAAACCTGGTGGCACTGGGAATATAATTGTCAAATGGTCTCCTACTGGTGATAAGATGTTTTCATCTAGTAATGGAATAGTCTTTAGGTAAGTATTACTCATTGAAACTCTTGATTTCATTTCACTTAAAGATTAGTATGTCTGCAACCTGTATGACATTTTGTGTGGTATACACTTTAATTCATATTTCCCTGATCAGGGTATACTCTGTGGATGAAGCCTATAATCTTGTCAGGATTTTCATTTTTCTTTGGACTTAGTTTGCCAGATAACCAAGAATCTGATATAGCTACTGCTAAACACTGTCTCTGTGCAAATGTGCCTTCCGACAGCCTCTCATAATTCTAACAAGGCTACCATACTAATTATGTTTTCTCCTAAAAACTATCTTACTGGCGGATTTGACTCCTTAGCTTGTATGATTAGTTCAGATTCTCTTGTGTTTGATTGGCACAGTTACCTCTACCTTTCTGCACTTGGACCAATGAGGACTTTGGTGTTACCAATCTATACAGGCAGGATTAAGTCTTCTACTCTTTTCTTAGTAATTTCATATATTATTTTCCTAAATATTATGGAAAGAGAAGAGAATTTGGCTCAGTGTAAAATGTGTGGTTCTATGAGCCAAGGAAATAAAGTGAAACAACTTCTTCATAACTTTGTATGCAGATCTCTCTGCGTTGAAGCTAAAGCATTCTCTACTTCTTTAACAATAGGTACTCAAAAATTACATTAAACATGGAAGGGCACACCAGAAATTTTAAGAAATATTTCACAAAAACCAATAAATGCAAGCAAAGTTAGAGACAATCCGAAAATAAACTGGGACTGAAAAAATAAATCCATAAAATATTTGGTTATGCGATTGATACGACTGTCATTTCAAATCCTAAACCTGATGTGTTCGTAAACTTAAAACCTGGGTCTGTGATCCGAGTAGATCTGTCATGTGACCCGATGGATCGAGTTAGTAACCCTGAGTAAGTTTCCAAAAACGCCTACAGATTCAATGAATAATACAACTTTTTAGTTGGGAAGTTTTTCCAAACAAGTTACAGCACATCAAAACGCTACTGTGGATTTGGTAATCAGTAATTATAGTCCGTTCACGAAAGGTTGAGCACATAGTAGGCGTTTCTTTAATTATCTGAAGTTGGCAGTATTTACTGTCATAAAGTAAAATGAAGTCAACGTTGCCGAATGTACCCGGTCTCGTCCGACTAGCTAGCGAGTTATCAGATAACTCTATGCAATATTGACAACATTGCTTATCAATCTGACAAGAAAATAAAGAACATAACCTAAAATTTTAATATACACAGTGGAATATGCCAAATTTCCATGGCCAACCAACGGCTCAACCTTTCTTGAACGGACTATATAGTCCGTTCACGAAAGGTTGAGCCGTCGGTTGGCCATGGAAATTTGACATATTCCACTGTGTATATTAAAATTTAGGTTATGTTCTTGTCAGATTGATGCGCAATGTTGTCAATATTGCATAGAGTTGTCTGATAACTCGCATTCTCGTCGAACGAGGCCGGTTACATTCGGCAACGTTGACTTTATTTTACGTTATGACAGCAAATACTGGCAACTTCAGATAAATAAAAAAACGCCTACTATGTGCTCAACCTTTCGTGAACGGACTATACTTATGTAGCTTATATGATGGTCTTGTCTATTTTATAAAATCTTGATCATAAATAATTTTTGTGAAGATAACCCATCACATTGTTTTTCACTTGTAGGTAGCATCAACCAAAGCTTGTGTAGCTTAGGTCTCATAGCAGATAAAAATTTTCTGTAAACTCATTCAATACAGTATATCAACTTTTGCTCTACTTTTGTATAAAAATCAAAATTGCAGCTAAGATTCTTGATGAAATTTTAATTGATATTCGTTTGTATTTTTTCAGAGTATGGGATTGTTTGTCATGGGAATCGGAAAAATGGACAGTACTTTCTGGAAGAGTCCAGACAGCATGTTGGACAAACTGTGGCACTCACATTTTATTTGCTACATCTACAGAGCCACTAATTTATGCTTTACGAGTAAAAAGTGGAGTTGTCTTCACTTCTGATGTTGAATCTTCTAATGATCAAGCAATACCTCTGTTTGATCTAACCAAAATTGAGAACGATGGTGTATGCATTGGAGGATTGGTTCAAGCGATGGAAATTGATCCAACTGGCAATCACCTGGCTGTACTTTTCCAAAACACAAATTTAATAGCATTATTCAACATAGCTAGGAAGCATAATATTGAATTGATTGCTAGGTGAGTGTTTGAAATTTATTTATTTGATATAAAGCGATATGGAAAATCACATTGGAAATATACAATATTCAGTGCATTACATAGAGAACTATGAGTCGGGTTGTTTATGAGGAAATGAACGATCATGTACGAATCATTTTGAAAAAGAGACTGGGAGTGAAAATCTATAAAGTTTTTTAGAAATGCAGAATCCTCCCAGAATATATTTCAATCGATGTACGAATAATGTTGTTTTCTTTCTCCTATTGTTGGCCTGATTCCAGTGGCGTAACTAAGCCATGGAGCGCCCCCCCGCCAGCTGATCGGCCGGGCCGATTGCCGATGATTGACAACACGTACAGTGGAGGGCGCTTCGCGCCCTCCGGACTGCTGCGCCCCCCCGCACGGCGGGGCTGCGGGGGTGTTATTTACGCCACTGCCTGATTCAAGCAGTATAGTAGGTAACCTAAAAAACTTAAATATTACCCAGCAGACTCTTTGGCAAAACACCTTTTCAGTGGCGTATGGAAGTGTTCTTTGCCGCAGCACATTCAGATTTCATATGTTAGTTCTGTATACTATTAAGAATGAAAATAAAATAGAACATCGATGGCCCGTTCGATTTTAGGGTGGTTTTCAACCCTTAACATAAAAAATTCGATATCTTTGAAACTATACGTCTGAGCATAATCATACTTGGGACGTAGGTTCTGAATTACAAAAATGCTAATTACTGAAATAAAATCATCAACTTTCCTTTGGATCCAGGAGTAGTTTTTTTCAACTCTCAATATGAAAAATTCCATTTCTTGGAAACTTTGCGTTGGTGCATAATCAATACAAATCATATTAGCTCAAAATTATGAAACTATACTCCATTCAACTTTAAGACAAAGTGTGAAACAAATAAATTGCACAGTTTGCTCATAAGGCAACACTTATTCGGTTAAACTGTGATAAATTCTATCCCTGCCTTGCTCTTACTGGTAGGATCGTACTGGTATCAATATGTAGATTTCAAGATTACTATGCAGTGAAAATTGTATGATTATGAGTGAGATCCCACAAGTACAGTGGCGGAAAGCGTAACATGAACGTTTTTTTTTCCTATTGTAAATATGGTTCCATCCTCCGTCCATGTGAATCTATTGCTGTATCGCACAGTCATCAGGAATAAAACATCAGAATTAATTGAGGTAATTTCTGATGAAAGTAGTTCTGAAATAATTTTAACATGCCTCATCCTTTGAACGATGGTGAAAAATTGTGTATTCGGACCCCAACTTCGAATTGCTACCCCTTGTTCAAATGAACATGTGAAGCGTTTGGGTTCGAATCTTTTCTGGACTAGCTACACAATACAGGGTGTCTCATTTAAAAGTGCCCACCCTCAATAATAAATTAGAATTTGTGAAAACACTCAGACAGGTCAGTTTTTTATGACAAGTGACATGATCTGGGATACAGAGGTTGTTTTTACTATAGTCTGTTCAAACAAGTTTGGCGCAGAGGTAGGAGGGTCTTCAGGGTCTTCGGATAGGTACTTTCGGTCCAGGGTCGAGGAGATTTCTCACAATCGTTCAGTTTTAACTGAATATTATTATACGAATGCAATTCTCACAGCACATCTAAGTGAAATACACGCTCTCATTTATTCCTTATCGAATTTATTCCATTTGGAGTTTCCACACTGTGTACACTTCGTCAAAAGATTTTTCTCTATTCAGTACCATCCACAGTCTGTTCCGAGTACGATCCTGGCAGTCTCTTAGGGCGGTCGAAGGGAGCGTTTTTATGACAGTTTGACCAATACGAGCTTTATTGTGCGCAAACCAGACTATTCTGTTTGTTTACAAAGCTCCTTCTTATATTTGAGCGGACTATAGTGCAACAAAACTACCCACTATTCTAGGGTATTCGCGAGGGTTGTTAGTAAAAACAAGTAACTGTATCTCAGATCATGTCCCCTGTCATCAAAAATCTATCTGTCTGAGTGTTTTCACAAATTCTGATTCGATGTTAAGGGTGGACATTTTTCAATGAGACTCCCTGTATGCTCTGTAGAGTCTTTCACTGTACGTTACGTAGCGTCAACGCTGCGTCGTTTTGACATGCCCAACAAGTGATGTTTCAACGAAAATATATAATATCATGAATCTTTTCAAAGCCCTGTCCACTCTGCATGGCACCATATAATTAACAAGAATATTATGAATGTATTGCAATTCTCTCATGAATTTCAAATATGTTGAATGAATGAGAGAAATCTGATAATTTAAAATGATCACAATAAACATTAATTCATTACAGTTCCCTGATCACGCAGTGTAATGCCATACCCACCACAATGAGTTTCCAGCAGAATTTTGAAAATGGTGCATGTTTATCTATCGGGTGGTCAAATGGAAAAGTACAACATTTCCCTATAATTTATACAGATTTAGCTAAGGAATTGAAATAATATTTTTGATGTCATGTTGTTTTTAAAAATTGTAAATTACCCAACAAACTTGTATTTTTTTAATCCAGATGATGAATGAAAAATAAAATATATTGTTATACACCAGTTATTTTGGGATTATTGATAAACATTGAAACCAAATAAATTATAACAAATACATATTTATATCTTACATTAGAATAATACATTTTTGTATTTTATAAATAAAAATTATAATTAATCGTCGTCCAGCAAGTCATCATCTAAATTAACATCCTGAAAATGAGTTTTGAATTAAAATTTGCTACAGTAAAAAAATTTCATAGGTACTTACTGTAGTATCTATATTATCATCTAATGTGACTCCTTCCAAATCCAGGTCTAAATCATCATCTTCCTCTTGTTCTAGATTTATTTGAGTATTCGTTGCTGAACCACTAAAATCAAAAAATTATTGCTTAACTCAAATAGGGGGTGGAAAGAGTTATGAAGTTTGTGAATGGAAAAGTTGTTAGTTATAAAAGGGTTCTGTTGATATAGATAAAGTATGGAGAACCAAGTAAATATATTTTGAACAAAAAGGACACTATTTATGAAACTTTTTGCAGGTAAGTGCAATGGCGCAAAATGCATCTGATGTAAAATTTTCTGCTGATAATATACTTCCGGTTGAACCAGATATACCCTGAACTTTTTTTATTATACATATCTCTAAATCTTTGCAAATGTTGTAAGACGAATGCGCACATACTGAATTGAAGTGTGAAAATTAGGAATATCTATAGTCCGTTCACGAAAGTTTGAGTCGTTTTAGGTTATCTTGTTTATTTTCTTGTCAGATTGATACGCAATGTTGTCAATATTGCGTTCTCTGATGACGCGCAGCACATTGGACGAGGTCAGGTACATTCGGCAGCGTTGACTATATTTTACGTTATGACAGCAAATACTGCAGATAAATAAACAAACGCCTACTCGCTCAAACTTCAGTTCACTTACCTGGGTTGAGACAATTGTTTCGAATATCCGCTAGGACCTTTGGCAGCTTTCATTTCAGAAATTAAATCTCTGTCAGAGTTTGGTGTTATTGAAGTTGCTAAAACAGCAGGTACCAACCCCCTGTCGTTCTTCTTGAAGAAATGTTGAGCTTCGATAGCTTCATTCAGGCCAGGAAACAGATTTTCATAATCTTTTGGATTTGCCAAACTCTGGGCAGCTTTTTCATTGGTCTGGGCAAGCTTTTCCTTCCACATATCTACAGTTTCTGGTATTTTATCAGGAAGATACGATCTGGCGAAGAAAGCAGCTTCTGGTAGTCTACCTATAAATTTAAGTAGATTGTGTTAAGCAAGAACAGGTTAACCCATAATCAGTAGATAGAAGAATTCTTTTTAGAATATAAGTGTGTGGAGATGAGGCTGTCTATGATGGTCTTAGTTGAATATTTTGTGTGAAACATCTCATTAGGGGTTTTCAGAAACTTACTTGATCACTAACTCAGGTTGACATTTGACAGCAAATGAACTGTTTATCTGTCAATATTCAACCCAGGTTAGTGATCGAGTAAGTTTCCGTAAACACTTATTTACATCCTCCAGTCTCTCATACATTGTGAAAATCTTTCATTTAGATAAGTCAATCGTTCTCTTATCGGTGATATTTCGAGGTTTGCTGTATTAAAGTTGTTTGGAGGATTATGTAATCTATTGAGCGGATGTTTCAGTCTCGTAATAGTCCTCAGAACAATTCTTTCACCCACCTCTAGCTTCCTCAGTACAGAATTCAAAACATCATTTTCATTTTTTACAAATCCTGAATATAATACAACATTTTCGTAATTTTTCCATAGTTATAATCACCAGAACATCCTTAAGCTACAATAAACTGACACCAAATCAGTAGAATAATTCAGTTTAAATCTAAAAGAAAATGTAAACATGACTCATCTAGTAACTAAACACTAACGAACAATATTGCCAAACTCACAGAATTGTCTGTCAAGGGGCCCACTCACTAGGAAGGAAGAATGCGCAGTTAAGTATCTGCGCGTTGGCTGTAAAGTAAACGTGTACTTTCATATTTCCCACAGACATACACTTTTGCTTGTTGAGTGAGGATGTGTGACAAGCGTGAGATGACGTCGAAAAAAATCTGATGTTAATGGCAGTGGCGTGTGTTGTTATTAAGGAAAAAATGTCCAATGTATAAATAGCGAATATGAAACGTGCCCAGACTTGTTGCCCATACACGGTCGTCCTTGGTCATTCTTCCACATACGATGGGCAATGCACACCCTAAAAATCAAAACTATTCTGATTCCAACCAATGGAATTGAGCATTCCAAATTTCGAACGGCTGAACGCCATACACACGTTACTTTCACTGTACCCCGTACCACGCGCATTGAAGCCTTCGCGCTTCCTTTTTAGTGAGTGGGTCTCATTACAGACGCTAGCCGTTAGTATCATAATAAGGGAGCCAATTATCTCGATACGGAATCAAGATACGTCAAAAGTTCGCAACGCCGTATGTTGTTCGCTTTCATAAACAGATTCTACTTGGCTGCGTCAACAAATGCGTGAAGGCATCTCTAGGTTTATTTTTTACTCTGAGGTCAATAGTCTCCTTAGCAATAAATATTATTACTATTTCCAAATCATTCATAACTTATGCTGGTAATTTCAATACATTCAAATTAATACTAACTCACCTGTTGATACTAAAATTTCCCAACATTTCTCCAAATCTCCAAGAAGGAAAAATGACAGGAAAGCTAAATTATTTTTTCCCTCTGACAGTGTCGAGTTTCCCAAATCCATAACTGACTGACAGTCCCCCGAACTCGTTGCCAAAAGTAATAAGCCACCATAATCTTGTGCCTTTTGCATACATTCTTTGGCTAATTGAAGGTTATTTGTTGATGCTGCCAATTCCCCAAGTTGACTCCATTTTTGCGGGTTGTTTGCTTCTACAGCCAATTGTTTGGCTATGTTGAGATCTTCTAAAGCTAAGGCTAAATCAAATCTAGAGGAAAAAAGAATAAAATAATTTTTATATACAGGCCGTCCAAAGGTGTTCTATACCCCCAATATCTTGGCTTCCAGACAAGGTAGATAGTTCAAACAGAAAGTATTTAAAATGACATATTTTGTTTCTAATTACCACCTTTTTCCCATATTCCCACTATTCTATTAATGGGGATTCATTTGAAGGGAAAAATATAAGGATTTTTAGGGGTGGTAAATAAGAACAAGTATCTTAAATTGAACATTAAAATGGGTCATTAAGATTAATTTCGTACACATTAAAATCACCTTTTATGTTGAGGTCGACGGAAAAATTGTTTGAACTTTCTACCTATGAGGTAGAGGAGAGATCTGATATTCTGTATGGAATATCTTGGAACACCCTATGTATCATTTTCATTTTTGATATTTCATCAATATTGAAAAATGAAGAACTTAAAATAAATCATTCGAAAAACTGTTTGCCAAAAAATACAGGGTTTCTGATGATTGTAACAGCGCAGTTGGCTTTAGATTACTCTTTGCCACTATACAGGTGTCCCAAAACTCGACGTCAACCCGGAACCGGGTGAAAAGGCAAGTAATGCTGGTTGTCAGAAAAATATAAAAAATAATCTAAGTTGCATGATTTTAAAATAATGGACATTTAAAAAAACACGCAAAATTCCACACCCTGTGACAGTCTTTTTCCAACTTTTTTTTTTGCTGTGTAACCTCGAATAATGCTTATCTAAACTGTAATCAAAATTTGGATACCAGCTGCTCTAGGTTTCATAAAAATAGGGCTTGCTTCTCAGGAAAAAAAATCATAATAAACAATTGCCTAGTTTCAAGTGACTGTATTGAAAAAAAATGTACTACGCAAGTTTGGCATGTTTTGTCAAAAGTTGGCGCATTTAGTAAGGATTCCAAAATGGTATAATACTTGTTAAACTGTAGCTGCCGTAGTTCAAATTTATTTTCGATTGCCTTTGAATACACTTTTTCTTAAACTGCTTCCCAGTAAAAAAGTCCAATGGATTGAAGTCCAGTGAGCGGGCTCGCCACCAGATTGGACCAGAACGTCCGATCCATCTTCCGGGAAAAAATGTTACCAGAAAAAAAAATTTCCAGAGAAAAAATTTTTCCTGAGAAATTTCTCTGGAAATTTTTTTTTCTGGTAAAATTTTTTCCCGGAAGATGTATCGGACGTTCTGGTCCAATCTCGTGGTCAGCCCGTTCACCGGACTTGAATACATTGGACTTTTTTACTGGGAAGCAGTTTAAGAAAAAGTGTATTCAAAGGCAATCGAAAATAAATTTGAACTACGGCTGCTACAATTTAACAAGTATTATACCATTTTGGAATCCTTACTTAATGCGCCAACTTTTGACAAAACATGCCAATGTAGCGTAGTACATTTTTTTTTTCAATACAGTCAGTTGAAACTAGGCCATTTTTTTTCTGAGAAGCAAGCCCAGTTTTCATGAAATCTAAAGCAGCTGGTATCCAAATTTTGATTACAGTTAAGACAAGCATTATTCAAGGTTACACAGCAAAAAAAAAATTTGGAAAAAGTTGATATTTGTGCCAACAGGAGCGAAAAGACTGTCACAGGGTGTGGAATTTTATTTTTAAATGCCCATTATTTTAAAATCATGCAACTTAGATTATTTTTTATATTTTTCTGAAAACCAGCATTACTTCCTTTTTCACCCGGTTCTGGGTTGACGTCGAGTTTTGGGACAACCTGTAGAATACCAATATCTAACCAATCAGAGCATAGCATGACCGCAGAATACTATGGTTTGCATACGAATAGGTAAAATGAGAATAATCCAAAGCCAACTGCGCTGTTACAATAATTTATAGAGAGCCTGTATAATGTTCATCTTTGACATTACTCACCTATGCTCAGGATCTGTACTAACTGACAGAGCTTGTTGTTTAAATCCTTGCTTCTCTAAGAAATGAGCAACACGGGTCCTGTGTTCTTTGGGGATGGAAGGAAGTACTCTATCAGCTGTCTGGAAATCTCGCCTCATCACTGCTGTTTGATATTCAAGAACCGAGAGTAACAATTGATAGCTCACAACGCCAAGTTCTTTATCAGCAAGATATAATCGGTCATCTCTAGGGACATAACCTGAAAACAAAAAAGTTGAGTCTAATAAACCTCCAAAAAAAAATTTCCAAATACAGTAGAGACTCGATAATCCGGAGAACGATAATCCGGATATTTACTAGTCCGGATTGACGTCAAGATTGTATTATGTCCTTATAATCCGGATTGCAAGACTCAGTAATCCGAATTTCCGATCGTTGCATACGTGGTTTACGGTTCTAACTTGTCGTAACTCAATTTCTATGACGACGATCGGGCGTTCTTTTGGTATATAATAGTGCATAATGGTATAAGACAAAAAAAGTCAGACAAGAATAATTAATTAGTGAAATGGAATGGAATGTTTCTACCTCCAAACCATACACCTTTGATACAGCATATGGATCATAATGATATTAAATTAACAAAACTGAAATACCGAAAAGGCCTTTTAGCATATATTTTTTCGATCCTCGAAGACAGGGATAATGTTGGCAAATGCATTTAGAGCATAGATGAATTCGATGCAGTCTGTTTATTCCATAACTCATGGCAATTGATGATATTCAGCTTGTGAAAGATATACAGGAGAAAGTTATTGTTCAGCATTATTTTTCCCTTAAAGTAGAAAACGTAAAATATCTAATTATTCCAAATAATATATTTGTTTTATAAGTTCGATAATAAAGCCTATATTTATTTCAACCGTTTTTTTAAATTGCATGTTTACTAAATTGTAAGACACGGTATTCCGGATTCCTCATTAATCCGGATCATCCCTTGCATTAATTGATCCAGATTATCGAGTCTCTACTGTAATACCTTTCAATACAACATTTTATTTACAATTTCACACTGCAATGTTAGACGATATTGTTAACCATTTTGAAGATGCTCATTTTTATTTTGAATTTGTTTAATCCCAAGTTGAAGATAATACTGATGATCTTACCTAATACATAGAGTGGTCTATCCAAGTGAGCAATAGTCACCAGTTCCCCTCCGACAAAGTAATTTATACGATTCACAGCATTGGTATAAATAAAGCAGTCCCCAACCCATAAGCCGGTCCTTACAGATTCATTAATTTCTCCAAGTACATCGAAAGCAGACTCGATTCCATCTTCAGCTACTTGATTGTTATCTCTTGCTTTTTGCACTTGCTCAGCATCATATGACAAGATATAGTAACTATCTTCTGTAGCCAAACAAACAAGTTTTCCATTGTCTGACCAATATATGGCTCTCGGTTGGATTTCTATCCTTCTTATCAACTCTAAAGTGTCCCAGTCATAGAAAGTGAGACCAGACACTGATTTAACTCCCAGAAGCCATCCACCAAATATTCCTTCTGTGCCAAAATCAGGTTTGAAATTCTTTTTCTCTTTGAAATTTTTGAATATTCTTATGGTAGAGCCTGAAAAGAAAAAAAAAATTTAATTCAGTAATGAAGAAGTTATGAGAACTTTTCATTCGACGTCATTTTATTAGGTTTGTTCCAACAGCGTATTTTTGACCGTACAATGTACCGTACAAGGAATCGTTTTGTATCGCATTTATGCGCAGGTCAGTGCCGTGTACGGTTCAAGGGCTGGTTCACAGTTTCAGGTTGTAGGAACGCTTTTGTGTACCCGTGTATCGTTTAAAAATTTGAATTTTGTGTTTACAATTTTTGATCAGCGTGATATGTTTCCATTGTCTTATTCTTTCGATCTTATTGCCACTGACAAAATAAATAATCCCTAGAGATTTATTTTATCTAAGTTTTTTGTTGTTACTTATTCCGCTAATCTAATTATCTAGTCTGTCTTCACATCCTTTGAGCTTGAAAGAGTATTTTTCTATGAATAAATTCTTCAATAGAATGTTCGCTTGACTAAGTATCGGAAATGTAATAAAACATCGCCGAAGAATGAAATAAATAAAATATAGTGTGTTACATTACATTTACGATACTTTGCATACTTGGAAGGGTAATTGCCAATTTTGAATTCTCTTCTAAATCGAATATCCTGCTTGATGATGTCTATTATTTTTTGTTTACTAAGCTTTTCATCAATTACTTTTCGGAAATAAAAGTGACTTCTCCAGGTACACGGGATCACAAATGTGGCGAAAACGAAACCAAATTCTTAATTTAAGTACATGGTATTCATATGGAGAAAGTGGGCTTCTTTGAAATGAGAATTCTGAAGCAACTTTGGAATAAAACTGCTCACGTAATAATTGAAAATTTCAAACATTTCCTCACCATACACTGTTAATACTTTTAATTCTATAATTCTAATACTCTTTTCAAAGTTTCCAAATAATGAATAATTTCCATTTGAATAAGTCGTTTAATGAGTAACAAAACAAGCGAGCAAAAACTGAAAAAAATCAGAGACCTGTCTCTGAAAATACAGAAGAGAACAAATGAGATAAATAAATAAACCTCATATCAATAAATAAGAAACTTTCTTTCGATCTGAGAAATAACCGTCCTAACCTAAAATAAATAGAAATACAAATGGCGCAGGTCAGTACCAAACCAGTACAAACGATTTGACCGTACACTGTACCGTACATGGGACGGTACAAAGGTCAGTTGGAACACGAGACCGCGATTTGGGATCGTTCACTGTACCGTCCAAAAACGCTGTTGGAACGCCTTCAGTCTACTGCGCATGTGGTGGATCGTACAATCGCTGCTGTTGGAACAAACCTATAATTTTCTATAATAGCTCGAAAACGGTTTGACTTAAAAGGATGCGGTTTTCATCAAACGAATTCTCACAAAAATCGAACCCGAAAATGTGCCACTCCTTTTGTTCTAGCTCGTCAGGTTTCTGAGATTTAGGATCCAACCAATTTTTAAAGAGATCTGCTGTAGCATCTATTATGAAATTTTACTTTCAACCTTTACCAATGGTAATAAACATTATTACCATGAATATAATAATAACCTCTATATGCGAGTAGTTACTCTGTTTTTACCCATTCAGTTATAAAGTATATTTTGTTATTGTCAAAAAACTAAAAATTAAAATTTAACTTGCCTGTCTCTCGTATAGCATATTCACTTGAATCTTGAGCCCATACAAATTCTTGAGCACTGCCAAAAGCTTTATTTCTTAAGGCCATGGCAGTGTAAATGATATATTCTCCATCACCACACACAACAACAAATCTTCCATTTGGATTGTGCTGAATAGTTTGGGGGTAAATTTCACAGGCTCCCATATCCTTAACAGCCACTGGCAATCTCTCACCATCTCGTATCTCAGCTCCTTCTGGTAGGGCTTTGAGGTTAGCTTGTTGCAGTTCTGAATGACGAGCCCAGATTATTTTACCGCCACTGGCGTCCATACTGACAGCTGGCTCTTCTCGACCAATTTTCACCAAAACACTGCCCTCGTCATAACCTTGAATTCGAAATTGATGGTATTAAACAGTTTTTCAATTTTAAGTTAACCAGATAATCATATTTGAATAAAAAACTACTTAGTCTAACGTAATACAGGGTGTTACATAAAAGTATATTCCGTTCGAGAAAGTTGGAGCGCAAAGTAGGCGTTTGTTTATTTATCTGAAGTTGGCAGTATTTGCTGTCACAACGTAAAATAAAGACGTTGCCGAATGTACCCGGCCTCGTTCGACGAGCTTCCGAGTTATCAGAAAACTCTGCAATATTGACAACATTGCGTATCAATCTGACAAGAAAATAAACAACATAACCTGAAATTTCAATAATATACACACTAGAATATGCCAAATCGTCATGGCCAACCGACGGCTCAAACTTTCGTGAACGGACTATATATCACAACTTAAGGGTATGAATTTACGTATAATTTCAAGAAAACAAAGTCAATATAAACATGGGTTTGCAAAAGCTTCGTTACTTAGCTACAGGATGTTGAAATTTCCAAAAAAAATTGGTTTTTTCTTCATAACTCCTGCAGTTTTTGAGATATTCTGACCAAATTTGGAATGCGAGCAGTCTCTATCATTGCACATCCTGAATTTTAAATAGAATCTACAGGGTGTTTTATTTTCCGGAGCCATGGTTCCTTTTTCCCTCCACTGGTGAGAGTGAAATCAATTTTTGATATCTTCGTTCATTTAAGAAACTTTTTTCGTATCTCTAACCATTTTCGAGTGAAAAATTATTGAATGATTGTATGTTATTCGCTGAATAAAAAAAATTATAGAAATACTCGATAGGTATGCCCAAAATTTGCTTTTGTTTTGATAGCTCGTCATCTGAGACTCAACTTGAGCTTATTCAAAATCAACATAAAATCGTTCAATAATTTTTACTCCAAATTGGAGATACTGAGATTACAGGAGTCAAAAAAGTTTTTAAATTGACCGAAGATATCAAAAATTGATTATACGCTGATCAGTGGCGTACGGCAAAAAAGTTTGAGAGGGAAAGAGGAGACAATGATTTACATGTAAATAAGTCAGAAACTGTGACTGTACAGATCTTGTTTGTTTTCTAAAGAATTTCTGAAAAAATGAACAGATCAAGAATGCAATTCTCAGGGTTCCTAAAATCTGGAAGAATTATATTTCAGCTGTGACTTTGCAGAGATCTCGATTCAAATATTTGTCTTCTGTGTGAAATGACTTAAATAACAGCAAACGGCTTTAGAAGTAGATGAATCCGATGAGCCTCTGATGCAAACATCGGTGATTAGATGAACAAGTGTGACAGTTTCAACCGTTGAATGAAAGAACACTACTATTTGTTAAATCAGATCTTTGTACGATTTAGAAATTTGCTTATACAGGTGTCCCAGAAAATGTGGGAAATCTCTTGGATTCAGATAGAACATAAAAAATGAAGGTGACAAGTTCTTATAATTTTTTTTCCTACGGCCTTCCATTCGAAGATACGACTTACTAAATGACGAGACTAGAAATCCATTTTAGTGGAATAAGTTTCAAACTACTAGATATAGTTTGATGAGAATTTTATGATTAATAGTATTAAGGACCTCTTAAAGGAGAGCGTCCACCTATCGGCAGCGAACGCAGCGGACGAAGCGGATTTTAGAATTCTTTGTATAGAATCCGATTCGTTCGGCGCGGGTAGGTGGACGCGCTTGCATTAGTTTCTATACAAAGAATTCTAAAATCCGCTTCGTCCGGTCCGTCCGCCGATAGGTGGACGCTTACCTTAAATCACCGCACTCAAATTTCAATTAGCTTGTTCAGTTTACCAGGGGTTGTACATTTTAATGCTTACATTTTTAACGTCTTGTATGATGAGGTGCTAAAAAAACAAATTTGGATACCTTGAACATTAAGCTAAAGAAAAGGTACTCTTGTTCAGTGTCGATAAATAAATTGTTTTCGAAAAAAAAATAATGAAAGAAGTGAGTAAATTAAATTTATTCCACTAAAATGCATTTCCAGTGGCGTCATTTAGGAGGTCGTATCTTCGTAGGGAGAGCCGCTAGGAAAAAATTATGGGAACTTGATATCTAATTTTTTTAAGTTCTATCTGAATCCGAGAGATTTCCCAGATTTTCCGGGACACCCTGTATATGCAGACTATACAATAGCAATTCAGAAAATCAAAATCAATTTGCCATTCGGTACCCTTTTGTTCGACACGAAACTTACCCAAAACAACATTATTAGAACCCTTCAAACAAGAAATAGCCCAAACTCTCTCGAAACCATAATTCAAGCTACTTTCCAATCTATGAGTGTTAGCATGCCAAATTCTGACTGTGCCATCCTCACTTCCTGTCAAAACAACGGGTAGTTCTGGGTGGAAGCATACAGCAGTAACATTTTGTGCATGTCCTTCCAATGTTTGAACACAAGTTTTATTCTGATAGTCCCATATTTTTACTAATCGATCATCTGCTCCAGAAATTAGGTATGGCTTATCACCTAAAAACAAATAATTTTTTCATCTCACATATTGCTGGTTAGGTAAATATTTGAATTTCGGTGACCAGCTCAACTAATTTCGGTGACTTAAAACATCACCATCTACGGGAACCAAGTAACAAGATGACTGCAACGAAGGAAAGAAAAATTCATGGAAAAAATATCGGAAATATTTGAGTTCAACTTACAATGCAGCAGTCCTGTCATAGCTTTTCAACAAGGCACACAAATCGACCGTCATACATATTTGTCAACATATAAAATCATTTAACCCTCCGGGTCCGGTCATAGCTAAGAGCGGCAACGCTGTAGATAGGTATGCCGTCCCGACATATTACAAGCACAGCCTTCTAAAGTAGTCTCTATGGACAGTTGTGTTACAGGCGCAAGCGTGAGCGCTAGTAAACATCTAGTGGTAAATTCATACGTTTTTAGTGTCGATTGTGGTCGTAAATGTGAAAAATAAGTGAATTATAATTAACTGTTGTGATTGTTTGAGTGTCGTGAACAGTGAAAGTGTTTGTGATATTGGTGTTAGTGAATTTTCCATGGGATAACTACTTTCGTCTTTTTGTAGGTATCTCTGACCTATAAATCAAACTCATCTTCTTCGAAAAATGGTAAGAACGTTTTATATTTTATCGTGTAGAAGTATTATCCGTCTAAAAAACTTAAGGATATTTCAATTGTTTCAGTTTGCCGAAACATGTACAGCGTAAGCTTTAATAGATGAGGGCCATACTGCGAAATTTCATTCCAACAAAAGTTTTGTTTGTGAAAAACATTTCGATTCCAACGATATAATTATTGATATTTCAATTGTTTCAGTTTGCCGAAACATGTACAGCGTAAGCTTTAATAGATGAGGGCCATACTGCGAAATTTCATTCCAACAAAAGTTTTGTTTGTGAAAAACATTTCGATTCCAACGATATAATTATGTTCAATAAACATTCACAAGCAGATGGAACAATTAAATAACTTTCTTTGAGATACCAAAAATCAAAAGAACTTCCACCTTTTTTCAAATATTCATGGGAAAACGCACTAAATAACATCAGGAAATGAAATTAAACGTTCGAAATACCGTATCTCTCTTGCGAGCGGTGTACCTCCCAAAGATCGTCTTTTGCGGCGTTGCCGCTTGAGGCGCTCGGCCATGTCTTTAGAAGGCCGTGGTTTCACTAATGTTGTTCAGAAAGACTCAATGAATACAATGAGACTAAATCTGGTCGATATCTGCTGGTCACTGAAATCAAAATATTTACCCCTGATTATTTTCCTTACCTCCATGATAATAATCCACACAATTTACTCCTTTATCGTGACCCTCTAATGTGAAATTAGCAGTTGAAGCACCTAACTGCCAAACTTTTAAAGTTCTGTCAAGAGAAGCACTGGCAAAAGTATTATTATCTTTAGGGTTGATAGCTATCTGCATGACATAATGGGAATGCCCTTCAAAAACTTGCTGGCAACTCCAAGCTTTCTCCCAATTCCACAGTTTGATAAGCATATCATCTGAAAAAACAAAGCTTAAACAAAGTGTAAAAAAAACTAGTTTACCGCTCAGTAACCAATTTTTAAAAGATTTGACATATTGTTTCGTTGTGATGTTTTGATGCCACAGTTTCAATTTGAGCACCGGCAAATCAATATTTTCCGTGAAAATCGAAAAAGAATATCTATAGTTCGTTCACGAAAGTTTGAGCCATTGGTTGGCCGTGACAATTTGGCATATTCCACTGTGTATAGTCCGTTCACGAAAGGTTGAGCCGTCGGTTGGCCATGATAATTTGACATATTTCACTGTGTATATTAAAATTTTAGGTTATGATGTTTATTTACTTGTCAGATTGATACGCAATGTTGTCAATATTGCATAGAGTTGTCTGATAACTCGTAAGCTCGTCGGACGAGGCCGGGTACATTCGGCAACATTGAATTTATTTTACGTTATGACAGCAAATACTGCCAACTTCAGATAAATAAAAAAACGCCTACTATGTGCTCAACCTTTCGTGAACGGAGTATATATCAAAATTTTAGGTCATGTTGTTTATTTTCTTGTCAGATTGATACGCAATGTTGTCAATATTGCATAGAGTTCTCTGATAACTCGCAATCTCGTCGGACGAGGCCGGGTACATTCCGCAACGTTGACTTTATTTTATGTTATGATAGCAAATACTGCCAACTTCAGATAAATAAACGAACGCCTACTATGCGCTACTACTATGCTATTTCTTTTAATACGAGCCGAATCTTATTTTTTCAGTGGAAAATGAATGGTTTTGAGTGATTTCCAATTTTATAAATACTTGGCACTGTTCATATCTTAGCTAACCTTACCTAACTCAAGCTTACCTAACCTACATTAACGTAATAAGTACTGCCACTGGCATATTACAGCGGTAGTACCATTCTATGGCTCAAATCAAGAGACCATTGAAAACTATTAGGAATCACTCAAAAACACTTATTTTTCACTTGAAAACAAAATCAGGCTTGTATTAAGAGAATGGACACTTGAATTATGAATAATTTATATACTCCGTTCACGAAAGGTTGAGCACATAGTAGGCGTTTCTTTATTTATCTGAAGTTGGCAGTATTTGCTGTCATAACGTAAAACAAAGTCAATGTTGCCGAATGAACCCGGCCTTGTCTGACGAGCTTCCGAGTTATCAGAGAAATCTATGCAATATTGACAACATTGCGTATCAATCTGACAAGAAAATAAATAACATAACCTAAAATTTTAATATTCACAGTGGAATATGTCAAATTGTCATGGCCAACCGACGGCTCAACCTTTCGTGAACGGACTATAGATAGTCTTTTTCGGTTTTCTAAGGAAATATTGATTTACAATATGCCGAATATTTTAAAAATTGGTTGCTGGGAGGTAAACTAGATACAGTAGAGACTCGATAATCCGGAGAACGATAATCCAGATATTTACTAGTCCGGATTGACGTCAAGATTGTATTATGTCTTTATAATCCGGATTGCAAGACTCAATAATCCGAATTTCCGATCGTTGCATACGTGGTTTACGGTTCTAACTTGTCGTAACTCAATTTCTTTGACGAAGATCGGGCGTTCTTTTGGTATATAATAGTGAACAATGGTATAAGACAAAAAAAATCAGACAAGAATAATTAATTAGTGAAATGGAATGGAATGTTTCTACCTCCAAACCATACAGCTTTGATACAGCATATGGATCATAATGATATTAAATCAACAAAACTGAAATACCGAAAAGGCCTTTTAGCACATATTTTTTCGATCCTCGAAGACGGGGATAATGTTAGCAAATGCATTCAGAGCATAGATCAATTCGATGCAGTCTGTTTATTCCATAACTCATGGTAATTACTGATATTCAGCTTCTGAAAGATATACGGGAGAAAGCTATTGTTCAGCAATCTTTTTCCCTTACAGTAGAAAACGTAAAATATCTAATTATTCCAAATAATATATTTGTTTTATGATTTCGATAATAACCGTTTTTTTAAATTGCATCTTTACTAAATTGTAAGACGCGGTATTCCGGATTCCTCCTTAATCCGGATCATCCCTTGCATTAATTGATCCGGATTATCTAGTCTCTACTGTATTATCAGTGACTTTGTGAGCATAATGTTTGGTAGCTAGTCATAAACAAACTGAAATATAACTATAGTGTCACGAAAGTTTGAGCCATTGGTTGGAAATGACAATTTGGTTATGTTTATTTTCTTGTCAGATTGATACGCAATGTTGTCAATATAAGATAGAGTTCTCTGATAACTCAGAAGCTTGTCGGACCAGGCCAGGTCATTTGGCAGCATTGACTCTATTTCACGTTATGACAGTAAATACTACCAACTTCAGAGAAATAAACAAACTCCTACTATGCGCTCAAACTTTAGTGAAAGGACTATACGCATTCCTACAATCTCCTACTTTTGGAGTTGTTTCATGATAGTTAAATGCATTAAATACTGTATTCGTTTTGAGGTATTTCGAGCTCCTGAGATGTACCAGTGCTTGTGCGCAGCCAATGGCAAGCCGTATTTCGAGCTTTTGAGTTACTCAGGAGCACGAAATATCTCAAAACGAACAGGCTAATTATGAAAGGATATAACTCATAAATGTTTGCTTAAGGCATCAGTGGGATTTTAGAACAGGTTTTATTTCAGTTTGCTTCCATAATACAGTACTGGTAAACATACCACTGCTTGTTAATATATAAGGTTGTGTAGGATGCACCACGATACACCTGACATAATCAGAATGAGCCTCAAAAGAGTGAACTCGATCCAAAGTATTGTAGTTCAGAACACGAATCTGCATATCATCAGAACCTGTAATGATCCAGTTCTTTCTTGGAACAAATTTTGCTGCCCTCACTGGCAAATCACATACTTCGAATGTTTTGACCAACTGCTGGGTTTCATAATTCCAAACATTAATATTTCCATTATAAAGGGAGCATAACATCCAAGGCTCTGAAGGGTGTAGATCCACACATTTTACACGGTCTGATCTAGCAGTTAGCTTGCGTTTTATATCGAGTCGTAAAGGCTGAAATGAAAATTTCATATCAAATAAATTGTGAAGACTTTTTAAAAAAATCCCTACCATTTTCAAGCAACTTGTAAGGCAAAAAACTAAGAATTTTCAAATACAAATACACGACGACAAATCCAGCAGTTGATTAGTATCGCGGTGACAGTGACGTGGCGCTGTCAATAAATATTGATTTGAAATAATAAATTCGAAGCTCATCTCAAAACTTTTTAGTTTTTATTCAAATCTAGAGTATTTTCGAATAATATAAAAGTGCATATCCAATTAACTTCTAAAACCGTGAGACGACCGAAAATTTGTGTGATAGATTTCTATCCTGGTGCCAATAATTTAGAAGAAGAGCAGTTTTTATGAATTTATGACTGGAGCACAGAATATATAAATATAAACATAACCTAAAAATAATCATAAACAAAAACAGAGCAGTAAGCATGAAAGTGAGCATACACAACATATCAAACGGTGCGGGCCAATAAGGAAACAGCGGACTCAGATGCATGCGCATACCGTGCGTCAACGCTCAACGAGAGAGAGAAATATATCTTTCTCTCTTTGACAGCAGTGATATTTCAGGTGTTACGATTGTAACATTTGTGTTACATTTAAGATGTAGCGTTACAGTGTTACGTACTATTTTAACACAGTGTTCTGTGATTTTAAAATGAGGAAAAAAGGTTACGATTTTCGTTTCAGCAGTTCCTAATGAATTTAATATAGGGAAAATGCATTTTTTTTATCGCAGTTTCTACAAAATATGGAATTATAGGCATTTGATGGAGCTAAGAAAAAAATTTACAATTTTGGTGTGTTATAATTTAGCGAAGGCCAAAAAACACTGTGAAAGATAAATTTGTCTATGACTATGATCGTATTCCTCAACGAAACGGTTTTTTTCTTTCTTTCAATGTCAATTGTGATTTGTGTTGTGATCACATCACAGTCAGTAGACGTTTGCTGAAAAATTTTCAGTTAGCGGAGTTAGCTATTTGTTTTGTATTCGCAAAGTTTCAAGAAATAAATTGAAGAACATGGAAGGAGGAAGGTGAGTGTTTAGATTAGATAGTAATATTTTGTTTTGTCAATGAATATTAGGTATTATTATTATTGTAGAAATATAATCAGCCTGGTATTAACATTATACATTTCCAGCGAAAAATTGACTTGTCCAATTTGTCAAAAGGAATTCTCAAGTGTTTCGGCCAAAAATCGTCATTTGAGAGATATGCACAATGAAGAACCTCTTCCCTCTAAAAGGAACAGGCTAATAAAATGTCCAATTTGCCCTGAAGAAAACAAAGTTGGTTACGAAAAACATGATATGCTAATCAATCATTTACAGCAGATTCATTCTCTAGATATCAAAACTTCATTTTTAACGTTCAAAAATGAGAAAGAATTTGAGACTTGGAGATCACTTGATAACAGAAATGTGGATTATATCAAACACGCTCATAGGAAATCATCTGAAGGACTGATGGTTTATTATGAATGCAATCGTAGTAATTATTCAGGTGTGTACCTATTTGTTATTCAGCATAATACACTCAATTCACCAGAGGTCATGTATCAGCTTTTTGTTTTATTCGCAGGATTTACTAGCAAGTGTACCCAACGAAGCATTAATACTGGTGGAAGTATTAAAATGTCTGGCTATTGTCCTTCGAGAATTCGAGTTAAGATAACTCATAAGGGTAGGTTTCCATTGTATTTAATCAGGTATATACCTGAGTATATGATATATACCCTCTCTATCACATTGAATATCGTATGTTTCCGATGAGAATATCTGAACCTGTATATTTCAGCTGTGGACGTTAAATTTGTGGAGACGCATGTTGGTCATGACGATCTACTTCGTTCTAAACGTTTGACGAAAGACGCGCAGAAGATGATTGCCACTAAATTGATAGAAGGAGTCTCAAAAGAGAGGATTTTGGAAGATTCAAGAAAAATAACAAATGATAAGCTAGAAAGAATTAATATACTTAAAAGGGCTGATTTTGCTTATATCATAAAAAAATTCAATATAGAGAAAAGGAGGCACGATAACGACATGGTAGCTACTGCTTTGAAAGTTCAAGAGTGGAACAGTCAAGGAAAAAACTATGTTTTTTTGTTTAAGCAAATTGGTATGTATATAATTCAAAACTGTACATTCATTTTTAATCATCTTTTCTTTCAAATTTTCATTTTATTAGGAGAAACCTACCCTGGATTGCAGAACGAAGATTTTGCCCTAGGCTATATGAATAGTGATATGGAGAGAAAGCTCAAAGAATTCAAAAAATTATATGTGTTGACGGAACCCACGGCACAAATTCCAAACATTTTGATCTGACCATAGTTTTAGTCAAAGATGAAAACAAAATTGGGTTCCCTGTTGCATTCTTCTTATCAAATAGGCTGGATCAAACAATCCAAACTATTTTTTTCAATGCACTGAAAGCTAAAATCGGAGAGCCAGTGGAAGCAGATTATATTATGACTGACGATGATATAAAATATTACAATGCATGGTGTCAGGTAATAGAGAACATTCATCTAAATTGTGGATTTATAATTCTTTAAAATTTTACAGGCAATGGTAACAGAAAAAAACCAAGAAGACTTCTCTGTTCTTGGCATGTTATAAAAAACTGGAATATTCAGGGGAGAAACAAATTGAAGAAGATGGAAAATAAAACAGAAATGAAAAGGAGAATGAGAATGATTTTGAAGGAGACAAACGTACCGACATTCCACAAGATGAAAGAGGAATATTTCGAGCACTTAGAAAAAGAGCAGGAATATGCATTTCTTAAATATTTAAAGCAGTGAGTGTATCTACATGTGAAAAGTATAATTTAAGATTTTCATTAATTTTTTTCAGATATTATTTTCAAAGTGAAGAAAGGATCATGATGTGGGCACACTGCTACAGAATAAATGCAGGGATTAATACGAATATGGCTATTGAAAGCTTAAATAAAGTATTAAAATACAATAAAATGAGGGGGAAACAGAACATAAGGTATAGATTTGAAGAATAAATAATTCTTTTCTAAAAAATGCATTTTAGGGTGGAGAAATTACTGGATACGCTAGAGGAATTGGTAAATGATAAACTATGGAAAAATATCATTGAAACTGAAAGACCTTCTGCCAATTCCTACCAGGCCAGAACTAATAGAGAAGCCCACTCGAGAGCAGAAAAGGGACTGACAGCAAAAGTAGTTTGCTTAGAAACTGGGGATTTTAGAGTTCAATCAGAATATAATAGTGATAAATTTCATATCGTCTCGTATGATGCCTTATGTGAAATGGATTGCAGATCCTTATACTGTGATAAGTGTAAGATATGCATCCACATATTTAAATGTGATTGTGCAGAATACACTGTAAAGGCTGTCATGTGCAAACATATCCATGCAGTTGCTTTGGTATTAAAGAGAAGCAGTACTATTTTAAGAAGACCGAATGATGATGACGACGACGACGAGAGCAATAACCTATACATATGCCAACCATCAACAAGTAGGACTGAATTTGAGATGGATGTTCAGAGTATTATAAGGGAATCCAATCAAATTTCAAATGCTCCGATTGATGCTACTAAAGCATATGGTGTAAGTCTTTGGGAATATTCATGCATACGGTTTTTTCAAATTTGATTTTAGGTGGTGAAAGAACAAGCTCATCTGAAACTTGACCTATTGGAAGAGAGTGTTGGTCGAAAAATTGCTAAAATAATTGATGATGCTTATGACTTACAGTGTTCCAATACTCCAACCAGGAAAAGAAAAATTGACAAACAGTCATATTTTCCAAAAAAAATGTAATTCAGTTCTACAGGCTGTACTTTTGAAGTCAAAAGGATGTCTATGGAATTATGGTATGTTTTCTTTGTATGGTGTAAAGTATGCATGTTGCTCATTTTAATAATTTCAGATATTGATGAACAGCTTAATTTTTTTCTTCTTCAATCTTCAGTTTCTTTTGAAACACTGCTTGTTATTATTTTAGGTTGACCTACTCATAGGTGATATGTTTCCAGTTTATCAATGAACAAAGCATGTGTTCTAAGAGCAAGAAGTGTTTGAATTCCAGAGGCCTTGGACAAAAATTTCAGTTTTTGCATTAACCTCAGTATTTTTTTGCATTGTATTATGTATTGCACTTAATTAAAGTTAGAAAAGTAAATGTTTAAATCTGAAATATATTTTTAATTATTACCTACTTCAAAACAAATTAGTTGTGTTTCAAAAAATAATGTGAAATTTAAATTCACCTGCTGTGATTATTAATCCCTATGAGATGATAAATGCAGCTACATGAAAAGTAAGTATTGAAAATCAAATTTATAAGCAGATAATAAAAAATAAAATAAAATATCTGTTTTGAATAAAAGCAGGTGTAGCTTTATTTTTTGTGACAATATTTATATTGACTGCCACACTTACAATTAATCTTCATATACACTACAAATAGATCAAATGCTGGTGGATTTTCTGTAGAAATTTCTGAGTGATTACATACCTTATAAATGATTGTAGCACCGCCGTTGGCCAGTCATATAATTGACACCCTAACCTGCGTAACAAAGTTATATAAATAATTCAAAGCCAACTGCGCTGTTACAATCATTTATAGAGACCCTGTATAATATACTGTTAATCATTTGTAAATAAAATTATCCACATTTTGCAAGTTTAAGACGTTACACGAATCATTCAAGATACCTATGTGCATAGAATATAAACAAATCTGTATACTACAAGATTAAGTTAATTCGATAATAAAACTGGGATTCCAGAGGAGACCGTTACATTTTTTAAAAAGTTTACACTAATTAGGATAGCTTCAGAACAATTTTGGGTTATGGTTAAGGGCCTCAATTGAGACTACTGAAGTGATTTATCAGATTCAATAGCTTTTACTTTTATTGATCACTTTCGTAATACTTGTTCAATTTCGATTAAATTTTAAGTGTAGCTGTAGCACAATATTGGTGGGTACATAAAATAGATCTAGAATTTTTTACTGACTTGAGGGTGGTTATTGTGATAATTTCAGATTGATTCAGCATGTTGAAAAATCACCCTGTACATATTACAGTTTCAAATATTCGCTATCTTCAGATTCATGAATAATCTGAGAAAAATTTTCCAGAAAGAATGATATCTAAGTTTCTCTTCAGAGAAATGATAATATTCTTAACTAGGTGGTAAACCTGTATCGTCCAACTCTGGATGTTCCTATTACTTGATTGAATACAAATACTGAAAAAAATAAACATACGAACCAAATTAGGGCGAAACTAAGGATTAACAGAATACTAAATTAATTTTTTTTTTCAATACTTTGTTGCGTCCAATCTATTAATTTTGGCCTTCTTATGAGCTGTACGATCTCAATCGAAGCCCCCAATCATGTAAAGCAAAGCATTGTCACTGAACTGTCTCGATTAGTGTAAACTTCTAAATATGACGGTTTCCTCCGGAAAAAATGAATGAAAAAAATTCCATTCCACTTTCCACAATAAAACCAAAGATTTTTCTTTTTATGCTTGTTCGCATAAAATAATTCTTCGGAAAACGGAAATATCGTTTGCATTATTTTTAAGATGTACGATGTTTTGGATTTGATTGCTGTCAATCCCGTCGCTGTCACCACAAAACACTGTCATTATCGAATGCGATGCGGGTTACGTTACGACGCGACGGCTAATGCAACACGTCGTTCGACCGTCGACGTAGAGTAGAAACATGTGGGACACAGTGCTGTTTCCTTATTGGCCCGCACCGTTTGATATGTTGTGTATGCTATGAAAGTGTTTGTAATTTAATAAAAACAATCCACATAAAACAAATGGAACCAATTAAAATAATGAAATACAAGATGGAAGAGTTAAAGAAGAAATGTTACATCACAAGCAGCTGCAGTTATGTACTACTAGACCGGCCTATCGCCAAGGAAGAAAGTTTACAGCAGTAAAGGTAAAATTTTTATTTAACAATCAATGAAAATATATTTGAATGATTATCTTTCAAGGTATACACTGTGTCAGCAGAATCGCAACATCTTTTTGTATACGGAGTTCCTTCAATCAATCTCCGATCTGAATTAAAATCACTCTTCAATAAATATGGAGAAATTGTAACTATTCATGTGGTAGATGGACAAGATGTCGAAATGTTCACAGAATGTTATCATGTTCATTACAAAAGAATACAATCTGCCCGAATAGCTAAGAGATTTGTTGATACCAAATCATTTTATGGTGGAGTGTTACATGTGTGTTATGCACCAGAGTATGAAACATTAGAAGAAACTACCGCAAAACTGGTACAGCGTAAAAAGGATGTAATGGTAAGACTCAACAAATACAATACAGCACTTCATGAAAAGCATCTTGGAGCAGAAATGGTGAATGAACATAAGCAGAAACAAATTTGTAGCAAAAGGAGTCAACATGAAGATGATCCTATTTCAACACTGTATAGTGAAGAAGATCCCATTTTGTCGCATAAAAAGAAACAAAAGAAGAATGCTGAGAAAACTATTATGAAATACTCCTCTCAATATTCAGATGTAAATGGTGGGCCTTCTAGTATAATGAATAATTCATTCAAAAAAACAACTAAAATTCCAATAACTTTACCACTTACCCACAAAACTATATCTGAGGATCAGGTGTATGGCCCTCGATTACCTAAATTTCCTGAAAATGTGGAAAAACCAGCTGAAGAAGTACCTCAGAGATCTGAAGAATGTAGTAATATTTTTAGCCAAAAAAATATAAGAAAACTGCCGAATAATACTATAAAAAGAATAGTATTCAAAAATAAAATACAAGATAAAATATCATAAAGTATACATAAAATTTCTAAGTACATGAAAGTATAATAAGTTTCCATTTTAACATGAAACATAAATGGAGCAGTGCCTATTGAAAAAGATCAGTTCATCTTGGTGAGGTTTCTTTCATTTGAACTTACTGTATAACTTTAGATTGTTGAAGGCGAAATCATAGAAATTCAACATTCTACTAGTTGGAATTATAGACAGGTGATAATAATTGTTTTATCCACTCCTATAGAGTAATAGGCCAATTATTAAACTAATTTCTATGTGTAATAGTAGCTATAACACAACCGTAGACATGTCTATGAACCGAAAAGCAAGTGTTATAATAACACCCGCTAATAAAAATACCTAGGAAAAATTAAATTGCTTATAAAAAAAATTAATAAAAAGTAGGATCGATCCGGAAATCTATTTCAGCCATCAAGATAACGTTCTAGCGATTCATTCCAGATTTATTTTTGGAAAACATAAATTTTTGAAGTTGCGAAAGTACTTGATTTGATTAGTTACAGACTCTGATTTGATTCCCGACCACAGAGTACAGAGGTTTGACGGTTGGATGAAATGTTGTCAACGCTTTCGACAACTGTTCAAATTTTTTTAAATGCAGATTAATTCGAATTTTACTGAAGAAGTCGTGGATAAAGTATAGTATTCAATTCGCGGTAATGCTCAAAACACACAAAATTCATCTGCGTGTGTTTTGACCTGCATTACCGCTCATCGAATAATATACTATTATTCATCAAATTTTATTATTTTGGAAAGTAAGTGTACTCTGCAAGAAATAAACGATCTCTTTAATCAATTGTTGTTTAATTAAATATTTTATGGTGAATTAAAGTCAATATTAAAAGCGAATATTCTTTTATTATAAATTAAAACTTATTTGATTGGAGCAGCAGCCATTGATTTACTTCTTATTTTTCCACCAGATTTGGTTAATAGATTATTTCCTTGCCACTGTGCTATGCAATCTGAATTTGTTTTCAAGTCAACCTGCAGCTTCTCCCACACTTTCTTTTTAGGATTAAGGATCTCATCTGGATTTCCCGATTCATAGTTCTCGATAAACACTCTTTCCCCTGGTACAGCATCTTCTGGTGGAATCAGAGTTTCCACCTGCTTCGGCTCATCACTACAAAATATATAGATTTTACAAAAAACTCAAACAACAAATGAAATAATCCAATTCCAGATGAAGACGAAAAACCAACTCAAAAAGACCATCATCTAAATGAGTTTTAGACATTTTTTCAAAATTCATCTATCAGTCATAATAAAAAGGGGCAATTCAAAAGTCATTAGGGGTTTTCAGAAACTTACTCGATCACTAACATGGGTTGAATATTTACAGCAATTGAACTGCTTATCTGTCAATATTTACCCTAGGTTAGTGATTAAGTAAGATTCCGAAAATTCCTATAATATAGTCCGTTCACGAAAATTTGAGAGCATAGTAGGCGTTTTTTTATTTATCTGAAGTTGGCAGGATTTGCTTTCATAACGTAAAATAAAGTCAACGTTGCCACATGTACCCGGCCTCGGCCGACGAGCTTCCGAGTTATCAAAGAACTCTATGTTATATTGACAACATTGCGTATCAATCCGACAACAAAATAAACAACATAACCTAAAATTTTAATATACACAGTGGAATATGCCAAATTGTAATGGCCAACTGACGGCTTAACCTTTCGTGAACGGACTATATAGTATGTATTTGCCAGCAAATACTAGTTTGCCTAATAACGTAAACTCTGCTGTTAAACCAGAAATATAGAAAATATTCTTGAATATCATAAGAAATGTTTAAATACAAGAAGTTTTCATCATATTAGTAATGGAAAAAATATAGTTTCATTCAGAGCTGGAATAAATAATATAAAATATTTAAGTTACTCACACTGAAGCACAAAGCACCATTCCTTGTGATTCTACTCCCCTCATTTTCGCTGGTTTCAAGTTACATAATACAACTACCATTCTATCTTTCATCTCTTCGATAGGGATAAAATTCACAAGTCCACTAACTATCGTTCTAGGTACAGGTTCACCTAAGTCAATTTTTTCTACATATAAGGCATCAGCATCAGGATGTCTAGAAACTTCGACAATCTTTCCTACCCTTATGTCTAGCCGGCTTGGAACAAGCTCATCACTGGTTGCATTTTGTTGTTGATTTGATCCCTCTACAAACAGAACGCATAAGTAACTCAGGCATTTAAGCAAACTCTGACAACTGAATTGAAAATACTGAAATTATAGGCAGTTCACTCGATCCCCAACCTTCGCGTACATTTACCAAACCTGAACATCCAACCCGTGTTCGGAAAGTATGGTGCTATTAACTCGATCACTGATTCAGGTTGATTTATCGTAACCCTACCTACACAATCGCAAGAGTCACCGCATGTGCACTGCAGTTTAATTTTGTATTTGAAAAAGGCGGGAATAAGTCTTCTACTCTTTTCTAAGTAATTTCATATATTCTATTCCCAAAAATTATGGAAAGAGAAGTGAATTTGGCTCAATGTAAAATGTGTGATTCCATGAGCCAAAAAAATAATGAAAAACAACTTCTTCAAAACTTTGTATGCAGATCTTTCTGCGCTAAGCTACAGCCTTCTTTAACTAGGTATCTACTCAAAGATAACATTAAACATGGGAGGACACACTAAAAATTATAAGAAAGATTTTACAACAGCCTATAGTGGATCACCTGACCTCAATGGATCGAGTTAGTAACCCTGAGTAAGTTTCCGAAAACGCCTTATTAGTGGCACAACAAAGTATCAAGAAAAATGTAAATCATAAGCAATTTTGACTAACTTTGTTTTCCTGGAGCTGGATAAGCTTTTGAAGTCAATTCTTTGAGTTTCTTATCCTCAAAAGTTTTTCTGATAGGATCTAACAATCTATTAAGATATATTTCCATAGCACTCTTCAAATCACCAGGATGTACTTCTTCTTTAGCGAATGCTTGTTCCAAATCTTCAAACTTGTCGAATTCCATGTCACCACCATGATCTGCATGTCTAGGTAAAATAAACTTTTCATTTGGCTTGAGAAGAGGAAATATGACATGTTTAACAAACGAAAGACAGCCATTATTCTCAATATTACCAGGTTCGCAGAATGCTTTTTTCAACTTTTTCTTTACATTAGCAGCAGAGTCTAAGAGGTCAATTTTACTTTCATCTTCTGAAGAAGACATTTTTCCACCGGTTAATCCAGGCACTATAAATATATAAAATTTTTCATAAAAGACGCACAAGTGAACATAATTCAATTATTACCCATAGGATTCATCAAATGAGCTCTCTTTTGATAGCCTAATTGTGGTAAGTACTTTTCAGCAAAGGTGAAAATTTTTCTTTGATCAATTCCACCGAACTGAGCATCAACTTTCAAATATTCTTCATCTAAAGCTTGCAAACCTAAAATTGAAAAATGCCAGTATTTAGCATACCATCATTTAGCGAGGTTAATATTTGAATTTTGTTTTTATTGAAATGTGAGTAATACCTGGATAAAGGAGCCCACTAAGAAGAGGGTGGTCGACTTGCTTAACAACTTCAGCACCAGCCTTTTTAGCATCATGTTCAGTAATCAACGAAGATAAACGATAAACATCTAAAGTGTATTCTTTCGATAACTGGTAATTTGTGCCTTTTACAAATTTCAGCTTATCTAATGGTACACCAATTGAAGTTAACATTGCCTTAATACTTTGTTCATAATATTGAACTCTAGGTTCTAGAAGTTCCCATGAAGCTTTCATATTATCCAAATAAGCATGTAGATCCGCAAATAAAATGGTAACTTCAACTCCAGCCCTCAAAAAATCTGCAATTTTAGACATCGGAACGAAATAGGCAACATGAGGCTTTCCTGTAGTTGCAGTACCCCAATAAATTTTTAAGTCTCGCTCTTTGAGTATGCTTTTTATTTTATCTTCCCCTAGGACCTCTTGTAAGTTTCGAGAAATCAGATGGTATTTTTCATCTGCTGATAGGGTCACTTCGTTAACCATTGTGCTGAAAAACATATGGTATATTGAGAAATAAATTTTGTATGAAGGAACCTCCTAATTTATTAATATCCTGTACATTGTTACAGGCAATATTTACCCTAATGTTCCTAATCGATAGAAATATTAGTTTAATTTTTGAAATGATGAAATATACAGCAGTTTTTGAATCAGGCTGGAGCCACCATAGAACCCTGAAGCCAATGTGGAAGCATACACTAAAACGCACAAAATTTTCGGAGCCGATCAATGATTCGGGTATATTCGTGAATCGCCTAGGTGGTTGCCTACTCCGAGTTTTGTAAAAACTGCAACTAAGATCATATCTCCCGCCTTTCCAGTTTCAAGTCGAAACATCTATAAGCAGGATCTATCGCCACACCATCCTTACGTTTTTCATATTTTTCAAGTGAAACGGCGTTAACACTGTTAACAGCAATTTTAATTGCTCAGTTTAGTGGTTTTAATAACAAATATAATATGGATAAGGAAGAACAAACGTAAGCATATAGCGATAAATTAATTTCAACGGAAAATATATAGATCGATTTTAATTATTTTAGTGAAGGAGCGCTAGGACAAGAGCTAGCAATGACTTTGGAAGAAAAAAGAGAATCCAAAACAAAACGAATTATTTGTCCTATATGCACGAGTAATGAAACTTATCAGACTTTCAAGAAACTAGTGAAGCATTTGACAGATCATCATGATATAAATATAGTGCAATCATCTCAAAATTTTGTTACTTTTAATGAGTTCTTGGAATGGAGGAGTTTGGAAAATCGAGATGTGGATTATATTAATCACAGCACATCGACTTATCGTGGAAAAAAATATATTTCATATAGATGCAACAGAAGCAATTCAGAAGGTATCTCTTTAATAGCTTTTTATATAAATTTGGAAGAAAATTAAGTTTTTCATATTTTCTAGGATTTGTCTCTACTGCCAAAGTAAGGAATTTAAAAACAGGAGGCAGCATCAAAATCAATGGAATGTGCCCATCAAAAATCGATTTAACAATTTTAGAAAATGGTACCTACCAATTGGAATTTGTAAAATTACGTTTTAATAATTTTTACTTTTAGGAAATGTAACTATGACCTTCATAGAAACTCATGTGGGACATGAAAATGAGCTACGTTCAAAAAGATTAACAGGGAAGGAAGAAAAACATATTGTTGATAAAATGTTAGCAGGAGTTAATTCTAAAAGAATTTTAAATGATGCGAGGAAAATTGAAGATGGTCAATTATCAAGGATGAACTTATTAAATGCTAAAGACTTATCCAACCTGAAAAGAAACATAATATAGATAATAGACGACATGCTGATGATATGATGGCAACTGCATTAAAAATTGAAGAGTGGAATAAACTAGGCAGAAATTATGCATTTTTATTTAAAAAAATTGGTAAGTTTACTCTTCAGTTCATCTTCTGGGTATTTCGTGTATGAATATTTGGGTTTAATACTAATACAGTAGAATTCCCATTATCTGAACTAAATGTTGTCGTTAGGCATTCGGATAATCGAAATAATGGGATTATCTTATTGAAAAATTATGATTTATAATAATATATTTATTGGGAAAAACAAAAATAAGATGAAGCAACATTAATGAATATTCATTAAATAAATAAATTGACCTGTCCTTTTTTAAATATTTACATAATACATCTGTGTATATCGATTTCATTCTGTGATTTTCATTTAGTCGTGGACGTTTGGATAATCAGAATTCTGTATAACAGGGGTCCGGATAATGGAGTTTCTACTCTAATAATATTAACCAAGTTAGTAATTAATGGTTATAGTTGTACATATACTGGGTACTTGTATGTAGTAGATAGATGCATGCTATTGTAGGGGATAATTATCCTGGTTTGAAAGAAGAAGACTTTGCCGTGGGTTTTATGAATGGAATCATGGAAAAAAAATGAGAGAGAATTTTAAAACAGTATGTGTAGATGGAACGCATGGTTCAAATCGAAGAAATTGGGAACTAACCATTATACTAGTTAAAGATGAGTCAGGTAGTGGTTTTCCTGTTGCTTTTTTGTTGAGCAATAGACATGTGGAAAATGTTTCAGTTCTTTTCATAGACATATAAATGATTGTTTTATAAGTCTATGGTTCTTTTATATAATTTAATCAAATAAGCGGTCGTCAAGAAAAATAACAAAAAAAATGAAAGATTGTTAAATCAAAAAAGTTAGATCGGCGACCGTATTTGAGTTTTTTAGTTGAGTTCTGTTAGTGTATTTTCCAATACGATTTTGTATTATAAAAATAAAATACTCTACAAAACTGCAAATAGTCGCCGACCACCGTTCATTCTTCACAAAGTCTCAAATACGAAAATTATAATTTGGTTATTGCAAGCAGTTATACTGGATCACGAAGAAATGGCTTCAACAGCAGTTGAGGGAACCAAAAATGATAATGATCTCTGCCCTGTCTGCAGTAAACCTTATAGAGAAGAAAGGATGGTGGAATGCACCCAGTGCAAAAATGGTGTTGTTATGAATGTGTAAACGTCACGGATGACATCTCTGAAAATGAAAATTGGAAATGCCCAAAATGTGAAGCTGAAAATGGAATCACGAAATTCAGTTCACCAAATCATTCCCGGGAGATGGCACCGATCCATACACCAAGAATAAGTATAAGTAATTCCTCAAGAAAAAGTTCAAAATCTGTTTGCTCTTCAAGAATCAAACTGAAACTGCAGTTCATTCAAGAGGAGAGAGAACTCCTTCGAAAGAGCGCAAGTTAGCTCAGGAAGCGCGAAGACTTCTTGAAGAAATTGATGACATCAGTCAAGAAGAAATTAGCGAAGAAGAAATATTAACAACGGATCCCGTTAAAAATAAGATGTTGTCTTTAAAAATTGAAGACTCTGTTCAAACACCAGATCCTGCAGTGTTCAAAATTTCTACACCAATGATAGAAACAAAATTACTGACACCAACCGAAAAATCAAAGGTTGATGGAAACTTCCTTACCGCTCAGCAATATGCAGCACGTAGAAGCACTCCAAGTGAACTACCAATTTTCAATGGCAATCCATATGACTGGCCATTATTTAAAAGCAGTTTCGATAGGTCGACTGAATTGTGTGGTTTAGATAACAACGAAAACTTAATAAGATTACAAAAATCGTTGAAAGGTGCGGCCAAATCAAGTGTATGCAGTTTTTTGATTCTTCCAGAATGTGTTCCCCAAATAATATCAACACTGGAAATTCTTTATGGAAGACCAGAGCAAATAATTGAAGCTCATATTAATCTTATTCGGAGACAACCAGCCCCGAAATCAGATAAATTGGAAACATTAGTAGAATATGCCTTGGCAGTTAAGAATTTATGTGTTTCTTTGGTAGCTGCTAAACTAAGTGAGTACCTCAACAACCCCACACTAATGCATGAATTGGTTTCCAAATTACCCTACCAAATAAAAATTAATTGGGCAATGCACAGAAGTACCTTGAAAACATTCAAAGGATTGAGTGAATTTGCAGACTGGTTGTATGAAGTAGCAGTAAATGTATGTACTGCTCTTCCCACACTGAGCCCAAATGATCAGAATAAATTGCAAAGGAATGAGCGAACGAACATACACAACTCGTCAAGACAGGCAGAATCTCATCATTGTTGGATTTGTAAGGGAGACTGCAAATCTGTTACAGCTTGTAAAGATTTTATTCAGTACCCAGTTACAAAAAAATGGGAAGCTGTAAAAGATTTGAATTTGTGCAGACTTTGCTTGAAGAAGCACCGATTCCCATGCAAATATCCTGTCAGATGCAAACAAAATCTTTGTAATGGGAAACATCACCCAATGCTTCATAAAGACACTGTCAGGATAACTAAAGAACCAGAAAGCGTGAATACACAAACTAAAACATCTGTTGAAACACTTGAAAATACTCCAGTGACTTTCTCGGGCGAATGTAATATTTCCAAGAACAGCAACCCTAATATACGATTCAGAATTGTTCCAGTAATATTGAGAAATGGCAACAACGAAGTGAAGATATTTGCTTTCATGGATGAAGGTTCCTCTGTTACGTTACTGAACGAAAATATTGCTAAACAACTTGATCTTGAAGGTACACCACAAAACTTATGCCTACAATGGACTGGAGATCAGCAGCGATTTGAGAATAACTCAAGAAAAGTTTCAATATCAATATCTGGTGATTTCGAAAACGCAGAGATATTCCATTATCGTACAGCAAGAACGGTGAAAAATCTTAATTTACCCAAGCAATCTGTCGATAGTAATATGATCAAACAAAAATATCCTCATCTTCGGAATTTACCAATTCAACATTATGACAATGCGAATCCACAACTTTTAATTGGTTTAGATAACTGGGATTTGGCATTACCTCTTCGAGTGAAGGAAGGACAATTTGGGGAGCCTATAGCAGCCAAATGCAGACTAGGATGGTCTATATTTGCATTTCAAAGAACAAGTAATGAAAATAAAAATCATAGTTTTCACATCTCTTGCTGTGAGGAAAGTTTTATGAATAATCGAGATCTCTTTGAAGCTTCCAAAAATTATTTCAACATAGATAATTTAGGAGTCCAGCAAGTCAAATTATTTGAATATGAAGAGATGAAACGATTATGTAAATTACAGAATGATACTCTCATTCAGATTGGAAGGCAGTACAGAATTGGACTTCTTTGGAAATACGATCAGATGGTTCCAGGGTCCGGAATTCCTTTATTCAAATGGCCTATTGAACTCAAAGCGGAAAAACCGAAAATTGAAGATGAATTTATAATCCATTATCCGATGAAAGAACCAGTCATTAATATGGAAAGATTTAGCAAATACAACAGACTTCTAAGAACAACAGCATATGTGAATAGATTCATAAAGTTATTACTAGCTAGAGTTCGTAAAGAAGTATTTGGCAATAATGGACCATTAACATTCACGTCTGAAGAACTATTGAATGCTGAGAACAAATTGATCCATTGGACACAACAGCAATTTAATTCAGAAGAGATTAGTCAATTACAAAAAATTTTCACGACAGGTCAAGCAATCGTTATAAAATCTAGTAGTTTGTTCAAATTGTCTCCATATTTAGATGAAAATGGTTTGCTTCGAGTTAAAGGGAGAATTGACGCAACAAAAAATATTGAATTCAGTACGAAAAGACCAATAATTTTACCAAGACATAGCTATCTGACATCACTTATTGTGAAAAACTATCATGAAAAATTTCTTCATCAGAACCAGGAAATGGTTGTGAATGAAATAAGGCAAAAGTTCTTCATTCCCAAATTGAGAAGAGTGGTCAACAATATAAAAAATAGTTGTCAATACTGTAAGGTGAAATTTTGTCAACCCAAAGAACCTGAAATGGCACCTTTACCAGAATGCCGTCTTGCAACATTCACTGCTCCCTTCACAAATACTGGAGTGGATTATTTTGGTCCAATTAATGTAACAGTTGGAAGAAGAATTGAAAAACGTTGGGGTGCTTTATTTACCTGCCTAACAACTAGAGCAATACATTTGGAAGTAGCCTATAAATTGAATGTTGATAGATGCATACTTTGTTTCACCAATTTTATGAATCGTAGAGGTCGACCACGCCATATCTACTGTGACCGAGGAACTAATTTCATAGCCACTGAAAGAATTTTGAGAGAGGAATTACAGAATATAGATCCTCAGTTGGTTGCAAACTCTTTCATAAATCCAGAAATTAGTTTCCATTTCAACACCCCTCTTTCACCTCATATGGGTGGCGCATGGGAGCGTCTCGTCAAAGCTGTGAAGATTTCCCTCTATAGTGCCTTACCTTCCAGAACCCCAACAGACCAATTACTCTTCAGTTGTCTTGTTGCAGCTGAAAATATAGTGAATTCAAGACCACTTACATATCTACCAACAGATAGTGAGACTACAGAAGCTATAACACCGAATCATTTCCTCATTGGTTCCTCTAATGGCGACAAATCACTTGGACAAATGGATGATGATGCAACTGTTTATTATTTGTACAGGGAACAATTTGCTAATAAATGTTGGCGCCGATTCGTAGCCGAATACTTACCACAACTACTTTTGAGGAAAAAGTGGCAGAAAGCAGTTAATCCAATAAAAATTGGAGATATTGTTATTATATGTGATAAACAACTACCCAGGTGCAACTGGCCAAAGGGAAAAATTATAGCAGTGAAGCCTTCAAAAGATGGCCAAGTAAGAAGTGTAACTGTACAGACTACCAATGGAATACTTGAGAGACCGGCGGTAAAAGTAGCTGTGTTACCTGTTAGAAGAACTGATGATAGTGCAAGCCATTTCCATGGAAAACATGCACCAGGCGGGAGTGTGGAAAATGTTTCAGTTCTTTTCATAGACATATAAATGATTGTTTTATAAGTCTATGGTTCTTTTATATAATTTAATCAAATAAGCGGTCGTCAAGAAAAATAACAAAAAAAATGAAAGATTGTTAAATCAAAAAAGTTAGATCGGCGACCGTATTTGAGTTTTTTAGTTGAGTTCTGTTAGTGTATTTTCCAATACGATTTTGTATTATAAAAATAAAATACTCTACAAAACTGCAAATAGTCGCCGACCACCGTTCATTCTTCACAAGACACGATCAAATAATTCAAGAAATTTTCTTCATGGCTCTCAAATCAAGATTAGGAGAATCTGTGGAAGCTGAATTCATTATGAGCGACGATGATCCCAAATATTACAACGCTTGGGTGAAAGCTATGTCCCCGCAGAACAAGCCCAAAAGATTGCTCTGTTCTTGGCATGTGGTGAAAAATTGGACGATACAAGGCAGGACGAAAATAAAAAATGCCAATATTAAAGAAGGAATGAAACTGCAAATGAGAAAAATACACCAAGCCTTAAATGAAGAAGAATTTTTGGAAAACAAAGAGAGCTATTTTCAATATTTGGAACAAGAAAATGAAATTGATTTCCTGAATTACCTGAAAAAGTATGCAGAATTTTGCGAATTTCGTCTAACTAAATTAATTATATTATTTTCAAGGTATTACTTCAAAGACAAAGAGAGAATGATGATGTGGGCCTATTGCTATAGATTAGGAGCAGGTATTAATACGAATATGGCGATAGAGAGCTTGAATAAATACCTGAAATATGATAAAATGGAAGGACAAAAAAATATCAGGTATTAATGTGTATATAATTCTATTCTTGCTGTTATAAATTTGCAAATATTTAATATTGTTCTAGAGTTGAAAAGCTATTGGATTTGTTGGAAGAAATAGTTGATGAGAAGATGTGGATGAAAATTATTAGAAATGAAAGACCTAATGCCAACAACTACCAACACAAAATGACTGTAGAAGCTCATAAAAAAGCCGAATCAATGAAAGACTCAATAGAGAATGTGAACGGTCAAAATTTCATGGTGAAGTCTCTATATGATGATAAATATTATCAAGTACAATTTATATCATCCTGTGATCCCGATTGTAGATTCGGATATTGTAGTAATTGTAAAATTTGCTTGCACAAATATAAATGTAAGTGTTTCACTAACAGCATAAAAACTATAATGTGCAAGCATATACATGCTGTTAGTATGTTTGGGCAGAGAAGCGATCCTGTTTTATATGAAAACTCCGATGAAGACAATAATTTAGAAATTCACCAGCCATCAACAAGTAGAATAAACTATAATGATGATGTTAGACATTTTATGAATGAAACCGTTTCCAATACACGAAATTTAACATCTATTTGCAATGAGGAAGAAAATGTAAGTTAAAAGAATTTCAATTTAAAATTATGATTAATTCATTATTCCACGGTTTCAGGATGTTGAAGACCAACTTTCGGATAAATTAAAGACTCTTAATCTAGAAGGAAAGAAGAATTTATTGGCATATATATCATCAATGGGAAATGAAATGTTTCAAACACAGAGCCAATGCCAAGAACCAATATCTAAGAAGAGGAAAATTGAAAAACAAACCTATTTCCCAAGAAAAAAATGAATGAGAAGCGATTCTGTTTTATATGAAAACTCCGATGAAGACATAATTTAGAAATTCACCAGCCACCAACAAGTAGAATGAACTATGTATAATGATGACATTTTATGGATGAAACCCTTTCCAATACACGAAATTTAACATCTATTTGCAATAAAGAAGGAAATGTAAGTTAAAAAAAGATCAAATTAAATTTATGACTAATTCATTATTCCACGGTTTCAGGATGTTGAAGCCAAACTTTGGGATAAATTAAAGACTCTAAATCCAGAAGGAAAGAAGCATTTATTGGCATATGTATCATCAATGGGAAATGAAATGTTTCAAACACAGAGCCAATGCCAAGAACCAATATCTAAGAAGAGGAAAATTGAAAAACAAACCTATTTCCCTAGAAAAAAATGAATGAGAAGCGATTCTGTTTTATATGAAAACTCCGATGAAGACATAATTTAGAAATTCACCAGCCACCAACAAGTAGAATGAACTATATATAATGATGACATTTTATGGATGAAACCCTTTCCAATACACGAAATTTAACATCTATTTGCAATAAAGAAGGAAATGTAAGTTAAAAAAAGTTCAATTTAAATTTTTGATCTATTAATTATTCCACGGTTTCAAGATGTTGAAGCCAAAATTTTGGATGAATTAAAGACTCCCAATCCAGAAGGAAAGAAGAATTTATTGGGATATATATCATCAATGGGAAATGAAATGTTTCAACACAGAGCCAATGCCAAGAACCAATATCTAAGAAGAGGAAAATTAAAGAACAAACCTATTTCCCGGGAAAAAAATGAAAGATATGTATCGACTTATTGTATTCAAAAAGTGATTTAGTTTTCTATAAATTAATATTGTCATTTTTTGCAGATTCATAAATCCGATCCTGATGATGCACAGAGTAAACGTTTTAGTGGGTATGCCAATCAGGAGGCTCCCACACTACCTCAACTTTTTTAGTTTTACTGTTAGGCAAAATTTTTTTCACAACCAATTTGCTCCTGACAAATTAGTGCAAGGATTTACGCAGGAGCATTTCATCTTAATTAAAAATTTTTAATTGTTTCTGTTTTAGAAACTGGAAGTGAAAACCTGAAAAAAGTTTTCTAGAAATGCAGAATCCTCCAAAATTATATTTCAATCGATATCAACTTGTTAAGGTGCTCTACTTTAACGTGCTGAGTTGTCCTCAACGAATTTCCGCGCCTCTCTAAACAAGAGATTCTAATTTCAGGAAACAAAACCGAAAATTGTAATTGTTGTGAAGAAACTTGCCAGCCATATCATGAATCAAAGTGAAAATTGAAAAAAAAATGGTACTGATACAGAAATTGAAATTTCAACTGTTAATTCATATTCTTCCATTTTCAACAGAATATAAAATAATTTAGAACATCATAATGGGTTTCTAAGAAGATGAGATCAAGAAATAGAAAGGAGATCGAGGAAGTTGGGCATCGTACGACAAAAGACTTAAAAACTGATATATATATATATATTTATAAATGAATATATTGTATATAACTTTGTAAGCCTTCTTACAATAAACTGCTTCCTGTATTGATTCATATATGTGATTTCATTTTCCATAGTTCTACCAAAGTATAATAATGTAGATAGAGACTAATTTTACAAGGCCAAATGTCAAACCTATGCTCATATGAAACAAGCTGATCCTACTTTTAAAGTCCATACCTAGATGTTTTCATTCAAGTTCAATCCCCTATTACAAAAAATAATTGAGACCCAAGCCAAGTTTTTTTTCTAAAAATGAGTTAACAGCAGGAACGGCCCACAAATAAATAAAATTTTCTGATGCAATGCTCGAATGCAAAAGTGATCCAAACACAAAATCTTATTAAAAAAAACTGGTCGGAAATCAAAGTACTACATCCTAGTAGTTATCTACAGGAAACTAAATAAATCAAAATGTTTACAAAATCGCTTCTAAGGATTAGTGGTTAATCAACAAAAACGCATATTTTTCTTTCGCTATTTATTCTATGATGAATATTTCAGATTTGGGCCACTTTTGCTTCAAGAGTAAAGTTTGAAATTAAATAATTATTCATGGTAAGACCATACAATATAAGGTTGCCTTCAGTCCAATCTCTAGGTACAAAATTCTATATCATATTCACAAACCATTATTACTGTATTAATGTAGATGAAGGTCCCTCAATTAAATTTTGTCTTGATTTCTCTCATTCTTTATTGGCAATTGGAATAAAAGAATATATTTTTCAAAACAATTTCATGGCTCAAACAAGTTTCGAAGTACATCATTCCATTATTTTAAGTTTGTATTGATGGCACATTTTTCCTGGCATACTGGACAAATAAGATGAAATCTGAAAATTAAATCAATACTTGAAAAAATTATCAGTAATTGATATTAGGAATAAAGTTACCTTCGAACAGCAAAGTCATCATTGACTATTTTCAATATATTCATACCATTATCGAAAGCGAAATAATTCGAACTACGGCAAATATGTACAACGATCTCCTCTTACTTGTGTTTTAATTGAAAATCCCATAATTTCAACCTACGAATAACTACTGTAAAATGAGTAAAAACTCGAATGTCTCCAAATGAAAATCTGACATCTGGCGAAAATGTAAACAGATTCTGTCTGTCAAATTTAAGAATCCCTACTGCTCTCTGATTGGTTGAAGATGCGCTCCTTTTAATGTAGTCTGGGCGTACTGTAACATATCAGCTTCGGGTCCGAAAATTTTGTGCGTTTTAGTGTATGCTCAATGAGCAGGTTATTTCACGTCAAATATGTCAGAGAAAACATAGAAAAATAAGCAAAAACTGTCAAAACAAAACGCTATTTGTCAAGTGATAAAAATGTAAACAATGATAAATGTTGATTGTAGATTTAGGATAAGAAAAGAAACAATTTAATCAACCTGAATTCCCATATTAGATCCATAGTTTTTATTTTGTGATCATGATGGAGTCAAGAGGAGAAACTTCGGAATTACAACAATTGGTATCGAGTGATGTGGATGGAGAGTATGACGATAGCATTACACACGATGAAGGCTTGAGTGAAAGTAAAATTGTATCACCAGTTCGGAGTAACAAGGTATTTGATCAGCTTACATTATTCACTTTTCTCAACTCTTGAACAGCATTGAGCAGATTATTTTCAGATATCATCGTCAGGTAATACAAGTCATAGTTCAATTAATAGATCTACAGGAAGGAACCTGAACACCAAAATTCACTATATAAATGAAAGAAAAACAACCAGAGATAATAATAAAAACAATAATACTGCAAGACCTAGACATCCCCATAAAGGTAGGTTCCAATTTTGATATTTCATGAATGGTTTGAAATTTATCTATCCCATGTCTTGTCAACATTCATCAAGGGCAATAACTACTACAACAACATTACACTCAAGACACCTCAGAAGTGATTGCCAAAATTGTTGGATTAATAACTTATATTTGACTCTCATTTATGATGAATTCTGACAGAACTATTATGTTTGAACTGCAATTTGAATGAAGTAGTGTGCTCAGAAATGTGAAAACCCTTTCTATTAAAGAATTTTTTTCTTAGAAATATCATTGGAAAAATCTTCATCAGTACATACTCAATTTCAAAGAATGAAATTCAACCCATTAATAACGAATAAGTATTAGATTTTTAAAACTATGCTGGAACTTCTCTATAATGAACGTCTGTATAACGAATTTCATTAAAGACATTGCACCTTAAATCCATATTCCATGTTAAAAACACCCTCTAAAACGAAGTAAATTCTCTCTGTAACGAAATATTCAAAGAACATCACTCTTTGAATGGGTATTGGTAAGAAGGTATAAGGGTGGGTTTTTTCCGAAATTTTTCGGGACGTACGTAATAAATCCCGACCTTGAAATAAATCATTACAGCAAGCAGAGAGATCCTTCTGAAATAGTTTTAAATACACCCCTGGCTGTTTGGTTTTGATCTAACCATCACGCTAGTGGCTAGTGTGAAAGTTGTGCGAAAAAAGAAGTGCTTAAGTTTGAATGATAAACTTAAATTTATCAGTGAAGTTGACCGCGACTATAGAAATTCTGTATAACGAAATTTTTTTTGCCGATTTAGCGCTTTCGTTATAGAGAAGTTCCTCTGTAATATGTTAGAAAGTACCTGTTGGTGAGAATTAACTCTTAATTACCAAAAAATTTAAACCTACAGCTAGAACATTTTTTGAAATCTTTAATTTTTTTCAAATTAATAAATGCCCTAGTTCCTTTGAAATTGAAAATCTACAGATGAAGGTATAGATTTGCATGTTTTATTCAGATACATTGTGTATTACTGCATCTTTGATATTATCTTATTATTCCATAGTCTTTTGATTGTGCCCAGTGAAAGGAGAAAGGTCCCTATCCTTTTCAGATTTATTTTGCCTTAGCCCGCTTTTTCTTATAATTTTTGTTTTATTTTGGATGTGGTATTAGATAATACAGTGAAACACCATTGTTTTATCTCTGAAGTGCCAGATGTCAGGCACATGGAGAAGGCCTTATTAGATTTGCTGAGCGATTTCAATTCTGGGAAACTGAAAGCTTTTGGCAGTGGCTGTACAATGGCTCAGATGACAGATATCAGGGAACAACAAGAGAAACTGGCCAAACTCCATTTTGATTTAAGTGGAACACCAGATCCTTCTTTGAGTAATACTAGTATTGCTAGGTCTCAAAATGCTATGAGTGAACTTATTCAACGATTGGAGCAACTGAGTGTATCTATAGAGGGACTACATAGTAATAATAAAAATTAATAAAGAACTTTAATTATAAAATATATTCAACCTGATACATGTATAATATGGATTATTTTATTTCACAATATATATCAGTTATTTCATTTTGCCTTGAATTTGTATGTTCTCTTCCATTTTCCTCCAAATTGCTTTAGATAGTAATGATGTCGTCTATTTTCTAGCTGGCCCAGGATCACTTTTTCTCTCTGAGATAACAATTTTTCATGAATGTAACATCAATGAAATTTACAAAGTTGAAGAAATTATGTTGGTTAGATTTTATGGGTCAATTGTAAATAATTGAGCAATTAAGAAAAACAGGGGCCTGTTTCATAAAACTACAAGTTACAAGTTTACAGGCAAATTTATTACAAGTTGTAAGTTTTTTGACAATTTTGCGTGTCATAAAACTACTATTGTAGACTTGTAGACACTAGTGCATATCAATTTTACAGGAACTATTTGACATTATTCAAGTGTTTCGCCATTTTTTCTTGACAAATTCAAAAATACACCTGTAAAAATCAGAAATATCTCAACAAGTCATTTCTGACCTGTAACATTTTTCAAATAGTTCTTGATTTCATTCAGTCGAAGTTTGTGAACGTGTTATGTGGAATTCTTCATCAAGTGAAGAAGAATACGCTCTGAATCGAAGAGTGAGGGCAAGGCGTAGACGAGTTTTTCGAAAAAGAACGAATTGTCAGTTTCCTACATTATTTGAATTCAATGAGAGGTTCCGAATGTCTTCAATAAAATTGCAACGTCTTTTAGACAAAATAGGAGGAAGACTGGAAAGCTATTCAGATGGAAACCAAGCTCTATCTCCAAAATTGAAAATTTGTTGTGCCCTTCATTGGTTAGGAAATGGTGGACAGTACCATGCAATAGGGGACGCGCATGGGATATCAAAGAGTAGCGTTTGTAGAGCTCTTCATTCTTTTGTTGTCGCAGTGAATGAGATTTTGTTTAATGAAATAATTAAATGGCCGGAGGACTTGTACAATGTTGTGAACCGATTTCATGATGTTGCTCACATGCCTTGTGTAGTAGGTTGCATTGATGGAACTCTGATTAACATTGAGAAGCCACATGAAAATGAGGCTCAATTCATAGATCGCCATGGTGACCACTCTTTGAATTGTATGGTTGTTTGTGGCCCAGATCTTCAATTTTACTATATAAATGCATCATGGCCCGGTAGCGCACATGATAGCAGGGTTTTAAGAAATTCAAATTTATTCAGGCGAATGGAACAAGGTTGGAGACCTCTTCCAAATTCTATTATATTAGGAGACTCGGGCTATCCTCTTCTAGATTGGCTGATCACTCCAACCGGTCGTAATCTTGATGATATTGCGGTAGTAAGGTTCAATAGAGCTCACAAATCTACGCGACGGCTTGTTGAAAATTCGTTAGGAGTACTGAAGGCCAAATTTCCTTGCCTTAAGTTCTTAAGACTACAACCATTGTTTGCTGCAGAAGTATTCAAATGCTGTGCTGTTATGTGCAATTTTTCTCGTGACGAAGAAAGATTAATTGATTTTCAAGAAGATCCGGAGGTGAATGAAAGTATTGTGGAAAATGGAGAATTATCTTCCCCAGCAGCACTCCGTAGAATTGATGAACTTATCAATTATTTTAGATGAAAACAATTAGAAAATTTGTATAGATATATAATAATATGTAACATAGACATAACATTGAATGTTAACGTAATTTTTCAACTTAAAATAAAATTAATTCAATTTTTCAGAGCTTCAAGTGAATAAGTGGAATAATCCAAACAAAGCTCTCTCTCTAATTTTAATATTTCTAGATTTTTCAAATGTTTCTCCCTCTCCATTATTTCTATAGAGAGTTTCATTTTCTTGCACCGCAAAATTTCTTCCTCACTACTACGTCGGTTTTTGAAATTGGCGCAGTTTTTTCTTCCAGCAACGGAAGGTTGCTCCAGGTGCTCATATGCCAACCCTTGTGATTCTGAATGGGATTCAAGAATATCCCACGTCTCTGATACTGGGAGACCTTCTATAATGGGACTATCTTTCCCGATAATCTCAATCACCAAATTATCTATTTCATTCATTTTGGATTCAGCACCTCCTTCTGAACCAGTCTTACGGCGATTATCAATCTTTTTCTGGAAGTGATGAGAAAGTAATTCCTTATCTTGTCGAATGTTCTAAAAATTTCATCATCTTGGATACTCACCATGGTATTTTTCCTAATATTCTGCCAAAAGACATCCCTTGTGTAAGTAAAATCCTTACTCTGAGGAACTAGCCCCAAACTTAATGTCTTTGCATGAATTTTTTTCCACTCATTCACTTTATCTGCTTTTGTGAGTTTATCTGAGAAAGCTCCCAGCAGTATACTTTTAGAGTCTCTTATCAGTTTCAAAATTTCAATTTTTCCCTCCTTGCTTTTGAACATTTTGTTCGAATTTATATTAATTACCAGTGATGAATTATTTACAATGACAGTTCAAAATATTGAGATTTTGGTAACTAAGGTAACATTGAAATTAATTCGTACAGTTGTAGGAACTCTGAGCCGTATTCGGTGAAACACTTGTACATTTTCTATGTTCACTACAAGTACTTGTACTTGTAACTTGTTGTTTTATGAAACAGGCCCCAGGACTCTGTCAACTAAAGCGAATGACTTATTGCTAATTTAATGAAAGTAATGTGAATATGACTTCAGTAATATAAATTCGCCAATTTTTGTAACATTCATACACGAAGATATGGGAAATACTCACTAGCTTTACTCTCAGCTGCACTGGAAGCTGTTACAAATGTTCTCTGTAGTTTGGTCTTCTTAATTTCACGATACTTATGAGCAACATCTTTGGACAATTCGGCAATTCTAATCATCAATGGTGCAGGATAACTGGAATGAAACATTGTCAGTGATTTGAACTCGCTAAGTTATTTTAGTCTTAGATACAACATATTGGTATTATATCTTGTTAATGAGAAAAGACAAAACAGAGGTGCATCCAGGAAAGTCATAATTAAGCTATAGTCCGTTCACGAAAGTTTGAGCGCATAGTAGGCGTTTGTTTATTTATCTGAAAATGGCAGTATTTGCTGTCATAACGTAAAATAAAGTCAACGTTGCCGAATGTACCTGGCCTCGTCCGACGAGCTTGCGAGTTATCAGAGAACTCTATGCAATATTGACAACATTGCGAATCAATCTGACGAGAAAATAAACAACATAACCTAAAATTTCAATATACACAGTGGAATATGCCAAATTGTCATGGCCAACCGACGGCTCAATCTTTCGTGAACGGACTATACTCAGGGTCAATGATTTTTTTAATATAATTGAAGTGTTTGCTACTTACACACATCCCATAAATTCTATGTTTGCAAAAGATCTGGCCAAAGCGACAAGGTAATCTTCGGAAAATTTGCCTTTGTGAACTTCCATGAATTCTTTACGAAGTTCCCAATGTTCCTCAGGTTCCGTATCATCTCTATAATCTTCGATATTCCAATTTATTGGGTAAGTCTCAGTCATTTTAAATGAAATGAAGAGATTTTTCAGGATATTTTTGAGGTTATTCGGCTTTGTTTTTGTTTTTCAATCGATGACTTCAATCACAGAACATACTTCTGCCATAGAACACAGTTCTGTGATTCAACGTACGTCACAGAATGGTCAGGTTGTCTTTTTCACGGTACAAAACTTTAGCCATGAGTTACACAGAAAAACTGGTTCACGAAACTTAGAGCTGTCGGTTGACAATGGAAATTTGGCATATGCCAGTGTGAATATTAAAATTTTTGGTTATGTTGTTTATTTTCTTGTCAGATTAATACACAATGTTGAACGCTAAAGTTGAAAGCTAATATGTTAACGTAAATCCAAAAAAAGAACGAACATTTGATGCATTTCGACAAAGAACCACATTTGGTAAGTATGTACTATGTGATTATTGATTTAATATATTCTCCTGAATGAAATATACAGGGTGTTTCACGAGGAACCTCTCCCATATTTATACGGGAAACTACTGAACGTATTTTCATGAAATTCAGCACTTATAAGTATTTCACGATGCTGATGAAATCTAAAATATTTTCAAGGCATGAGCACCTCCGGTTTTTCCGGAAATGACGTCAACTTCCGTTTTTCAAATTAGAACACCATTTTTTTTATTGCAGAAATAGATTCCTTAGAAAATTTCAAGTTATTTTGATGTAACATTTTTCAGTTTTGGTTGGAAAATTCTCTCCGAGCGGGAAAATTCGAAAAAAAAATCGAAAATAGAGTTCCGCTGAAACAAGAATAACTTCGAGGTTTTTGGATGGAAAATTTTCATTTTTGGGATTTTTCAAGATGTAAGATTGATGTATCCACTTTAAAAATCGAAATCGCGATTCATGATACAGGGGGTGAAAAAATCACTTTCAAAGTTAGGGATGACAAAATCGAGAAAAATCAATTTTTTCAAATTAGAACCCCATTTTTTATGGTTGATATTGAATCTACGTTAAAAAATAATGTGAGTGTATGCATCACACCCTTGACCTAAAATGGATATTTTCTGAGTTATTCACAAAAAACTGTTTTTCGTCTTGAATTTTCAGTCAGGGGAGTTGAGTAGACAATATTTTTTTTCCTACCCCAAACATAATAGTCTAAAGGAGTTAAATCGGGAGAACGTGGTGGCCAAAGATGTGGACCATTGTTCGCCAACCATCGATCTTCAAATAGCCTGTAGACTTAGATTATTCACATTCATTGTGAATAATCTAAGCCTGTAGAGCGATTTTTTCACCCCCTGTATCATGAATCGCGATTTCGATTTTTAAAGTGGATACATCAATCTTACATCTTGAAAAATCCGAAAAATTAAAATTTTCCATCCAAAAACCTCGAAGTTATTCTTGTTTCAGCGGATCTTTATTTTCGATTTTTTTTCGAATTTTCCCGCTCAGAGAGAATTTTCCAACCAAAACTGAAAAATGTTACATCAAAATAACTTGAAATTTCCTAAGGAATCTATTTCTGCAATAAAAAAATGGTGTTCTAATTTGAAAAACGGAATTGACGTCATTTCCGGAAAAACCGGAGGTGCTCATGCCTTGAAAATATTTTAGATTTCATCAGCATCGTGAAATACTTATAAATGCTGAATTTCATGAAAATACGTTCAGTAGTTTCCCGTATAAATATGGGTGAGGTTCCTCGTGAAAGACCCCCTCCCCTGTATATTGAAATTTTTAGGAAAGCCCTGAACATGTGCTTTTAGCGCTCGTTCATAGGTGGAGCAATATGAGGCCTCAAAATTGTATAGGACTTGAGATTGATAAATGTAAAATCTCAGCTCGATTGAAATAATATTCAGAAAAATATTCAAGAAGTGAAATATGTAAAAACTTGACATTAAAAAAATTAGTTGGTTCTGATGATATTGTTTTGCATGAACATGAAGCATATCAATCTTTATACACAAAATGAATTCCACTAGAATTGGATATCTTGTTCTGGAAATAAAGAGATTCTTCTTTTCAATATTCCAATCAAATGTTCTATGGTTCAGAATATGCGATCTTCCTGAAATTTTCCATGATCATTCAGTATATCAATCTTTATTTACAAAATGAATTTGACTCGAATCGGATATCTCGCTATGGAAATATGAAGTTTCTTCTCTTCAATTCCAATTGGATTTTCTATGGTTCTGTTTACACTATGGCCACAAAATTTTGCATAAGGCTCATTATGAGCATCTTGCATATGACCGCAACCGAACTCACCTTGAGAATCTCAAGTCTCTAGGACAATCTCTTCGAAAGTTACCGTGCTAACTAGGCCGGTAGGGCGGACGGACGGCCCCACGGACAGAATTGAATATGTTATCTATGGAATTGAATTTGACCACGAATTCGTAATCAAGGAGTCGAACCCTATCGTTCGAGACCATTTTCGGCCCAAAATTCGAAAATTACAGACATTTGGGAAAAACGATATAGCATTCGTTTAAGTAGAACAAAGCTTAATAATTGAAGCTCTCGATGCTATAATAATTGTTTCTTAAATAATTTTGCAGTTGAATAAGCAACAAGAGTGTCCTAAGAATAAATCTCTGGAATGAAACAGTTCTCCAAAAATCATTCTAAAACGAACGTTCTTTAGAATAGTATGCGCTGCTAGTTTATAAAACACTCTGAATATGGAAGATTTAGGATGTTTCGCAGGCTTGATATAATCAATAAACCATTGATTTGGATTAATTTCAATGATTTTCCGTCAATAATGAACTAAAATTTACTCAGAAATAATGATATTTCATATAAAGTGCGTCCAAAAAAATTTGTCTCAAGTAGGCTATGGAATTTTGAACGTCAATATATAAAAGACAAATATTATTTATTATAGCCTACTCGACGGTGATTCTTTTCTAAATGCACGATTAGTACAAAAAAGGTATTAATTTCTTATTTCTTGGTCATAGTCATGGTATGAAAACCGATTGTCTCGTTAGCGGAAAAATATAAAATATCCATTTCAGATTCATGGAACTTGATTAGTGTAATTAATGTCTCATAATATTGATTTGAAGTAAACCTCCAATCCCAATTGACATTCCAATGTTGCGTGCAAGGTCAAAAATAATGAATACTTACGAATTTGCCTCTTACAGATATTAGCATATTCGTTAGCTCCTCAATATTGTATTATCATTATCCATATCTGGAATTCTTAGATGTAATGAATTCACGTGTCTGTTCATTCATTCCTTGCAACTGAGACAATTAAGACATTTAACAAATCATAATTATTATTGTTTATGATTTTCGTCATTGAGAGTCGCTCATTCCGATACTCATTATACTAACTCAAAACCAGGCCCGCCGCTAGCTGTCTGAGCGCCCGCGTGCAAATACTGTTATGCCGCCCCCAATAGAGCGCTACATGCTAAATCAAGGGCGTATCCAGAGAGCAATTCGGGGGGGGGGGGGGGTAGTGCCAAGTTTTAGCGAGGGACCCGAACTGATCTTGAGTGAAAATCAAGGAAAGGGGGCAATTTATCAGATTATGTGTCAGTTGCAGGAACGTCCATTAAAATTTAAAGGTCCATTAAACTCTTAATCCTCCATTATTACAAGGAACTAATGGAGGATTAAGGGTTTAATGGACCTTTAAATTTTAATGGACGTTCCTGCAACTGAGCATATGTGAATTTTTCGATCTTGAAGTTTTACGCCATAACTGGATCTAGGCGTTCTCCGTATTTCGCCGAGGGGGGCGGCAGTGCCCCTCCCGGAAATATACCTGAAAGAAACACTGCAGTGAATTCACCGAATTCCGTGGATATACGGAAATTATCGATGTTGGCCGCCTGTCCTTCCGATCCTTCAGAGAAAAAGTCTCTCTAAGGAGGATGGGGAGACCTTGCCGCCCCCAATGTTGAACGGAGTTGGAGAAATTTCAAAGCAGTTGGCAAAGTTTAGATCGCATATGGCAAAATTTCTATGTTTCTATGACAGTTGGCAAAATTTTAAAGCAGTTGGAGTTGGCCAACCGCCCCCCTTTTTTTCTCCCCCCCCCTGCTTACCACGTTGTTTGTCCCCTCCAAAAAAATTCCATTTTACTGGATTTGCCGCCCCCTGGACGTGCCGCCCTTGTGCCGGGCACGCCCTGCACGCCCGCTTACGGCGGGCCTGCTCAAAACGAATTTTACTGAAAGAAAAACTAGGACTTACACAAAAACACCATTACTAGAAACGGGCTTCGAATCCAGACCCAAAGATTAATTTTTGTCCAGACCTATAGTTTTTCCACGGCCTTCTAAACTGTATCTATTTAGAAGGCCGTGGTTTCTCGTAGTAAGTCGCCTTACCCACTTTAGGTATTGGATGTACAGGGTGTTCCAAATTCGACACTTTTGTACAGACAGTTCTATTTCTAACAAAGACTGATTCTTTTATTTGAATGGGACACCAACACCATGTTTATTATATCTTTGTATAACAAATTTCGTTCAAGAATTGCACCTTGAATCCATATTACATGTTGAAAACACCCTCTAAAACGAAGTAAATTCTCTCTATAACGAAATATTCAAAGGACAAGAACATCACTCTTTGAATGGGTATTGGTAAAAAGGTATAAGGGTGGGGTTTTTCCATAATTATACCGGACGTAGGAAGAGCATAGGTAGGTAATAAATTCCGACCATAAACTAAACCATTATACCATTGTTTGTCCTTAAACAATGATTATACGGTGGGCGGGTAGATCCTTCTGAAACGTTTGTCTAAGGTGATGACAGTATTACTCTAAATAATTTCGTTAATGTCGATGTTAATATTGTAACAAATGAACTTCCAACTGAAAAGGATGTGTCAATTGCGGTGTTGGAGATGGAGATCACTACGATAGCAGTGATATGATAACCCAGAGCGTTGATTTAGAGGAGCAACCCGCCGAAAAATCAAATCGTGAAGAAGAACTTCAAACCTTTAAAACGAGTTGCCTCGTTTGAGAAAATGCGATTGTACTACTCAGTCAAAAATTACAAATTATTTGCCCATAACGAATTGCACCTTGAATCCAAATTCCATGTTAAAAATACCCTCTAAAACGAAGTAAATTCTCTCTTTAACGAAATATTCAAAGAACATTACTCTTTGAATGGGTATTTGTAACAAGGGATAAGGGTGGTTTTTTTCCGAAAATGTTTCGGACTTACGTAATAAATCCCGATTTCAAACTAAATCATTACGGCGGACAGAGGGATCCATCTGAAACAGTTTTAAATACACCCCCGGCTGTTTGGTTTCAATCTAACCATTACGCTAGTGTAAAAAGTTGTGTGAAAATGTCTAAAAGCAAGTGCTTATGTTTGAATGATAAATTTAAATTTATCAGTGAAGTCGACCGCGACATTGCCGACTGTAGAAACAAATTTTCTGTATAACGAAATTTCTTTATAACGATTCTCTTTTTGCAGATTTAGTGCTTTCGTTATAGGGAAATTCCACTGTATTAGATATTCACTTGAGGCCTGTATTCAGAGTGCGAGGGTGCTCGCTGCGAATGCCTCGTGGCGCTTGTTCGGCTTGGCCTCGGACTGTGGATTGCTCTCTGTGAGGCGTTCGCGTCACACAATTCGAGTCGAGCAACCCCGGTATCCACAATCCGAGGCCAAGCCGAACATGCGCCACGAGGCATTCGCACCGAGCAGTTTCGCACTGTGGATACGGACCTTTACACGCCTTCTTGATTATGTATTCGTATTCACAACAAAAACATGCAAGGAAATATTGCTTGTTTCGACACTTGAGATTATAGAAATCTTTTTTCTGTATAACGAAATTTTTTTCCTAATTAGCAATTTCGTTATAGGGAAGTTCCATTGTACTTATTCTGTTTATTTTGAATTGCTATTTCAAGCTTTATTGAAATGTGGAACAATATATAGGATGTTCCAATCAAATAAGAAATTCTGATGCAATGTTAATTTGCGAAAAATATAATTAACTTTATTGGAACCTACGAGAAAAGTTCCTGAAATGAAATTGCCAGAAAAAAAATTTCGTCAAAAGAAAAGTTATAGCAGTATTTCGAAAATACACATTTACAAGAAACACCCGCTAACTAGGAAACGGTCATAGATATTCACGTGTAATTTTCACCAATATGTTTTTAATAAAAATTGGTCCTCAGACACCGATTCTCGTTTTTCTCTACTCATATATGTGTTAGGAATAGGACTTTTCATTTGAAAGTGTCGAATTTGACTCACCCTGTACGTGTAAGTCATCAAATATAATAAATATATCATGTAATATAAAGAAAAACACGATAAGTTCGTATTCGATCGAAACTTTTCGAAATACTTTTATCTGGACGGAATGAAATGTCTCTCTAGTAAGAGTTTAAATTTTCTGTATTCCCATGCCTGGTGAAATAATTATTTTTAGCTGGCTGTTCCAGATTTTTAATGTTGAACATTGTATTCCTGGCGAATGTTTGTGACAAATCGAATTGAGATTTTCATCAGAGTGAAAATTAAAGTTTACTTTTCCTGTGTTGATTTTGCAGTTGAAGTTTTATTAGTATGATGTGTGTTATGTATTCCCATATATTATTCGATTCAGAAAGAAAGGTTAGTTTACATGTTGCCGAACTAATTTGATACAATAATCTTATTTGTGACAAAGTCAATACCTGACTAAATATCCAGTTTTTCATCATAAATAGCCCCAAGGCATAGGTTTATCATGAATGAACTGATTGATTCAATTGTGTCCGCCGGCCCATAACAGTTAAAAATTTGTTATGGTGTTTACTTTAATTCCCAGTAATGTAATTCCTTCTCAAAATAAAACTGCATGTATTCTATTATTATTTCGCACATTAATCAGATCGTTATAATAATAATTGAGAAAATTTTATTTGACTTTCGCTACAGTAGGTACCTAAACCGAAAAAGTTCATTCTGTTTGATCGAGTCTTGCGCAACTTCGAATCAGACTAGAGAAAAATTGGTTAATTTTATGGGCTAAATTCAAGGTTCCATCAAGAGAAGGCGCTGGAGCAAATTTTATTTGTTTATTTATACCGATAATTCTAAACAGCTTTGGGGCAAGTAAGGGACAGTTTACCCTCCTAAGGCTTCACTCAAATGCTCATAAATTGTGTCACAAATATACACGGTGTAACATAAAAGAATGTCACAACTTGAGAGGGTGAATTTACATGTAATTTTAAGAAAAAAAAGTTTATATAAACATGGGTCCGTAAAAGCTTCGTAACGGAGCTACATGGTGTTGAAATTTCCAAAAAAAAATGTTTTTTTCTTCATAACTTCCGCAGTTTTTGAGATATTCAGTCCAAATTTGGAATGCGAGCTATTTTCAACAGTCTCCATCAATGCACTTCCTGAATCTTAACTAGAATCTACAGGGTGTTTTCTTTTACGGAGCCATGTCACCTTTTTCCCACTCAAAATTTTTACGGTACGCCACTGATCAGCGTAAAATCAATTTTTGAAATCTTTCAATTTAAAAATTGTTTTGGTTCCTGTAATTTTTTCGTATTTCTAACCGTTTTCGAACAAAAAATTATTGAACGATAGTATGTTTATATTGAATTGAGTCTCAGATGACGAGCTATCAAAATTAAAGCAAATTTTTGGCATACCTATCGACTATTTCTAATAGGTACTTTTTTATTTAGCGAATAACATACAATCGTTCAGTAATTTTCTACTCGAAAACGGTTAGAAATACGAAGAAATTACAGGTAGAAAAGTTGAACGAAGATATAAAAAATTGATTTTACGCTGACCAGTGGCGTACCGCACAAAAGTTTGAGAGGGAAAAAGAAGACATGGCTCCGGAAAAGAAAACACCCTGTAGATTCTAGTTAAGATTCAGGACGTACAATGATGGAGACTGTTGAAAATAGCTCGCATTAAAAATTTGGACTGAATATCTCGAAAACTGCAGGACTTATGAAGAAAAAACTAAGCTTTGGCGGACCCATATTTATATGGACTTTTTTCTTGAAATTATACGTAAATTCATCCCCTCAAGTTGTGACACCCTGTATTATGATATGGTTCTTGCAATTATTGTAGAAGTGAAGTTGCTAAGTTGCATTGTTTGGCTCAATTTTACTTCTAGAATTTTCAAAAGTCCTAATGATTTTTTAGTTATTTACCAATTTGCAATAAGTGAATTTGGCTAAATCCCTTCATTTTGGGTGAACGACTCAATATCGAGGTAGAGACCTTTTCAACCAACGATGAAAAAAATGATTAGGAAAAAACAAATTTCGAGTTTATACGAGTATGATGAAATCACTCAGACTTGAACGTTTCAGGGTTTATGTGTGGTCGGAATATCTTCGGCTTTGTTCGTTTATGGTTCAAATCGTCAAGTAGTGTTCGAGATTTGAAAATTACGCCTCGAAGATTTTCCGCTATCCGATCGGGTCGAAATTTTATCTCTACCTGGTCAATTACGCGACAAAGGCTTGTGCAAAATTCGTGAAGCCAGCGACAATCCCCACTACTCCTATTTTCTCCCTCGCTGTCGCAGAAATACAAGTGAAGTTATTTCAACTACAAAAGAGGCGTGTCGCGACAGATTTCGACAACCAGAAACCAAAAGGAGGGGTCAGGGGAAGTTTTGTTGATATTCTCTGATTGGTTGAATTGATGTCGCAGGCTTCACGTCGAAGCTCTGAGAACCAGGCTTTGAGGGGCCCACTGACTAAGAAGGAAGCGCGAAGGCTTCAATGCGCGTGGTACGGGGTACAGTGAAAATAGTGTGTATATGGCGTTTTGCTGTTCGAAATTTGGAATGCGCAATTCCTTTAGTCGGAATCAGGATAGTTTTGATTTTTAGCGTGTGCATTGCTCATCGTACGTGGAAGAATGACCAAGAATGACCGTGTATGGGAAACAAGTCTGTGCACGTTTCATATTTTTAGCAATACAGTGTCGCGTTCGCTATTTATACATTGGACATTTTTTTCCTTAATAACAGCACACGCCACTGCCATTAACATCAGATCTTTTTCGACGTCATCTCACGCTTGTCACACATCCTCACTCAACAAGCAAAAGTGTCTGTGTGTGGGAAATATGAAAGTAGGTACCGGGTTTTTCACTATAATTTGACCCCTCCTTTAACTTTGTTACTAAAGGAGATACAAAAAAATGTTATTGAAATTTGAAACTCTGTGGTGCTCAGAATATGATAGATAGATCAACATATGTTACATATTCGAAATCAGGGGAAAATGAGCTAACCAAATATGGAAAAATATACATAGTGTTCCATTTGAAAAAATTAAGTTGCCATCAATATGTTGGTCAACCTGTATATATTTCAGTTTGTGGAGTCATATCAAAAATCCTCAGTTGATTTCGTGAAACTTTTATACGAAACATTTTTTGTATCTCCTTCAGTAACAAAGTTAAAGGGGGGGGGTCAAATTATAGTGAAAAACCCGGTACACGTTTACTTTACAGCCAACGTGCGCATTCTTCCTTCCTAGTGAGTGGGCCCCTTTAGGCTTAAGGTTGCTGTACCCATCGTCCGAGCGTTGCCGAAACTACGAGGTTTAAATCTGGGCGATAGATATGTTTCATGTCTTTACCTTTTCGGGTTTGATTATTAATGTATTGATCTACTGATTGAAAGTGGAAACTTCGGCACGATTGATTTTATTGAAAAAACGATAATTTTAACTTTAATATCCTGGGAAATATTGGTCTGATTCTACTTATTCGTGAGTTTCATGAATTTCCTGTTCAAATCTTAATCCTTACATGAAAATTTCAAGTTTTGAATATGTTCATTGTTATATGTATGTATATTGTATTTACGGTCAGCCATAACATTGTTTAAGGAGAAACCTTCCTTAAACAATGGCCATAGGCACAACTATAGCCACTGAAAGGAAAAAGAGCGCAGAAATAGGAAAATTGAATGTAAAATAATATATGAATTGCTTTCAAACAACAATCAAACTTGCATCTAGATTTTCAGTGTAGGACTGTAGGTACTCCTCAAACGACAAAAAAAGTTGCTAATTCATTTCTGGAAAAACGTTATTTTCATTGTGGTTGGGGAATATGATAACAATACTGATGTGCTTAACAGTATCATCATCATTTCATGAGCGGAGGGAAGAGGAATTCCCACCATCAAATATCTGTATTGTGGGCAACGGTAAATAATTTTATCATTCCGTATTGGTGCTGCCATCTAGCCGTGTTATCTATTAGTAGGATAGAATCGTGGAACGAAGTATAGGTAAGGATCCTGCAATATGGTTATGAAGTCAAGTACGAATTGTCAGATTTCTGGTCGTTTCGCGCCGAAAATATTGTGTTTTTTTACTGAATCAACAAAAGTTCATAGAAAAAGGTAAGTAATAAGCTTTTTCTTCTTGAATTTCGATATTGTGATATTTGTTTTATACATTTAGCCTTCTACTGGGTCATTTTTTTCTATTTCGTAAACACAGAAATGATTTAGATTGGTGGGAAATATTCTTCCCACCGCCCATATAGTACCTTCTTTTTTCCAGTGCAAATTTTTTCTATTTCGTCTTTCTATATTAATTTTCATTTTTTTTTTCAGATATGTGGTCTCTCAATAATCCGAGTCACGTAGAGGCTGCGTTAGAATACCTATATAGTCTCCCAGACAATGAATATAGTTCGGATCAAGAGGGCGATGATGGCGCTCAACAAGAATTGGATGCGTTAGAGTGTGAAGAAAAAACTACGAATAGTTTTTCGTTCGATTCTTCAAATCTAATTGATAATCCAGAATATAATGACGACTTTCCGGATCTCGAACTTCCCCTCCAGGTTATTCCTGAAGAAGAATTGGGACCAGTAATTTTGGACAGAAATGATTTCTCTTGGACTTACGATACTGATAATCTAGGCAGCACTGATATTCAGTTCGTTGAGAATGCCGAAACGAATTCCAATTTTTCCAGAGGCAATAGAGAGATAGACTATTTTATGGAACTTTTCAACGAAGACATTCTCAAATTGATCGTTGATCAAACGAACCTATATGCATCACAGGACTTGTATAGAAGACAGACCGCAGGACCATCCAATAATTGGACCGATACGACCATCGACGAAGTGAAAGCACTGATTGGAATGATGATAATGATGGGTATTCATTCACTACCTCATTTGTCTAATTTTTGGTCGAGCGATCCCTTGCTAGGCGTACCCTCAGTTTCTCGAACGATGTCTTCCAAGAGGTACAAGAAGCTCATTGAAAATGTCCATGTCAATGATAATACAATGGCGAAAAATAAGAATGAGCAAGGATACGACAAGTTATATAAAGTCAGGCCACTTATTGAAAGATTGAACGATTCGATTTCCTGTTCATATAAACATTCCTCCTTCCTGGCAGTAGATGAATCCATGATTCCCTTCAAAGGTAGGTCATCTATAAAACAATACATGCCTATGAAACCAGTGAAGCGAGGCTACAAAGTGTGGTGCTTGGCAGATTCTGTGACTGGATATGTATGTAAATTTGAAATTTATACAGGAAAGTCACAAGATACTGAGGAGGTTCCAAAAACTGTCTATGGTCTGGGAGAGAAAGTGGTGCTGAATCTTACCACATCCCTGAAGCATAAAAATTGTCTGGTTGCGTTTGACAATTTCTTCACGTCTGTCTCGCTTATGGAGAAATTATTGGATGAAGGCATATTTGCTGTTGGAACTGTGCGAAGCAACAGAAAAAATTTACCCGATATATACAAGGACAAAAGGAAACTGCGCCGTGGAGAATTTATGTTTCAGACAAAGGGAAAATTGTCTGCTGTAAAATGGATGGATAGCAAGTTTGTTTTCATCCTGACGAATTTCTTTTCCCCCAAAGATATTACAACTGTAAAAAGACGAAATAAAGATGGTTCGAGGTCCCAAATATATTGTCCGAAAGCAGTTTCAGAGTATAACCGCATTATGGGGGGAGTTGATAAATTTGATCAACTTCGTGAAAGATATGCCATTGGACGTCGATCCACTAAATGGTGGCATCGTATACTATATTTCCTCATAGATATGGCTATCGTCAATTCATATATTCTCATGAATGTCGGGAGAAAAACAAAAACCGATCAACTCACTTTCCGGATCAATTTGGCGAGACAATTGATCAGTGGCTTTTCGTCTAGAAAGCGGAGAAATAAATCCGTACTCTTTTTAGCTAACAAAAGAGCAGTCCCAGATGAAGTGCGACTATTGAATGTAGGAAACCATATGCCTATTCAGGAGGTTACCTACAAACGGTGTCGACTCTGTAGTACAAAAGTGGCAGAGAAGAGAACGCGATTCATATGTTCTGAATGTAAAGTTCCACTATGTATCCAACCATGTTTCAATAAATTCCACGGAAAATGATATTTCTTGATTTTAATATCCACATATTATATAAACCTAACCATTTTATATCCAAATGATAAAACAATTTCATGAAAATAACACTTTTCCTATGTCTATACAAGGTGGAGTTACTATCTGAATTTGGGCGGTGGGAAGAATAATTCCCACTTGCTATAATCAAAAAACGAAAAAAAATTCCCGAATATTATTGAGTATATGTTTATTTATATTCCTACTGAAGAAGAAACTCTCAAAGAAATAACTTTTTTCAAAGTCCTTCGCTCGTGCCCACGAAAGGGTTATACGAGGGTTGCCATTTATTTATATTAGAATATAGGTGTGTTCTTTTATTCACCAGATGGATTCACCGCTGTCATCACGGTTGCATCAAACCGTTCCTTTATTCAACGATGGAAACTGTCACTCGTTCGTTAAATCACCGATGTTTTCATCGGTGGCTCATCGGATCCATCGACTTTCAGAGCCGGTGAATGTGATGAAATTCTGATGAATCAAGTGGAGGGGGTAAATTTGTATGGCAGAAACGTCAATGTTATCTGTCACGACTCAACTAAACCTTAGATTATTTACACCAAGATGGAGCAATCCCTTACTAGATGAACTGAATGTTTTGTTCCCATAATAAACACTGTTTGTTTACAAACAAAGTGTGTTGTCGTAAATAGAAGTCAGTGGCGTGGATCTAAAAATTTGTTAAGAATAGAAATAAATCCTTCAAAGGTTATCGAATCTTTAATTATTATTTCATTGGATGCATAATTAATGTCATTATTTTTATGAATTTTGTTGACCTTCCCGATGTTTTCATCTTATTCTAAATCATTGTTATACGCAGAATTTTTATAGTGCGGGCATATTTTCGATTCGAAAAAAAATTCAATATGAAAAGAGATTTGAAATAGCAAATATGATATTCAAATATTGTTGTTCTGGTTTTAATAATTACAAATACCTATACAATTGAATGTTATATCATTATCAATGATCTTATTAACAATCCTATTATATCGAATACATCTATTCAGGTCACTTTTCAGTAAGGCTGCATGGTACGTTATTACCATACAAGACGATGCTGTATCTAAATTTGGATTTTAACACAGCTTGATATCTTGTTCTGAGTTGAGTCCAGATTTTTATTGGGGACCACCATGTTATTACAAATGGAGCTCATTTGACTGCAAAGGTTTGAAATTTAAGGATATTACACCTGAATACTATGTTAAATTGAATAACAAAAATAACAATAAATTTATTGATCCAGTTCGACATGAAAATGTATTAGATAGGTCAGTTTTACATCAAGTGTGAAGTATAATCATATCAGATCTCATTAATGCTGTAATAGGCCTTACTTACTTACTGAAACCTTGTCCATCCATTACCTGCACCTTTGAAGGCAAATGATAGTATGAATGTATAGTTTTGTTCCACTATATAAGATAGATGATTGGAATTTTGTTAGTTTTGCAATGGAATGGACGGGGCATCAGTATTTAAAGTGGAATAGCAATTGAAACTTGAAAGCCTGCATAATCAGGATTGATTATCAAGCAAGGATGTATTAATAACTTCCATAAAAAATAACATGTAACATAAAATAAATGATTTTTACAATAATGATTTGAAGAAATACGATAGGTAACTAAAATATACTGATAATCGATTCTTCAGAAATGTTTATAATAAAATAACTAAGAATCTACTACTGCTATTGTCCTTGGTAATTGAATCCAAACAGGATCGAAAAGTACACGATCAAAAAGAGTGTTTTATACACCCTGATCACCCTAAAACTTAAAACTAACAATTGTAAAGATAAAAAAAAACTTATTGATTCTGATACAAAATCAGATGTGTGAGCATGCTTCTTACTCGATTCACCACTTGATCGCTCATTTTTCTTGTCTCGTGGTGAATTCTTATAGTGAAATATCTTTTCAATATCAGTTTTATCAAAGGCAATTCATGACTTTCTAGAAACCCTTCATCAAATACATGATTGCCAAATGCATTTAAAACATCATCTGGTAAACAGACAATACAATTATGAATCAACTTATTGATTAAATTTTCAGATTTTGTACTCAAAATATTAGGGTTGTTAGAAATCATATATCTTATTGTTTTTTCTGCTTGTGTGCATATCTTAATGACAAATTTGGATGCCTTGAATAAATTGCCATACGTTTTTCTTTTCTGTAGAAATGAATATGTTTCACAAGTCTCCAACATATCAAGACATTTTGAGCAAGTGATACATTTTTTCAATGACTTGACAACGAATCCTGCTATATAAATTAAAACATCCTGTATATATGAAGATAATTGCCATCCTGAAGAGCCAAAGTAATCATGATCATTTAACGCTGCACACAAATTTTTATACTCTTCAGTCTCCTCCAAGTCCTCCTTATGATCATTTATTGTTATTTTTTTATATGACGAAACATGAAGAATTGATGTATTGTCCAAATTAACAACATTTCCAGAATCAGCACCTCTCACTTCCCTTGCTATCAACAACTTTTTATATGCTGACTGAAATTGTCTGGCTGTGGGATTGTTGTTGTATCCATTCAGACTCCTGATAGCACCAAAAAATACCTCCAGATGGTCTTGAGAGAACTTATAGGTCAATAAAAAGTCTAATTTTTTTGACACCACATACATTCTAAATATTTCCTCAAGACTCTCCATACATATTAAAAACCCTAGAAACCCTGTTTTCCTTCTTGAAGATAATACTGGTGTTCCATTCAGAGTCAGTTCCATGAAGTATTCTTTTGCTTCAGAAAACCTTTCCACGTATAAATCAATGTTTTCGAAAGACAATGCCCTCTTATATGTATATGGAGAGAATTTATTTCTTGAGTTCAAGATGTCAAATAAATCATTAACTAAGAGACAGAAATTTGCAGTCTCTTCAGCACCTTTAAAATTTGTCAATTTCAAATCAAACTCAAGGAATTTAAGAGCATCCGACACACTCCTGCTGAATGTCTGCGCAGCAATCTTCACTCTCATTTTTTCTTTCACAAAATGTAAATGACGTTTTCTTATCTTCGTTGCTGCATTCAATCCTTCTATGTCTTGAAGATTCACAAGTTCTTCAAGATAGGTCCATTTGATTAATTTATCATTTTTTGTTTTCAAAATCTTACTGTCTCCTAAACAATTTCTCAAGAGTTTGAGCATGTGACAAGGGTCAAGAAAAATTAATACCTTCTCTTTGGTGACTGGATGTTCGAAGTGAGTCTTCAATGATTGAGGATTCGAAAAATCAGCACCCAAATGACTCGCCATATTCAAATTCGAAGCTGCTCCATCAAAAGTAACAGAAGTTATTCTCAAATTTACTTCATTCAAAAACTCCAGACAGTTAATTACCAAATTGGCTCTTTCTCTGCTTGATAATCCATCTATCAAAAAATAGCCTACTGGAATTTTCCAGTGACCATTGATGCAGGTAACTAAAAACACAAGTGCTTCCTTAGCTTCTGGTAAAGTATCCACTTCAGGTTTTTCTCCAAAACTTATTGATCCATAAAATTTACCAGCAATGAATTCGATTTTTTTTCTAATAGCCATCTCGTCAATCACCAGATTGCAATAAATTTGTTCTCCCGCAGACTGCTGCACTTTGTTCTTCAATGCACTGAGGGCTTCAGTTGTGAAGCCAGGAGTTCCATCAATGGTCTGATACCACTTAGAAATAGTCTTTGGGTGTGGAAGTGAATTATTGAATTTTTCCCTAACATAATTATAGGCCCTAGGCGAGTAAAAATGTAATGATAGGGCAAATGCTCGTAGAGAAGGTGTAAATTTCTGATTTTTTGATCCCCTTATGAGTCTATTTACCATATCTCTACTAGGACCTGGTAACGATGCCTGAAATATTGAAAATAATTACATTCCACACATATATGCAAAGCTGAATCTTACTTACCTCTATATAATCTTGAGCATTATCGGATATAAGGTTCATTTCCCTCAAATTATTCAGTAGTCCTGAAATATCTGAAATTTTCTGTTGCAGTCTTCTGTTCTTCATCCTCAATGCTTTCAGTCTCTTTTTCTGTTCTGCAATTTTTCGTTTAGCAAGGGAGAAGGCAAATTTTCCTTGTTTTGGTGTCCTGAAATCTTCATCCGTTACATCACCAACAAAACATTTTCTTTTTCTTGGCCTTGGTACAGAACTTTTAGCTTCAGAACTGAAATAAGATAATGAAGGTTTTATATAATGAACCAGAATATATTTTGCAATATTATAAATATAAAATTAAGTAAAACTTACGTAGTTGGATGTGCTACTGTTAATACTTCCGAGGATACCAAGTTGCTTGACGATTCTGAAGCTGTCATAGTACCGGACAATTCTGAAACTGTCAAAGCACCAGAGGATTCTGTATCGGTCAAAAAAGCAGATAAATCTGAAGCGGTTAATGTATCAGATAAATCTGAAGCAGTCAATGTAGCAGATAAATCTGAAGTAGTCAGTGTAGCAGACAAATCACTAGCTGTTGAAGTTCTGGATAGTTCAGAATTACTCAGTTTTGAGGATTCCCTGACACTACCTAGCTTATTAGTATCTAATGGTTCTGGAGTCACAGGCCTTTCATCTGGAGATGTGCTACTGGAACTGAAATTAGAAATATTATATTTAGAGAATGCAAATATTAGTGTCCTCCACAATAATTAATAAATTGATAACTGTATTTTGCGGGATAAGGACAAACTCTCAAAAGATCTTAAAGTATATTCAGCAACGTTTCGCAAACTCTCGTTTGCTTCATCAGGCCTAAAAATATTATGAAAATGTCATACAAAACATTTACAGTGAAAAAACCAATAAATACCTCTATACTATAAATAAGACATTCAGATGTAAAAACTTTAAAATATATATATTTAGATGTTCATATTATCCAAATCAAATTTGAATAAAACACCCTCATAATATTCAATAGACTTACCAATGAATCGATGACGAAATCCTGGACGGAATAGCTTCAGTTTTCAAAAATCTTTTTGCTGATTTATATAGGAAGTCTTCATCAGAAAAATGGTCAGAACAAACATATACCTCCTTCGCTAATTTTGTATTTCCCAAATTTAATTGATCCATCCATAATTTCCGTCTGGCATTATCACTAGGCATTCTATTAAAAGAAAATGCTTTTAAAATAAGTTTACAATATGCTTATATTGAGAGCTAGGTACTCCTAGCTACGCCTATGGTAAATTATTATTTGTTGTGTTTACTTACCGATGTATGGATCGCCCGCAGTCTTTACTGGTGCTTTTTTTACATATCACACAGGAATTAACCATTTTTCAGCTTAATACAGCAAATAATTATTGTACAACCTCGTTTTCACTACAAAAATCACTTGGTTAACTCAAAACGATAAGTTTGAACTTGTTCCACCTAAGCATCAGCTGTCAAAGAAGGCGGCCATAATGAAATTCATTCGCACGTCCAGGTCACGTGGTAGAAAGCCACCAATAGGGAGCTGCGGGAATGTGTTTTGATTTTGACGAAAATAATAAACATATTGCTATCTTATTTCGGCCACGTTTTCTCTCTCACTATGCTCTATCTTGGTGTAAATAATCTAAGAACTAAACAGCAGATAACCATCAACTCGTTCTTTTATTCGACATCAGATGAGCCATCTGACATTTCATCTGGTTTCCATCCGGGTGAATCCATCGGTGAATAAAAGAACACACCTTATCACAATAACAATGTTGCAATCTGCCAACAGGCTTCTCCATCGTGAAGTAGACTAAAGAGAGCTATTTGTGTTGCAACTCAAGAAAATCCTCTTAAGGGCCCCACTCACTTCGTTCTTCTCCGCCGTGTTTAACCGACGGTTAAAAACGTTGGAAGGAAGAACGTTGTCGGTAAAGTCCACCCACATCAGTTTTGTTTCGCGCACTTTCGCGGCAGCTAATCACGATGGAGCGTAAGTGTCTGTTAGCAGAGGTGGCGGCTTTTGCTGTAAAAGAAAAGTATTCCCCTGATTTTACTTTCCATAAACACAGAAATGACCTGTACACGTCAATAAATTCCAGCAAAAAGTCCTGGTTCCACTGCCGAAGATCCGACATTGTTTTCAAACAGTTAACACTCAGCAGTAAACATTTAAAAATGTTATGTTTATCGCCACCAGTCCTGTTCGCCACTGTCTCTGAAATATGCGCGACCGATTTAACTGTTTACGCCACACTCCTCGTGTTTAACCGAATCGTTGGAACGTTAACGGTCGAAAATCAGGCCTCGTCTGAAATTTTGAACGACGGGAAAGAACGCCGGTTTTAGCCCATACACTTCGTTTTTGCGGCAGTTTTAACCGACCGTTTTTAACCATCAGTTAAAAACGGCGGAGAAGAACGAAGTGAGTGGGGCCCTTTAAGGCCCGTATCCACAGTGTTAGGCTGCTCGCTGCGAATGCCTCGTGGCGTATGTTCGGCTTGGCCTCGGACTATGGATACCGGGGTTGCTCGACTCGAATTGTGCGACGCGAACGCCTCACAGAGAGCAAACCCGGTATCCATAGTCCGAGGCCAAGCCGAACATGCGCCACGAGGCATTCGCAGCGAGCAGCCTAACACTGTGGATACGGGCCTTAAGAGGATATTCTTAAAAAAGGTGAAAATTTGGCAGAGACGGTTTGTAAAACTGGAACATTTTTGGGTCGTCGTGAAGCACCTTGTCGGACCGCAATGAAGAAATTTGTGGAAAAATTCGAGCTGTTGGGACAAGTTAGTGCTGTGAAGAATAAAATCTTTGCACGTCGTTCAAGAAAAGCCTAGAAAATTGCTGCTGCAGCCGAACGTGTTGAAAAAACCCAGGTTGGTCCATTCCTCGTCGTTCTTTGGCATTAGGCATTCCACAAACGTCATTACACCGTATTCTGCATGAAGATTTGGATCTTTAGGCTTATAAAGCTCAGTTAACACAAGAACTCAATCCGGCCGATCATCAACAACGTCGTGTCCTTTCTGATTGGGTCGTTGAAATGCATGAAAATGATCAGGAATTCCATCGAAAAATCATCTTGAGTGATGAGGCCCATTGCCACCTCGGTGGCTTCGTCAACAAGCAAAATTGTCGCATCTGGGGCTCCGAAGTTATTGTTGAAAAGCCTCTCCACCCTCAACGTGTGGCGTTTGGTGCGGTTTATGGTCCGGCGGAGTCATTGGACCTTACTTTTTCGAAAATAAGGCTGGAGCAACAGTTACGGTGGATGGATTGCGCTATCGAGAGGTGATTAATGATTTTTTATGGCCGAAAATGCATAGTGTTGATCTGGACAACGTTTACTTTCAACAAGACGGCGCTACGTGCCACAAAAGCAACGAAACCATTGACCTTTTGCGGGAAAAGTTTCCGGACCGTGTTATCTCTCGAAAAGGTGATCACAATTGGACACCGAGATCTTGTGATTTAACACCTTGCGACTTCTTCCTTTGGGGCCACGCGAAAGAGAAGGTCTACGCTAATAGCCCAGCGTCGATTCAAGACCTCAAAGATGGAATTCGTGAGGCTATCGAGGACATAGGGCAGCCACCTTGCGATTTTGTGATGGAGAATTTCATTAAAAGGATATGGTCCTGTAAGCGTGGTCGTGGTGGTCATTTGCCTGATGTTATTTACCACTATCAACGGCATAGCTTCTTCTTTATGGTGAAACAAACATCCGATCATTTATATTGAAAAATGGCATTTTCCTTTCAATTTCAAAATAACACCTCTCATTGGAAAACCCTTTATAAAAATGAACCCTCGTATTTGCTACTTCCTATTGATAGAGGTAATAACTAGCAACCTGCAGTCTAATATTGTAGACATTTCGTGGCTATGACGATGCATTACAAAATTCCGGTTGGAAATAATAATCTGTTAACGGAACTCACAATTATTAGTTCACAATTTGTCCGAATAAGCATAATATGAATTTCGGGAAAACCGTCACGTTATTCAACCTTGTCATATCCGACGAACTTTCTGTGCTTCACTGATAGAAATTCCTGATGTTGGATACAAAAACGATTAATTGATCAATTGTCACTATGATTTGTTTTGATTTTCCAAGTGTTTGATGATGGAATTATATAAAATGTAGATAAGGGTCTTGATTTGTTGTTATTGTGCCTTGTGGTTACCGACTTTACTGGTGAGTGCATTGTCTGGTTCATTAGCATCTCTTCGACGAAACTGTAAGTTATAAGTCGATCTTGAATTGATTATAGGAAAAACGAGTTAATTTCTACCGGTCTATCTAATCACTTAAAACATGTTCTATATCGTTCTTCAATTTTGGTACCAGAAAAGGAAAGATGATACGTTTTTTAACTTTAACATAATTATTTTGAATAAAGTTGTGCCAATAGGTCTTTACCCTCCAAATATTGGGTCTCGAATATTTTCGAACAACTAAGCAGACCTAATGATGAAAAATCATTGATCAAAAGTAAACAATCAACTTTTCAACTTGATTTCAAATTGAGGATGCGTTAGTTCCGCCCAGTAATTATTTATCTCTGAAATGTATACATTTTTATCATTCTCGGAAATTATAGATCTTAAATAAAATAAACATCATACATACATTTGACATACTTAATGAAGTAGTAAATGTAGTAGTTGTTATTCGGTTGATATTGTCCGCAAAATATGACAAATATGTTTTTACTGGGTACATATTTATTTTGTTTTTCTTCATAGTGGAAAATAGCTTTTCTATGCATTATTACAGAATTATTATGTATAAAGAATGATGATGAAACGCATTTTTTTGATAAATTTCAAGATGATCGGTTGTGCCACAATACTAGAGATACCTAACTATAAAATAAAAAGAACTAAAAAAAGTTTTTATATAGCCATAGGAAAAGTGATAATATATATCTCGATAACTATCATATCCTTAGTTAATTAATTCTTGTTGTTCTCATTTGAAAATATTTGGGAAATTTGAATTGATTCTTTCAAATATGGTCTGCCGTTCGAGTAGATTCGCACAGGTTTAGGTACTGTAGAATGTAGATAACTTAATAATGAGTACAATGAAACTAATAATTTCGTTTAGTTAGTTAGTTATAAATGGGATTACAGTTCACTGCGAACTCAAGGTCTATTGGGCCCCTTTACAGAGCTGTTCTCACCACAGCCCTCACAGCTCGCCTTCCATTTCCAGAGATCTGATGAAGTCCAATATATCTGAAGGCTTCAACGAGGCTAATTCCTCAGTCCTACAAGTTTCTCGCCCAAGGCATTCTTTCGAAGCAAGCCAAAGCATTCCGTGACTAGGTGAATGGGGGTTTCTTCCTCCTTCCCACAGAACCTACACTCGTCAGTGTCCGATAATCCCATCCTCAACAGGAGCTTCCTGAGTCGACAGTGTCCTGTAAGAAAGCCAGTGAGGAGGTGTAATGGTTTCTTACCAAGATCTTGATACCTTTTGGAAGTTCAGTGTTCAGTGGAATAATTCATTCCTAGGAGATTCCGCCAGAGTTTTTCTCCTTCTCCAGAAACTCCTTCTTATACATACACTATATTTACCTATCTATACCACAGAAGGGTTCTGGACCAACGAGTGACATTCGTGCGCCCTCTTTGGCAAGTGAAGTCCTCTTCGTTTCCTCGGATTCTCGAATGGCCGGAAACCCTGATTAAAAATACCTTATTTTTCTTGTCTACCTCATTGAGTTTGTTTCGGCACTCCCAATTATCTTTGAGTCGATGACGTAGGAGCTCAGTGCCTTAATATCAGCTTGACTATCTGAGTGAATGGCTATATCGCACTTCCGATAGTTTCTTTCTAGATTTATATCTGGACATCTTTCGAAAGCTAAGATTTCCGCTTGAAAGAGAGGAGCCTAGCGACAGTGCACACCTGGTACTTGCCCCGTATATCCGAGCGCCAGCTCTTGTAGAGGTTTTAGAACCATCTGTATACCATTTTACGGTATTTTTTGAGGTTATAGTCGGTATGTTCCTGTTGCCATTCCTCTCTTTTACTTAGCAATGTCCTGAAGTTTTTCTCAGTGCTTACTTTCTTGATCATTACATCACTAGGGAGGTTCGCAGATGAGATGCAGTTGTTCAGAGAGGACCAGACTCTCTGATTCTTTATTCTCTCATTACCTGTACCTTCCTTAGATATTCTGAGGATAGCCTCATGGGCTACCCTATCAATCACTAGATGTAGAGGTGTGAGATCCGTTATGATCTCAAGTAGCCTGGTTGGGTATAGCTCCAGTGATGCACACGCGGGCAAGCCTCTGTACTTTATCGAGTATATTTCTCGTACTTACCTGACTTGCCTTAGCCACAGCCGTCTAAAGTATCTATAGACGGCTGTGCCTTAGCAAACTATAGGCTACTTACTACCCCGTATCATTGAGTATACAATACACATCTATATTTAAACTCAATGTCCTTGTGTGATTATTATCTCACATGATCACATATCAATCATGACGTATGTTACATCCATAAAGTATTTTTGGGTTACAACCCCAATTTTGCCGCATAGACGTCTGCACGAAATTTTTTTTATATAACTTGCAGTTCATTTCCACGAGCGCGCAAAAGCTCCTAACTCTCAATAATCAAATTTTGGATTAATTATCATTTCCAGTCTGCAGTAAAACAAAATACTACATTTTATGGCCCAATTATGAGATAGCCGTATTACTTATCTGAAGCAATTAAAATTTCCAAGAGTCAATTTCAGTGGCACGTGCCACTGACCTCAAAAATTTAAATATTCCCAATTCTGTTATTTTCAGAAGAATGTTAAGTATGTATGTTTAAGTAATATCCACATTTATTTCAGTAAAATAGGAAAGTGTGCCCATTGTGTGAGTTCAGATTAAAATAGAGTGAGACTCCTGAGTCCTGTTACTTGTTTCTATTTTATTTATTTTAGTAGCTACAATTCATTTTTATTATTATTATTTATTTATATATTTTATTAATATAATAAAATTATATATTATTTAATTCAATTATATACAGGGCATCTGTAAACAAATGCGAGGGATTCAGGGAGATGATTTCTCGATGAAAATAAACAGGGTTGACAGGTTGACCACCCTTCCAAAATACAGCTTTTGGAAGGCAATGAGGAGTTGACAGTTTCAATTTTATTAAGGAGCCCTAAGATCGAGCCTAAGATACACTGAAACTATACATAATATGATTCATTAAGTAGATGTTACTCACAATTTTTTTTTGATCCCATAACTTATTAGGGGTTGAAAATAACAACCCCTTTAGATTTTCCTTAAAAAAATATTTTTTGGGATAGATTTTCGAAAAAAAGAATTCTCTTATAGTTTTCTATTCAATTCTGGAGAAAAAAAGTCTCTTGCAAAATTTCGATACAGTCGATACTTTTCTCGGAAAAATAAAACCTTACAAGCAGTTGATCACTGTTCATTCCATTTCATCATATACATAGAATCCATAGAATTAATATTCTAAGATATTGTTTATGCTCAAAATTGGTTCTGTCAATTATACTTACGAAAGAAGGATCTATTTGTGAAATTAAAATCTTACGGATATAATTTTCTTCCGGAAATTAATAATTAAACCTTCGGAAAGATTTATAGAATATCTTCATCTCCTGTCATAGACATACAATATCTTAGAATATTCATTCTATGGAACACTTGTACGATGAAATGGAATGAAAAATGATCATAACTGCTTGTAAGTTTTTATTTTTTTATACTCTCCAAATTTCAGAGTTATCGTGTTCACTACCAGACATATTTGACTTCGGATTTTTCAAAATTACTGACATTTAGACAGAACGATAGTACGCTGTGCGCTTAGGTCTAAAAAAGAAAATAAAAAGTATCTGGGAAACGGAGCGTTTCCGGACAAACACGTTTTGGAAATTCATATCGGACAGAAACGATATACAATGCAAAGAATTTTGGAGGGAAGCTGGGCAGATGTATATTCGAAAGTTTCACGTGCTCTTGCTAACTGAATGCAGTTGTCTTAGTCTTATTATAATAATGTTGTGTTGTTTCTTTCTTAACGTTGGAAGTGGCAATATGGTAGGGAACCTGTAGTACACGCATCGAATTATTCAATGTGTCAGGCTGTCCCATAGATAACATATTGCTGCCTATGGGCTGCCCGTGATACTCGATTCAAATACTTGCAGTTGCCTACCATACTGCCCGAATTAAGACCCTCTCTGATTCAGTTAGAGCACGTGAAACTTTCGAATATACATCTGCTAAACTTGCCCGCAAAATTCTCTGTCTGATGCATTGTATATCATATCTTTCCGATGTGAATTTCCAAACCTTTATACTTATTTGGACAATTTATATTAGAATATTGCAAGGAATCAACTTTAGAAGTTAGTCTTGTACTGGGTTTTTCACTATTATTTGACCTCCCTTTGTTACTGTTACTGTTCGTATAAAAGTTTCACGAAATCAACTGAGGTTTTTTATATGAGTCCAGAAATTGAAATATATACAGGGTGGCCAACATATTGATGGCAACTTCATTTTTTCAGATGGAACACCCTGTATATTTTTCCATGTTTGGTTAGCTCTTTTTTCCCTGATTTCGAATATGTAACATATGTTGGTTAAGTAATTTATTCTGACCTTGAATAATTGTTCTTTCGTTTCTACTAGCTCTGGTCATAATCAGCTCAAAATGATAAGAAATTATATACATATTTACAGATTTCAATTAGTTCTTCACCAAAGCATTTTTGTTTCCCTTCTGATTGTATTTACATATATGTAGTCCGTTCACGAAAGGTTGAGCACATAGTAGGCGTTTTTTTATTTATCTGAAGTTGGCAGTATTTGCTGTCATAACGTAAAATAAAGTCAACGTTGCCGAATGTAACCGGCCTCGTTCGACGAAATTGCGAGTTATCAGACAACTCTATGCAATATTGACAACATTGCGTATCAATCTGACAAGAACATAACCTAAATTTTAATATACACAGTGGAATATGCCAATTTTCCATGGCCAACCGACGGCTCAACCTTTCGTGAACGGACTATATTTCCACTCATTATACAGGGTGAATCCTGTTGAACTGTACATACTTCACACAGAGATAGAGGACACTTTGCTGGTTTCAAAAAGACCCCACATGAAAGGTCTCAAACGATTCGTTTGAATTATACAGGGTGATTTCCAATTTTGGGTCATATTTTCAAAATGCTCTACTGGACGAACGAATAATCACAAATTCATCAAATTTGGTACATAGGAGGACTGTATCAATCTCCATACAGCTGAGTTAACAGATTATCAGTTTCCAGGACCGGACTCTATTTTTTTGATATTATCGGAATTTATGAAAAAAAAACACCCTGTAGATGAAAAAGTCAATAAACCTTTCATGACAGTTCAAACTACACTGAAAACTCTTCAATGAAGAGTAATAAAATCACGTGGCACACCTACAAATTTAGAGAAAAAAAATATTGAATATGCGTACTCGGAGATAAATTTTTTGGACGGCCTAATTCACATGGAAAACCATACCCAAATGTATCAAAAGTTGAAGACAGGAGAATATTATTAGTTTGAATCCTCTCGATATTCAAATATTCCAATATTCAGGTAATTTTCGTCAGTTTCCAGGACCGGACTCTATTTTTCTGATATTATCGGAATTTATAAAGAAAATCACCCTGTAGATGAAAAAGTCAATGAACCTGTCATGGCAGTTCAAACTACACTAAATACTCTTCAATAAAGAGTAATAAAATCACGTGGCACACCTACAAATTCAGAGAAAAAAAATATTGAATATGGGTACTCTGAGATAAATTTTTTTTGGACGGCCTAATTCACATGGAAAACCATACCCAAATGTATCAAAAGTTGAAGACAGGAGAATATTATCAGTTTGAATCCTCTCGATATTCAAATATTCCAATATTCAGGTAATTTTCGTCAGTTTCCAGGACCGGACTCTATTTTTCTGATATTATCGAAATTTATAAAGAAAATCACCCTGTAGATGAAAAAGTCAATGAACCTGTCATGGCAGTTCAAACTACACTAAATACTCTTCAATAAAGAGTAATAAAATCACGTGGCACACCTACAAATTCGGAGAAAAAAAATATTGAATATGGGTACTCTGAGATAATTTTTTTTTGGGCGGCCTAATTCACAAAAGAATATACCCAAATGTATCAAAAGTTGTATATTAATGGTTAAGATCTTTAAGGCATAGTTGATAGTTTACAGAGGGGTTACAGTTCACTGCGACCTTAAGGTCTATTGTGCCCCCTTACAGAGCTGTTCTGGTCAAAAACCTTCACAGCTCGCCTTCCAGTTCCAGAGATCTAATGAAATCTAGTAACTGTGAAGGCTTCAACGAGGCTAGTTCCTCACTCTTACAAGTTTCCTGTCCAAGGCATTTCCTCCTCAGGCTCGTAATGCCAAAGCATCTTTAAGACATTCAAGTTTTCAAATATTCAGGGACGGACTCCCATTTCAGATTGGGTTTTTCAATAGATGATAGGTCGAAAGATTCGCCCTGAACTCCACAAAACTGTTACGGGAGACCGAACAACATTAAATAACCTACAAGAAATTGTAGAATTTAAAAAAAATGAATAATCGTACTCGGAGATAATTTTTTTGGGCGGCTGAAGTTTAGTAGAAGAACTATACCGAAATCCAGGGATTATGAAACACTTTCATGGGGAGTGGATAAAACCTGATAATATTCGACTTTTCATGCATTTCGGTATAGTTCTTCTACTAAACTTCAGCCGCCCACAAAAATTATCTCTGAGTACGATTATTCAATTTTTTTTAAATCTATTTGTGTGTCTCGCGATTTCATGAAAATTTCTTGTAGGTTATTTCTTGTTGTTCGGTCTCCCGTAACAGTTTTTTGGGGTGTTCCATCATCAGGGCGAAACTTTCGACCTATCATCTATTGAAAAACCCAATCTGAAAGGGGAGTCTGTCCCTGAATATTGGAATACTTGAATGCGTAGAAGATCTTAACCATTAATATTCATCTTTTGATACATTTGGGTATGTTTTTTTTGTGAATTAGGCCTTACAAAAAAAAATTATCTCCGAATACCCATATCCAATTTTTTTTTTCTCTGAATCTGTAGGTGTGCCACGTGATTTTATTACTCTTTATTGAAGAGTATTTATTGTAGTTTGAACTGCCATGACGTTTTCATCTACAGGGTGCTTTTCTTTATAAATTCCGATAATATCACAAAAATAGGGTCCGGTCCTGGAAACTGACGAAAATTACCCGAATATTGGAATATTTGAATATCGAGAGGATTCAAACTGATAATATTCTCCTGTCTTCAACTTTTGATACGGGTATGGTTTTCCATGTGAATTAGGCCGTCCAAAAAATTTATCTCCGAGTAAGCATATTCAATATTTTTTTTCTCTAAATTTGTAGGTGTGCCACGTGATTTTATTACTCTTCATTAAAGAGTTTTCAGTGCAGTTTAAACTATCATGAAAGGTTTATTGACTTTTTCATCTACAGGGTGTTTTTTTCATAAATTCCGATAATATCAGAAAAATAGAGTCCGGTCCTGGAAACTGATAATCTGTTAACTCAGCTGTATGGAGATTGATACAGTCCTCCTATGTACCAAATTTGATGAATTTGTGATTATTCGTTCGTCCAATAGACCATTTTGAAAATATAACCCAAAATTGGAAATCACCCTGTATAATTCAAACGAATCGTTTGAGACCTTTCATGTAGGGTCTTTTTGAAACCAGCAAAGTGTCTTCTATCTCTGTGTGAAGTATGTACAGTTCAACAGGATTCACCCTGTATATACTCCGTTCACGAAAGGTTGAGCCGTCGGTTGGCCATGGAAATTTGGCGTATTCCACTGTGTATATTAAAATTTTAGGTTATGTTCTTTACTTTCTTGTCAGATTGATACGCAATGTTGTCAATATTGCATAGAGTTCTCTGATAACTCCCAAGCTCGTCCGACGAGGCCGAGTTATTTTACTTTATGACAGTAAATACTGCCAACTTCAGATGAATGAAGAAACGCCTACTAAAGTCCGTTCACGAAAGGTTGAGCCGTCGGTTGGCCATGGAAATTTGGCATATTCCACTGTGTATATTAAAATTTAGGTTATGTTCTTGTCAGATTGATACGCAATGTTGTCAATAGTGCATAGAGTTGTCTGATAACTCTCAATCTCGTCGAACGCGGCCGGTTACATTCGGCAACGTTGACTTTATTTTACGTTATGACAACAAATACTGCCAACTTAAGATAAATAAAAAAACGCCTACTATGTGCTCAACCTTTCGTGAACGGACTATACATATGTGCTCAACCTTTCGTGAACGGACTATATAGGTATTCAATGAATTCAAACTTCTCCCATCATTTTCCGATTTCTGAACCTGAACCTGTTATGCCGAATTAGGTAATGAATTTTCGAAAATGTTTACTCAAATGGAACGACACAGTAATGCGTTTTATCTTATGATGGTTCACCTTGTGGAACCAAAAAGTTTAAAATACCAGTATGATAACTTATTTTTATGAGTTAATCTTGTGTTTGCGGTAAGTTTTCAATTATTTCAAGTTGCCTTTGCCGCTGTGAAACCTCTGATTCAAGAATCATCCATAATTTGAAATTCAACTTTTAATTCGTATTATTATCGCTATGAAATCTCAGGCTACAAGGTATTGATTGAATTCGGGCGAAATTAGTTTACCAAAAAATTGACGTTATGTTGGAAGATATTCACATCTTTTGAATTATCTTTTTCAACTATCTTTTGTTTGCATGTGTTTATGTTTTTTGTTTTTTTCTTTTTCTAAGGGAACAGCTTGCCACAATTTTGCGCAAATCGCGTTCTCAACCGATTCGGTTAAGCGGCCTACAGACGATCTACAACTTAGTTGAAGACTATGTTGTGAACTAGGTTGTAAACCAAATGAAAGTGAAAATAGCGGTTGTCAACCAAGTTGAAAACATCATTTCAGCGGTGGTTTCCGTCGAGTGAACTAGTCGGCTGATTAGGAGAAATTATCGAAACATGGAGAGAGATCTTTCGTTATATGTTATTATAAACGATATATGCGACAATGTGGTGCAGCACAGTTCTTGAATGAAAGAATTTGGACCAAGGATTGGTACCACAATCGGTCTCATTTTTCCCATTCCGGTTTAATGAAAGAACTTTTCGAATTTTGAGCCGAAATTGGTCTCCAACGATAGGGTTCTGCTCCCTGATGACGAATCCGTGGTCAAATTCAATCCGGTCCGTGGGTCCGTCCGGCCATAAACACGATAACTTTCTGAGGAATTGTCCTAGAGACTTGAAATTTTCAGGGTGAGTTTGGTTTCCAAATGCCACAATTAAGTTCGTTAATCAGCCAAATCATACAAGGTGTCCCATAAAATATGACCATTCCGAATTTTTGTTCCTTAATATCTCAGACAAAACGAAACCAATTGGAATAGAATTTTTCGACCACATGCAAAATGCTCACAGTAAGCCTCATGCGAAATATTGAAAGAAAGAATCATTATATGTCATAACAAGATATCCAAGAATCGCATCATCTGAAGCATATAATTCAATTTTCTTTTAATTATTTATTTTTACATATTTCATTTTTTAATAATTTCCATAATATTAGTCTGATCATCCTGAGATTTTGCATTCATTTACTAAGCATGAATCTCAAGTACTATACAAAATTTTGAGGTAATAGCATTATTGCTCCACCAATGAATGTTCGCTCAAAGAATCTGCCCAAGGTTTTTTATATATCTCGGATTTTACTCTTCATAATTCAGGAAGATCTTTCACCCAATCAAAGAAATCTACCCAAACTTGAATGTTTGGAATTTTGCTCATATTTTCTAGTTAAATTACTACCTTTCCCCGAATATTTACGACGGATTTTGAATACGCTATGAGATGTTCACTCTACAAGGTAGAATTCCAACTGGTGTTGTCAACCTAGTTGATGACTACCATACAGTCGTCAACATCGGGCTCCGCCCACCAAATATCAAACCGATTTGATCTCGCATCAACTTAGTCTTCAACCTGGAATATCAACCACCAACCAGCCTACAGACGTTCAACTTGGTCGTCAACATGCCATGTTTACAACTTAGTCTTCAACTAGGTTGATCGTCTGTAGGCCCCTTTAGACTCATATCGAAAGACGTTTTCGGAAACTTACTCGATGCATTGGGTCACGTGACGGATCTACTCGGATCACGGACCCGGGTTTTGAGTTTACGAACACATCATGTTTAGGATTTGAAGTGTCAGAAGTATCAATAACATAACAAAATATTTTATGAATTTTTTCAGTCCCAGTCTGTTTTCGGATTGTCTCTAGCTTTGCTTGCATTTATTGGCTTCTGAAGAATTTTTGAGTACCTATTTTAAAGAAGTAAAGAATTTTTTTTTTTAGTTCCAGTTTTTTTTTCGGATTGTATCTAGCTTTGCTTGTGAAATCTTTCTTATAATATCTGATGTGCTCTCCCATGTTTAATGTTATCTTTGAGTAACTATATTGAAGAAGTAGGGAAGGCTGAAGGTTAGCGCAGAAGGTTCTGCATATAAAGAATTTTTTTTACATTATTTTCTTGCCTCATAAAACCACACATTTTACATTGAACCAAATTCTCTTCTCTTTGAATAATTTTAAGGAATAGAATATATTAAATTACTACGAAAATAGAAGAAGACTTTTTCCCACCTTTTTCAAATACAAAATTGAACTGCAGTGCGCATGCGGTGACTCTACGATCCTGCTCTTGTTTAGGGTGACCATAAATCAACCTGGGTCAGTGATCGAGTTACCTTACTTCACGAACACGGGTTGAATGTTCGGATTAGGTAAACGAACGCGAAAGTAAGGGATCGAGTTAACCCGAGTAAGTTTCCGAAAAGGCAATTGTGTTTAGTCATCTAAATTTTGAACCAAATGAGCAAGAGATTTTAAATCAGAATTATCTCGATTTATTCACAAATTGGAACAATTTCGATGAAAAAAAAACACATTCAGATTCCTTACCCGTGTCACGATCTTAATGCACTTTACAAGAAGTAACTTGTACTCCTCAGAAGATTGTCGTGAGACTGAAACATGTACAGGAATCTGAATAAATTGTGCTACAAAAACTCTGCGTATTTTTTGATGAATTATTCGGAATGTTCCACCTACAGCCAACCGCAAATTCAATTCATTTTATCAATAGGAACATGTAAAATTAACGCGTAATAAATACCTAGCTTAAAAGCTTCTACCATGTAAAAATTATGTTTATAAGTTGATGAATCCAATTTTTGAGTGCTCGTTCTACTTAAACGAGTGCTATATCGTTTTGCCCAAATGACTGTAATTTTCTAATTTTGAGCCGAAAATGGTCTCAAACGATAGGGGTTCGACTCCCTGATGATGAATCCGTTGTCAAATTCAATTCTGTTCGTGGGGCCGGCTGTCCGCGAGCACGATAACTTTCGAAGAGATTACCCTAGAGAGGGTGAGTTCGGTTCCAAACGGCTCGGTTAAGTTCGTTAACCAGTCAAATCCTACAGGATGTTCCATAAAATGTGGCCAATCGAAATTTTTGTTCCTCAATATCTCAGACAAAACGAAACCCATCGAAATGAAATGTTGCGGCCACATGCAAGACTCTTAATAAGCCTCATGCAAAATTTTGTGGCCATAGTGTTAACAGAAGCATAGAAAATTCAATTGGATTATTGAAAAGAAGAATCTTTATATTTCCATAACAGGGTATCTGATTCGAGTGAAATTTATTTTGTGAATCAAGACTGATATACTGAATGTTCATGCAAGATTTCAAGAGGATTGCATCATCAGAACCATAGAATTCATTTTTTTTAATTATTTATTTTTTCCATATTTCATTTTTCGAATAATTCAATCTCAAGTCCCATATAAAATTTTTACATAGGTATTAGTCTTATTGCTCCACAAATGAACGAGCGCTTAAAAACTCCTTCTCAGGGCTTTTCTTGAATTTCAAATTATGAATTTACGTGTCAAACGTTGACTAGCGTTGAAATAATTTTAACTAAATGAAGAACTTTCTTTTTTTGTCGTAACTTCTGAATTCATGTGCATTCCTTCAATTTTCATATGGACAACCGCTGGAAAATTCCTAACTCCGCATCAGTGCATCGCGCCCAAATTGTCGACAAATTGGCAATATTGTAGATAAATACTAAATTGGCCAATTGAATATGTGAATTGACCGATAGAATTATTTTTCGCTGTGGCACCAATAACATTTAGGGCTTGAATGTATTAGAAATTCACAAATGGGTAGAATAACACCGATTAAAATACCTACAAACAAGTGTGAAATCTTCAGTCTTCACGTGCTTTTGAATAATTTTCTTGAAATATTCGTGGTCTGATAAATCTTATTTCGAGAACAAAAAAGAGACACTCGTGAAGACAAAAGCTTTTGGATGCTTCCATATGGAAAAAAACTGCAATTCGATTAGCTGCATATCGGGTGTCCCAAGGTGAGTGGCCTATTAGATTTTGTAACTTGGCAAATGATGATTTTTTTTTGGTCCACCTGTATAACTGACAACTATAATTCGAAAGCAGCGACATAGATCAGATCAATATCTAATGACTAGCTGAATTTTTGACTTAAATCTCAAATATTGAGAGAACTACAATCATTTTCGTAACACGTCAATTTAATCCTCGATTTAATCTAATAGGCCACTCACCTTGGGACACCTGATATTAGTATTAGGATTTGAATCGATGCTTAAGGTAAAGTATGAACTCAAATTCATATAGAAATAGAGACATTTCATTAATCAAAATAAAATTGGAAGAAAATTTAAGAAGCACTCACGTCAAGTCACCTTTTGTGCTCTTGTTCATATTGGGAAAAATTACACCCCGCCCCCCCTAGAACACCTCAACCAAATCAAATTTTTTGATCCATTCTTGAAATGAAACTAACTATTAATATTATAATCGAACAAAATTAACATAACAAATTGAAGGTTTCTCTTTTCAATATTCCAAATGAATTTTCTTTTCATAGTTCTGTTAACACTTTGGTCACAAAATTTTGCATGAGCCTTATTAAGAGAAACTTGCAAGTGGTCGCAAAATTTCATTTCGATTGGTTTCGTTTTGTCTGAGATATTGAGGAACAAAAATTCTGAACGGACATATTTCATGGAACACCCTGTACGGTTTGGCTCACCCTGAAAATCTCAATTCTCTAGGACAATTCCTTCGAAAGTTATCGAGCTAACGGATGGCCCAACGGACAGAATTGAATTTGACCACGGATTCGTCATCAGGGAGTCGAACTATATCGTTTGAGACCATTTTCGGATCAAAATTAGAAAATTACAGACATTTGGGAAAAATGATAAAGCACTTGTTTAAGTAGAAAGAGAATTAAACATTCTCAACTCTTGACAAATAAATTTGTTAGCAACAATACCAAGTTTAGTTTGTTGGAAAAAATTACCCCCTGAAATTCACCCCAGGACCGCCCATGGTTGTAAAGCTTAAATGTTTGAATTTTCTGTTCGAGAGATACTCGCAACATTCTGCACAAGTCTTCAAATCAGCAATGCAGCAATATAAAGCCTCAATTACACTCAGCCGTTCCTACTGCCGCTCGCGTTGTCTGACATAATTCCCGAAATACTTCTGCGACAGTATCGAAGGCAGTGAGCATTCACACTTTGCTGCAACAATTCCCTCGCGACCAAGTGTCGGCAACGACGGACAAAGAAATTCCACAGCAACCTGGTTAAATTTAATCACTTACAGCTGTTCACGCTGCCGGTCCTTTGACTTCCGTACGAAAAACCGCCGATTCAGAGAGCGTAGAGCAGCACGAGTGGCAATGGGAGGCAGCAGGGAAGTGTAGTCATTACATTCTCGCGCTGTCCATTTCTCTGCTCAATTCCCTGCTCCCTGAGTGTAATCGGGGTGTAAGTATTCCCAGATTCGAAATACATATAACGGGAACTATTCAGCCGATTTGGCAAATTATCGAACTTGCAGAGTTATTTCGACCCTGCTTATATTCTGAAAATTTCAGCTCTTTCCGTTCGAAAGTTAGGTATTGTGCAATGGCAGGGCCTCCCAAGGGCGCACCCAGGATTGAATTTCGGGAGGGGGCTGAATCAACATGCAACACAAAATATTTTATTCTTTCATTATATACAGGGTGTTCTGATTTGTTTCCGACCAACAAAAATGAGTGATAGATCACATCATTTCAAGCAGAAAAGTTCCTATGAACATGGGTCCGGAAATGCTTCGTTTCCGAGAAACAGGGTGTTAAAGTTAAGTTAAGTCAATGCAATTTTGAATATTTCGAACACCTTCTTTAAAAATTATTATGTTATTTTGTTTTGTTCTAAATTGTTACATCTAAAAAATATTTCATTTAAAATTATTTCCACTTTGTTTCTACATGTTTTAAAGATTACAATAATATGGATTTGGCTTTAAACGCGTTTGTCTCTGAAACGGTTGCTCCGAGCAACTTAAATGAAGTATACCTTTTTTAACTATGAAAGTCAGGGGAATCGATTTTTCTGGTCCAAAATGACGTACAGAGTAGCACAAAAAAGTTGCAACGGTTTAAAAGGGACGAAATGATTGCCAGTGGCGCCCTCTAGAAGATACAACCAAATCGGCCACAAATTTGAATTTCTCACCTCAGAAAAACCCTATGTATCAACTTTCATGCAATTATTTGGAATCTGTCGAAAGATATTAAAGAAAACGCGAATTATTTTTTCAACTTTAACACCCTGTATCTTGGAAACGAAGCATTTCCGGACCCATGTTTATAGGAACTTTTTTGCTTAAAATGATGTGATCTATCACCCATATCAGTTTGTCGGAAACAAATCTGTATATTATACAGATCACATTAAACATAAATGTATTTCTAACTATTCTAAATATAAACATACTATAAAACTAAAATAAATCAAATCATAAAATCCAGATGACGTTTTTCCTGTGCAAGTTTTTCAATTATTTTTTCTGAATCTATATCAGTCTCAAAAAAAATGTTCAACAAAGCTAAACCTGTTAATCTATTTTCTGACATAGAATTTCTCAGATAAGTTCTGCAGCCTCATAGCCCCCCCCTGGGTGCGCCCTTGGAGCCTCCCCTGATTTCCTTGCATTTTATTCAATTTCAAATTCAAGTTCAATTAAAAAATAATCACGTTTCTATATCTGTATTATTACCATCATTCTATCTACTATCCAAAGTAATAAACATTTTTTTATTACTCCCTCCCTTTTACTAACGAAGTATTAATCCCCTCAGCGTGCGGTTTGTGGTTTTGTTACATTTTTCGGAAAAGTTTATAGGTAAGATTTTAATATTTCAGCCAGAAAGATGGAAACGGAAACAAGAAATGAGAATTATAATGCAAGTAGTAAACTTAAAGAAGTGCAAGATGCAGTAGTTTTTATTTTGAATAATAAATTCAGTAAAATGCCTTACGATGATAAAATTTTCATAACTCGAGTAATTAAGATACCTGGATTCATTCTGCTCATTATCGTTCGTTCTGCGTAGAATGGTATATTAAATGCCAGTAGTTGACAGGAAGCCCAGTTCGAAATAAATTATTTTGTTGGTTGCGTGGTCTCGGGCCTCCTCCGATTGAAACCTCACGAGCCGCCACTGGTGTTGTGCGACGTGCGTATGCGTATGGTAGGAAGATCAAGTAGAATTACTTTTGACCACGAATTCTCCATCAACGAGTCCAACCGAGATGTTTGAGACCACTTCTGGCTCGAAAATTACAGACATTTGAACTATAGCCCGCTGTTATCCTACAAACATGTGCGCCATGATCGGAGGAAATATGAGTCATACCCTATTTAATCTTCTTTGTCGAAACCAATAGTATTTGCGCTCTTGTAAAGGGTTTTCCAATAAGAGGTTTTATTTTGATATTCAAAGAAAAATGCCATTCGTCAATATAAATGGTCGGATGTTTATTTCATCATAAAGAAGAAGCTATGCCGAGTGGAAAATAACATCAGGCAAATGACCACCACGATCACGCTTACAGGACCATATCCTTTTAATGAAATTTTCCATAACCAAATCGCAGAGTGGCTGCCCTTTGTCCTCGATAGCATCGCGAATTCCATCTTTGAGGTCTTGAATCGACGCTGGTCTATCGTCGTAGACCTTCTCTTTCACTAGCCCCAAACGAAGAAGTCGCTAGGTGTTAAATCACAAGATCTCGGTGGCCAATTGTGATCACTTCTTCGGCAGATAACACGGCCCGGAAACTTTTCCCACAAAAATCAATGGTTTCGTTGCTTGTGTGACACGTAGCGCCGTCTTGTTGAAAGTAAACGTTATCCAGTAATGTAATGACGTTTGTGGAATGCTAAATTCCAAAAACTAGAAATGGACAATCCTGGGTTTTCTTCAACACTTTCGGCTACAGCAGCAATATTCTCGGCTGTTCTTGAGCGACGTGACGGGTTTTATTCTTCACATCACTAATTTGTCCCAACAGCTCGAATTTTTCCACTAATTTCTTTATTGCGGTCCGACAAGGCGCTTCACGACGACCCAAAAGTGTTCGAGTTTTACGAACCGTCTCAGCCAAATTTTCACCATTTTTATAGCGAATTTTAATAATTTCAATACGTTCTTGGGGCGTGTATCGTTCCATTTTTATTAATGGCGTAGTTTCTACTTGTCAAACGTCAAAAAATGACAGCTTCAAACGTGACATCTCCCGAAATAGCGATCTATTCAAAATAATACCTCTTATTAAAAAACCCCTTATTTTTCATGAAGAAAATACAACAAAAACAGATGATTTACAATTTTCAATGTTCGTTGTTACAGCTACGATAGCCAATTACATTTCTCTATAATAAATTACAAAATAATCTCTTTGAATAATTTCACGTAATCTTTTGTTATCCTAAATCGAATCAAACAAATCTCAAGTACACGCTGTTCGTTTCCAGGTAGATGATCGTCTCATTCATTTCTTGTTTGACTAGTTGTGCATTGTGTTAAAACGTTATTTATCAAGAAATAAACATCATTTCAGATCAGGAGTTGTCGATGAAAGGATTACAAAGAACGTGTAGGTGTGTGACTTGACGAAAACATGGATTTGGACGATATGTTGGAGGAGATTGGGGAGTTTGGGAGGTTTCAGATAACGATTTACGGATTGGTGTGTTTGCCTGTCTTCTTTGCTGCTGCTAACAGTTTGAGTTACGTCTTCACGGCTGGCATTCCCAATTACCGGTAAGACTGAATTTAGAACAATCAATATATTTCAGAGGCGGATCTACGATTTTGCCGGACCCTACACTTCAAAACTTCAATATTTTTCGAAATTGTTCATCAATCGAAATCCGGTTTTTTCGTAACAAAATCAAATTTTATTGATTAAGGTATATTAATTCAAATTGAATACATACGATAGACTATACCAGTTGTTGTAATCTTTTTGTTTTAATTGTTTTTCACATACATGCTTTTTTTTCTGTTTATCTTGAGAGTTTATAGGCTTCGGCCTCCTCTCTTCTACTTTTGTAATAATAATAATAATAATATTTTCTTGCAACAGAAAAACATGATCGTGAAAAATAGTTGAAAAAAATTGAACTAAAATATAGGGTGAAAGATTCAGTTGTTGACACTCTGATAGTGATTGACACTGTTTACATATATACCAATGTAATATCTAAGGTTTTTTCATCTGACTCTACCTATTTCAGAATGTTATATTTCTATTTAGGTCAAGTTCAATTTCCTCAGGTTATCATCCTGTAAACGGCATCGTTAGACATTCGGCGTGAGATTTCGCAGTAGTGTCAATAAAGTCGAATTTTGGCGATGTAACTACAGCTTACCACAGCTTACCATAGTTACATAGTTGACAGTTAATACACGTATTTTCTGTCAAATCATCACGTGATAGTTAGATAGTTACATGTAACCACAGCTCGCCAAAATTCGACTTAAGTGTATATGTTAAAGTTTACTTAAGGATAGCGTACAATTGCATACAATTGCGTATATTTTCCGATTTTTTTATGTTTCATATTCGTTAGAAGTTTTCTATTGTTTTGAAGGTTCCAATGAATATTTAATTGATGTAAGTAAACCTTTCAATTATTAATACACTGCGCAAAAAAAATTAACGCACATTATGGAAATCTCAAATTTAATCTACAACTGAAGGTGTTCTCAATGATAATTATTTTTATCAGAATTATGCATGCATATGTTATCCACTTTCAACGTTTTTCTTCAATACAGATGTTTTTTCCCAGCAGGAATAAAAAAAAGATGAGAATATCAGATTTTGAATGAATTGGCTCCATTCTGAAATCAGTTGTTCTCGATCAATTCTAGTGATCAATAGTTTTTCTTTCGTTTGATTTTCTACACTCGATCGCTATGCAACGCGAAACACGCAATTTGACCCAAGAGGAATGTGCCCAAGCGGTAGTTTTGCGAGAAGAAGGGTGGAAATACACAAGAATTGCAGAAATGTCCGAAGACCAGGACAGGGTAGACCACGGGTAACTGCCATTCACGAACGTTACTTGAGAGTTTTTTAGTTGAGACAACGGTTTGCAACCGCTCGCCTCGGGCAAGAGGCCCAGCTCTCACCCCAGCCCATCGAAGGGCGCGTTTGGATTTTGCGAGAGAGAATATCCATTGGGAAGAGGCTGATTGGGAAAGAGTTCTCTTCACAGATGAGTCTAGATTCTGCCTGTACCATTGTGATCGACGTTCCCTTGTACACAGACGTCCACATGAAAGATATGCTCAGTGCAATTTCCTGAATACTACTGGTTTCAGGGGAGGATCGATTATGGTATGAGGTGGAATATCTTTGACTGCTCGCACAGACCTAGTGGTCGTTGAGAATGGAGCTATGAATGCTGATAGGTATATAAGGAACATTCTTGAAGAGCATGTAGTGCCATTTGCCCCATACATTGGTGAAAATTTTCTTTTTTATGGACTATAATGCCACACCTCATCGTGCGCGTATCGTTCAGGAGTACCTTGAAGAGGTTGAAGTCTCTCGAATGGAATGGCCAGCAAGGAGTCCAGATCTCAATCCGATTGAGCAGGTTTGGGACAACCTCAATAGAAGGCTGAGAAGTTCAAAAAATCATCCAGCTACTCTTAATGACTTAGGAATCCAACTCAGAGAAATCTGGGAAGGATTAGATCAGAACATTTTAAGATCACTCATTTTGAGTATGAACCGTCGCTACCGAGCTGTAATTAACGCAAGGGGTAGAAATACCAAGTATTAAATCACTTATCAGCATTACAGTATTTTGAAAATTGTTCATTTCTCTTCTTTCACATAAGATTCGGTGAAACCCTGAATTTTTCTTCCATTTAATGTATCGTTGTTGTTTCGTTCAAAACCTTCCCGAGAGAACATAAAAAATAAGTTATAAAGTCAATGTAGAGTTAAAGGGTCCACTCACTAAGAGGGAAGCGCGAAGACTTGAATGCGCGTTGTACGGGGTACAGTTAAAACAGTGTGTGTATGGCGTAAATTTGGAATACGCAATTATCTCCGTCGGAATCAAGATAGTTTTGATTTTTGGCGTGTGCATTGTTCACCGTACGTGGAAGAATGACCAAAAACGACCGTGTATGGGCAACAAGTCTGTGCACGTTTCATATTTTTAGCAATACAGTGTCGGGTTCCCTATTTATACATTGGACATTTTTTCCTAAATAACAACACACGCCACTGCCATTAACATCAGATCTTTTTTCGACGTCATCTCACGCTTGTCGCACATCCAAACCAACACGCAAAAGTGTATGTGTGTGGGAAATATGAATGCACACGTTTGCTTTACAGCAAACGTGCAGATACTTAACTGCGCATTCTTCCTTCTTAGTGAGTGGGCCCCTTTAACTTTCATTAAAATTGAGATTTTCAGAATGTGCGTTAATTTTTTTGCGCAGTGTATATTGAGTTTAAACCATATATCAATAATATTACATCGAACAGTGATTGCCATAGGCTTTTACCTTAATATATAAATCATTGAAGGGTTTACTTATCAATTAAATATTCCTTGGAATCTTCCAACCAATAGAAAACTTCTAACGATTATGAAACATAAAAAAATCGGAAAATATACGCAATTATGTGCAGTCGCTATCCTTATTATACACTTATTGACACTACTGCAAAATATCGCGCCAAATATCTAATGAAGCCGTGTTCAGAATGATAACCTGCGGACACTTACATTAACTATGAGTGGAGGAATACTGCTGACTGCTAATTCATTTCAAATTCCTATAGCCTAGTGGTAAGGTTAGGTTAGCCGACTGCTAATTCATTTCAAATTCCTATAGCCTAGTGGTTAGGGGTTCAACTTTCCTGTTCAAATCTTAAACCTACCTTGAAGATATCAAGTTTTGAAATTGTTCTTTCCGGAAGTTATCATGTTAAGGTTGGAGATTTGAATGGAAAAGTTGAATTCATAAATGAAACCATGAGCTCTCAATATGAACAAGTACCTAAAAGTGTCTAACTTCACATTCATCAATTATATACCTAAATATTAACAAATAAAAATTTCAGATGTTACGTACCTGAATGCGAAGATCTGAACAGTACATCCTATGATACTCCCTGGATGAAATGGGCAATTCCTCCTGACACCACATCAAATCAAGATGTATACAAAGCGAGTACTTGTACTAGATACGTACCTATACATTCTCCCTCTTCAAATTTAACCTGCTCGGCTTCTGCCTTCTCGAACTCAACCATGGAATGCTCAGAATGGATCTTCACTCATGATGAACGAACTATAGTTAATGATGTGAGTTTAGACATAGATTTCACACAGAAATATTTCAGTGAATCATAATCAAGCTGCAGATTCCATTTGCAACTCTTGAATTCATTCCTTTTTCGATATTTTGTAGTCCTCTTAGCCAGGTTTACATTGGTAGAGTCACAGAACATAAAATACTATTTATTCCCCTACTAGCATTAATGTAACTAGATTCTGCTGACAGTAGAGTACTAAAGATAGTACACGGTATAGTAAAGTGGATAGCATGATATAAGCACAGCCGACACAGCCGTCTTTAGAACCACCCCTGGTGTGTTCCAGTTGTTCCACCATGTGATTTCTTATTTCATCATCAAGGCACATCTTCTCTTGACAATTTAATTCTTCATTAATAACAATAACTCAATTTTTGTTAAAGATACAGGGTTTTCAGTAAAAAATTAAATTTAGGTAAATTATATATAATATATATTATATAATAAAACAGTACTTCAACAAACGAAACCTAAAATTCTGACCTAATAAAAATAAACTGAAAACTAAGTCAAAAACATATGTTTTCCGCCCAGACGCGGATAACAGGAGCAATTCGTCTCGGCATGTCCTCATTGAGGTTTTGTATCAATTAGAGCATCACTGAGCTGCTGCAAATTTTCAGGAGTTGGTACACGAGATCGAATTTTCCTCCCAAGAGCATCCAAAAATGCCCAATTGGGTTCAAATCTGGACTTAGATCAGGCTTGTTGAATTCTTGGATATCAACCTCTGCTAAATACTCCCTGGCATTCCTGGCAATCCTATCCACATGCGGTTGATGCGGTCGGGCATTATAAAGCATTAGCACGAAATCGTCTCCAATAAACGGTGCATACGGAACAACATGTCGCGCTAAAACTTCTCTTGTTTTATGTTTTCACTCAAATTTCAGTTTATTTTCATAACGTTCGGATTTAAGGTTGAATCTGTGAAAGTACCTTCATAGGCATAGCGAAATTGTGGTATTTAATGTTGTTCTGAGAACCCTGTATCTTTAACAAAATTGAGCTATTGTTATAAATGAAGAATTAAATTGTCAAGAGAAAATGTGTCTTCATGATAAAAAAGGAAATAACACGGTGGAACAACTGGAACACACCAGGGGTGTTTCTAAAGTAAGGGAGTTTTTTCACCCTGTTTAAATGACGTACGCCGAGTTTTCTTGAAATTCAAAACTAGTGATTGATTTAAGATGAACATACCTACAATTTGAAAAAAAAATCAATCGCATCGGACTTGAAATAACATATTTATGAAGTAACAAACTTCAACGATTTTTTGAGTGGATCGATTATTTTGTTGGTGAGTGTAAGTATAAGGAAAAAATTAAAAGCTTCAAAAACTCACCAATACCTGACATCGTAATAAAGGATTGTATGAGTTTTTTTCAGTTTTTTCTATTTCTTTCAATGCACTTCCTCAATTCTCGCATATTATTCAAAATGTCAACTAATCCACTATTTGAATAAATAGGCGGCATTGTTGAATTTATTCACGTAACTGGTGGAACGCACGAAAAAGCAACCAAAGCAATTCTAGTGACCAGAGCATCAGATCCGGGATTTTAATGGATAATCTGGGAGACAACATAAAATTTCTCCTGTTCAAAATTTCAAAGTTCACTCTTTCTCGTTGCTTGCCGTACCTTTTTTTTAAATATAAGCATTATTGTTTGAAATATTTCAGTGGAAAATAACTTGCCTAGAGAATCAATGGAAATTATCACTGGTTGGTACCTGCCATTTCGCTGGAATCATTGTTGGATCAGCTTTGTTTGGTGTTCTAGCAGACAAGTAAGTTATTTTACGATCTCAATACAATTTTTTATTTTTGATCACTTGTGCTAAAAGCGATACGGCTAAAAATCAAAATACATTACTAGTTTGATAATCACGGCAAATCTCCTTTTATAAATATATTTTTTATGTAGTGAAAGCAGAGAATAATATTAATCGATTGAAATCAACCAATATTGAACTCATACTTCGGAGTTAATCTCTTCCTCGTTCAAGAAAAAATTCAAGGAAGTGGTATCAAACAGAGCACCTATGGATGGCCATTTCGTCCTTATTAGGACTCATCAGCACAGGATAGCTCTGAATGATAAAAAGTATTTCTTGGAACTTACAGCGAAATGGCATCTTGTTTAGGTAATGGTATTACACAGTGTGTTTGGTCATGACTTAGCGATAATTTAAGGTCATCAAATATACCTAATATTATCGACAAAAACACCCAAACTTGGAAGTTTTCCCCCTTAGTTTTGGAGTAGCCCCCATTTTAAATTTACTTTTTTATTTTCGTTGACCCTTCCAAATAATATCGATTTCTCTGGACATACAGATGTGAAAAAAATGTTTTTTGAAAGATGATACTACCACCTTTCATTGAAGTATAACAATATAAAAACATTCAACTTGAAAACGCCATAAAAAAAATTCTTTAAAAAATTTCATAGTAAAAATATGTACTGATTTTCTTAGTAAATCCGCAATAGTACAAGAACTAGCACATTCAAGTATAATTTTTTTTCAATGATTTAACACGCAAAGATATTAGCTACAAAACAACACTCACATCATATCTGTAAGTTACATAATTTGAGAGTTATTGCTGATCGAACATGATCACTACGCGAGAAAGACACAAGACAGGTCGTCATGAAGGCCACTGCCTGTCTACAGAGCAGAGGCGGCCATTTGAGCAATTTTAATGATTAATTTGTTTCTTTGATCATTGAAAATGATCGAAAGTACAGTACTGATGTTTTTTTATTTTATCAATTTTTATAAGGGTCATGTTCGAACAGCAATAATTCTAAAATTAGGTAACTTACAGAAATGATGTGAGTGTTGTTTTGTAGCGATTATCCTTGCGTGTTAAATCATTGAAAAAAAATTATACTTCAATGTGCTAGTTCTTGTACTATTGCGGATTTACTGAGAAAATCAGTACATATTTTCACTATGAACTTTTTTAAAGAATTTTTTTATGGCGTTTTCAAGTTGAATGCTTTCATATTGTTATACTTCAATGAAAGGTGGTAGTTTCATCTTTCAAAAAACATTTTTTTCACATCTGTAGGACCTTTATGTCCAAAGAAATCGATATTATTTGGATGGGTCAACGAAAATAAAAAAGTAAATTTAAAATGGGGGCAACTCCAAAACTAAGGGGGTAAACTTCCAAGTTTGGGTGTTTTTGTCGATAATATTAAGTATATTTGATGACCTTAAATTATCGCTAACTCATGACCAAACACACTGTATATACCGAAAACGTCATCTCCAGTTCCATACGAAAACCTTCTTCCATAGCATGAACCTTGCATTTTGTCTTAAACGAGGACGAAATTAGCTCTGAAGTATGAGTTTAATATTGGTTGATTTCAATCGATTAATATTATTCTCTGCTCTCACTATATTGATATTCATGGCGATGTTACGCGTTAAACCTTCTTATTATATTTTTATGTATAAATAGATGTCTAGAACTTTTTGGATGAAAAGTGTAAAAACCTAAATGTTCTCTTTTTTGCGCGTTTGTAATTTTGTTGATACCAATTCTTTGCAATTGCCTTTTCGTAATTTAAAAAAAATTACATGAGCCGGACGAAAAATCAGGTAAAAATCTTCTGTTATGGGAAATTTTCTACTTACATTGATTTTTTGTATTTGGCATATTCACCTTTATTGTCAGGTAGTTTCCATCACATGCTTCAGAAATAAATGTATTCATATCTTCGGAAGGTAGTGAAGTCTTTTTTTTTTCAGAAATGGATGGAATTATCTTCATTTTTTCGATTTCGCTTTCTTTTTCTTCATTGATGTTAAGCGTCCTCTTGATCATTGAATAATGTGACAATAATGTTTATGGTTTATGTATAGCTTGTAACTTTGCGAAATATACCGCCAGTTTTCCGACATAGATTCGGTTTTTTTAAGCATCCTGATTAACATTGCAGTACAAAATCTTTCTTTGCCACTTTCGAACTATATTTTCGACGAAAAAGATTTTGAGTGGATAACAATGAGATACTTTACAAGCTCCTACTGAGCGAATTTGGAAGCGAGTGAATTAGCTTGTGAGATTGTGATGATTACACACAAAACTGTCTACTAGCTGAGTAGCCAACAATCTAGCGATCCACGTGAGGTTTATGTTTGTATCGTTGTCAAGGATCTAAGATAAATGTCAAATACGTTTTCAAATTTAAGAACCAGGAACCACCGAGTAGATGAAAACTCACAGATTGTTTAGGGGCAACTGTGATTACACACGCCAGCGATTTAGCGTGTAAAAGTAGCCCAGCTTTCAACTTTAGTCGCAGCTTCTTTACATTTTACAATTAGATTGTTGGCTTGTGAACACGATTACACTGAGCGAATTTACAATCAGCTACTAAATTCGATCAGCAGCAACTTGTAAGGTTTCTCAATATAATCGAGTAGCAAACCAACAATTTCTCAAACAATATGGAGGGGAAATTGCCAATGAGTAAAGGTATATATAGTCTGTTCACGAAAGGTTGAGCCGTCGGTTGGCCATGGAAATTTGCCTTATTCCACTGTGTATATTAAAATTTTAGGTTATGTTGTTTATTCTCTTGTCAGATTGATACGCAATGTTGTCAATTTGCATAGAGTTATCTGACAACTAGCAATCTCGTCGGACGAGGCCGGGTTCATTCGGCAACGTTGACTTTATTTTACGTAATGACAGCAAATACTGCCAACTTCAGATAAATAAACAAACGCCTACTATGCGCTCAAAACTTTCGTGAACGGACTATATTCATAAATTATTCGGAATATTTTTTTTCAGATATGGAAGGAAACTAGTATTCATATTCTGTATTCTGCTGATGGGAGTATCAGGTATAGCACAAGTTTTATGTCCAGGATATGTATGTTTCGATGTTATGATGTTCATCAACTCTATGGGTACAGCAGGAGTATATCCTTTGGCTTTTATAATAGGTAATTCATCATATTCGAACACAGTTTGATATTTTCCAATGTTGTGTTCTTTCAGGAGTCGAAATGGTTGGTAAAAAGAAAAGAGAGCTTACAGGAATTGTCTTGAATTATTTTTATGCTGTTGGTGAAGCACTTGTAGCCTTGGTTGCCTGGCTCACTAGAGATTGGGTGATGCTACAAATTACTGTATCTGCACCAGCACTACTGTTCATTGTTTATTATTGGTAAGTGAATAAGATATTCAACATTAAGAAATACGAGAGAAGAGAATAATACAAAAAAAGAATTAACGCGAATAAAGCAGTGAAAATATAAACAATATTTCGCCGTATCGGGGCTCATCAGTATGGAGAATAGCTTTGAATGATAGGACCCTATACTTGAATGTGACATACCGTTATGGGTATTATTTTATGCGAATACCGAAACAAAACGTCATCTACGGGGGGGATTCTTACTAATAACCCCACCCCCTCACTGCATTATTCGTGTGAATTCTTATTTTGTTTGTTTCTTACTAATAACCCCACCCCTTCACTGCATTATTCGTGTGAATTCTTATTTTGTTTGTTGAATACCACGGCATCAGCTCCGAAGTATGTGTTTAATATTTGTTTATCTTTATCGATTAATATTATTCTATACAATATAAACTGTGAAGGCAGAGAATAGTATTAATCAAATAAAATCAACCAACGTATAAAGAACATGCAAGGTGGTAATATCATTCAGAACACCCATGAATAGCTATTTCGTCCTATAGGGGCTCATCAGTATGGAGAATAGGCAAATCAAGCTGAGCGATACGCCTCTGGTGACGATCTGAGTAACCTTTAATATTGACATGATTCTTTCATTTTGCATTTTGTTGTAATTTATGTGAATATTTAACATTATTAATAATTTTTTGAGAATATTTCATTCAAATTGCTATTGTTCAGTTCCTCAGTGTTCTTCCTGAGAAAAAAAAGAATTCCAAATAATATACATTTTCTTGCCTTTCCTCAAGCTAGGGATAAATTTCGTGTTTGGGTAGAAGGGAAATCGAGGAGTAAAGTGACAAAGTGTTGGTGGATCGACGAAAAGCCTGGGAACTGAAACTTAAAATCGGTAAACCAGTCACATGAAATATGAAAGTTTGCTCTTTGCATATTGTAGATGACGATTATTCTTAAAAACTTGTAGGTTAGATTAGATTCATGGGGTTAATCGTTTACAGATCCCAGTTCATAACAGAGGTAGTTTTTGAAAAATACTGCTGTGCCTACCAGAAATCTTCCTGTTGGAGTTACAACCAGAAAGGAGGAACAACCGGAATGTTCTAGTTCTAGATACAAGGAAGTGTAAACAAAGAAAACCCCACTAAAGAATGCTCTTGTGAAGAGAAAAAGTACTGTTTGAATGTAATAAAATGAAGTTATTTCAACTGTTCAACAAACAAAATTGTTTTCCTTGATTTCTTCAACAGCCTTCTAATCTAATTCATCTTCACTATGGCTGAAATAAATTGAAACAAATGATGACACCCACCGTCTTCAGAGAAAATAAAAATATAATGTGAACAGTAGTACACTCGTCCACTATAGATTTCTGAAATTTCGATATATTGATGAAAAATCCAAATTTTAATGAAGCAGATATAAACATAAACAATACAACAAAATCCATGTCAATATTAATCGTTCTACGAATACCCGCAGTGGCGCTGCATTCTAATTTTCAGATGCCTATAGCTCTATCATTCAGAGCTATTCTCCATGCTGATGAGCACCGATTGTTTAGCTTCGAAGTATGAGTGTAATATTGGTTTATTTTAATCGATCAATATTATTCTCTGCTTTCACAGTTTATATTGTAGAGAATGTAGATAAACAAAAAAAATTAACACATACTTCAGAGCTAGTTTTGAAATCATTGTGTGTTTACTTATGAAACTTAATATTTTAGTTGTTCCGATTTTTTAGGATGATACCAGAGTCAGTACGGTGGCTTCTGGCTAATCAAAACCGAAGAAAGGCTAAACATATTATATGCAAAGTAGCGAAAACGAACAAAGTCATATTATCAAATAACGTTTTAGACACATTCAAAGAGGATTCTACTTTGACGGTAAGTTCAAGAAAATAAGTAAAGAATCATTTACGCTCCATCAGAACATTTTATTTTAGGGTAGAAAAAAAGATGACACCAAGACATTGCCTATTGTGAAAGAAATGATTGGTTCGAATAAATTAATTTTACGATTCATCATAATTTATTACATTTGGTAAGTATACTTCAATCGGCTTCTCAATACTAAAAAATTGAACCAATTGGATTTGCTCTTACGGATTGATTGGTTATTCGAAACGATGGACAGAAATAATTTTGACAGTTTGGAGAAAAAAGTTCAGTTTTCTCCATCAGTTTTACCTCAGAATATCTAAATGCTACACTCAAGCTTCCTAATAATGAACTAAGGAACAAAGGAATTCAAAAACTCACTAAGCGGAAAGGCATTTATAAATGACATAAGGGTAAAATGGGGTTCAAATCAGATCACGGGATTTCATCACATGATTTTACCTGTGACTATGGCGTCTCGCAAATTTATTTTGTGTTGATTTTAAGCTTTCATATGCTCAGAAGTATGAAGGTATCAAAAAACCAAATATTCTCAAAGCAGTTCGAAGAAATTTTCGACGCATGTTTATCTAGCACCTGTATAACCAAAAATGTTCATCGATGGTATTTACAGATAACTGCCACACCTGAAGTACCTATGGTAAAATTTTTCATACAAAGTAATTTACAGGGTGTTACATAATAGTATGTCCCAACTAAAGGGGATAAATCTACGTATGGGTCCGCAAAAGTTTCGTTACGGAGCTACAAGGTGTTGAAATTTCCAAAAAAAATGTTTTTTTCTTCATAACTCCTGCAGTTTTTGAGATATTCCTTCCAAATTTGGGAGGCGAGCTATTTTCAACAGTCTCCAGCAGTGCACGTCCTGAATCATAACTAGAATCTACAGGGTGTTTTTTTTTCGGAGCCATGTCTCCTTTTTCCCTCTCAAACTTTTTTGCGGTACGCCACTGGTCAGCGTAAAATCAATTTTTGATATCTTCTTTTAATTTAGAAACTGTAATTTTTTCGAATCTCTAACCGATTGTAGTTTGATATTGAATAATCTTAAGTTGAGTCTCAGATGAGGCGCTATCAAAATAACAGCAAATTTTGGGCATCGTGTATTTCTATTATTTTTTTTATTTAGCGAATAACATACAATCGTTCAATAATTTTTCACTCGAAAACGGTTAGAGATACGAGAAAATTACAGGAGTCAAACAAGTTTCTAAATTGAACGAAGATATCAAAAATTGATTCTACGCTGACCAGTGGCGTACCGCAAAAGAGTTTGAGAGGGAAAAAGGAGACACGGTTCCGGAAAAGAAAACACCTGTAGATTTTTGTTAAGATTCAGGACGTGCTTTGATGGAGACTATTGAAAATAGCTCGCATTCCAAATTTGGACTGAAAATCTCAAAACCTGCAGGAGTTATGAGGAAAAAAAATTGGAAATTTCAACACCTTATAGCTCCGTAACGACGCTTTTGCGGACCCATGTTTATATGGACTTTTTTCTTGAAATTATACGTATATTCATCCCCTTAAGTTGTGACATACTATTATGTAACACCCTGTATAGAAAAAAAAATTGGAAATTTCCATCACCCCACACCATCATTTTAAATCATTATCATTAAAATTTCAGGGCTGTGAATGCATTTGTATATTATGGATTATCAGTCAATTCCACAAGCATGAGTGGAGATAAATACATAAACTTTGCACTAGTGAGCTTGATTGAAATACCAGGTTACACCTTAGCATGGGTGAGCATACGGCATTGTGGAAGGAGACTTTCCTTGGTCGGATCACTATTGTTATGTGGTTTAACGTGCGGATTGACCATTTGGCTACCACCAGGTAAATTCACTGAACCACTCACCATTTTATCGTATTCCGATATGGAAATTCACATCGGAAACATACGATAATCAACGCATCAGAGAGAAAACTTTGCCGTCCCGTTGAACAGTGTTATATAAAGGCATTTTCGGAAACTTAGTCATTGTTATTAACTAGATTCATTGGGTCACTTGACGGATCTACTCGGATCAGGGAGTAGGGACCCAGGTTCTAAGTTAACGAACACATAAGGTTTAGGATTTGAAGTGACGTCGTATCAATAACATAACCAAATATTTTATGGATTTATTTTTTCAGTCCCAGTTTATTTTCGAATTGTCTCTAGCTTTTCTAGCATTTATTGGCTTTTGTAAAATATTTCTTATAATTTCTGGTGTGCCCTTCCATGTTCAATGTTATTTTTGAGTACCTATGTTGAAGAAGTTGAGAATTCATTTTTTCAGGTCCAGCTTATTCACTGATTGTCTCTAGCTTTCCTTGCAGTTAATAGCTTCTGTAAAATCTTTCTAATAATTTCTGGTGTGCCCTCGCATGTTCAATGCTATCTTGGAGTACCTATCTTAAGGAAGTAATGAAGGCTTTAGCTTTAACGCAGAAAGATCTGCAAACAAAGTTACGAAGAAGTTGTTTCACATTATTTTCTCGGCTCATGGAACCACACATTTTACACTGAACCAAATTCTCTTCTCTTTCCATAATTTTTAGGAATAGAATATATCAAATTACTAAGAAAAGCGTAGAAGACTTATTCCCGCCCTTTTCAAATACAAAATTGCAGTGCGCACGCGGTAAATCTACGACCTTGCTCCCGTGTAGGGTTACGATAGATCAACCTGAGTCAGTGATCGAGTTAATAGCACCGTACTTTCCAAACACGGGTTGGATGTTAGGGTTAGGTAAACGAACGCGAATGATAGGGATCGAGATAATCCGGGTAAGTATCCGAAATCGCCTTAAGAAAGATGTACGTGTTGCGTTTATGACGAAATTAGTGATCTACAGAGAATGATGTTGGTCTTTCTTGAATCGAGTATCACGGGCAGCATGACGCATTGACCAATGATTCTGCCTGTAATACACGATTCTAGTACTCAAGTTTGCTAGACAACAAGATTATTCGCTCTTGATAATTCATTTAGTCAGAAACGTAGCAGGTAAATATCGTATGTTTCCCATGTGAATTTCCCTATATATTTCAGGTTATTTCGATATGAAAAATTCGAAGATGTAGAATAAGCTTTGACACGCTTTCTTTCAAGATTTCAGTATACTGTTATGAAAATACTGATTATTGCTAGGCTTTAATTGATTAATTTTTTGTTATTTGTATGATCATCTACATATGTGTAACATCTAACAACTTTACTCTATGTTATAATTTTAACGTTAATGAAATTTTTTTTCAGATATGGCATGGGCCGCAATGTCACTATTTTTAATAGGAAAATTAGGAATAACTAGTGCATTCGGTATATCCTATGTTTATACAGCTGAATTACTACCTACAGCTGTTAGAAGTGGAGGAGTCGGATCTGCCTCGACAGTTGCTAGAGTAGGGGCGCTACTGGCTCCATTTGTTCCACTATTGGTAAGCAATTCAATATGCTATTGTCAGAAATAATCAATGAAAGTAGAGAATAAATTCAGAGCCTATCTCGTCAACAATAATTGGCCTATTCGTTTTGTTCGGCGAGTTGCTCCTGAGCAACTCAAAAGCTCCAAATACTGGTTGCCATTGGTTGCGCAAAAGCACTGGAATAGCTCAGGAACACGAAACTCTTCAAAACGAATACTAGATAAAGGCGAATTTTGACGAGGTGTGGTTACATGTAACATGTAACTATGGTTACATGAGTTGACAGAAAATATGTGTATTAACTGTCAACTATGTACACGTAACTATGTAACTATGGTAAGCTGTGGTTACATCGCCAAAATTCGCCTTAAAATTGACAACAAACCCAGGGTTCTCACGAAGACTGAAGGTTGAATTTAGTATATCTATGGTTGAATGCCCGCGTTTGCGGACTGCTTCAGTTTAAATTACCAGGGTCCACGGGAGAAGATCTCGCTACTTCGTTCAAGGTTCATGCAATGGGGATAGGTTATTCATCTCCTCAGAGATGGCATTTTGTTTCAGGTAATACCTGGAACGGAGCGCCAGATTTAAGGTTTCTATCATTCAGAGCTATTCTTCTTGCTGATGAGCCCCGATGTGGAGAAATCTATAATAGCTCTGGATGATATTACCACATTGTGATCCTTGAACGTTGACGAGATTAGCACTTCTGAAGTTTTAGTTTAATATTGGTCGCATTCCGCGGATGAAACCGTTAGGGAATTGTTGGCAAACTGTAGCAGAAACGTACGGTGGTATACGCGCTACCAACTCAACAAGTTGTGGAGCAGTCACCATTTTTGAGAGCGCTTTCGATTTGTGCTAGGTAGCGGAAAGTTGGGGTTCAAAGAGTACACCAGATATTACAACAAAACAAAAAAACTTCAATTAAAAATTTGGTAAATATTTTAATTTCGGTGAACAGCTGATATCAACCAGATTTGTATTCATTGAGTCTTCCTGAACAACATTAGTGAAACCAACAGGTGGCGGTCTGTCTTAGTTCAGAAAATATGGACCCCCAAAGTTCCAAAAATGTTCTATCTTCACGTCACTGCTCCAATTTAGTCCATAAATCACCTTCGAACATTGAAATAACTATTCGATTAGTTTCATTTCAGGTATATTCAATAATTAATGCAGAAACATCGAAATTCTAGAGGCACTACGTATCCACAAATTCTAAGAAAAGCCCGCCGTTTTTTATGGTAGACTTGGCACTGCCGCAGATTCATTCGCGCGAATATGATACGATGCCTTCCCGTAAATCCCGCCATCATTTGATATGTCACTCGCCGAAGGACGGAGCAGTGGTGCCAAACTTACCATTAAGAACGGTGGGATTTCCTTAGAATTTGTGATACCTCTAGAATTTCGATGTTTCTGCATTAATTATTGAATATACCTGAAATGAATCTAATCGAATAGTTATTTGAAAGTTCGAAGGTGACCTATAGATTAAATTGGAGCAGTGAATTTGTGGTTTTATAGTGAAAAAAGCGACGTGAAGATGGAACATTTTTGGAACTTTGGGGGTCTAAATTTTCTAAACTAAGACAGACCGCCACCTGTTCGTGTCACTAATATAATGTTGTTCAGGAAGACTCAATGAACACAATGGCACAAAAGTCGACATCTGCTGGTCACCGAAATTCGATATTCACCTAAATCTGTTTATTTACGTCTGGCTTCTCAGGCAATCAGCTGATCGTGATAGATCGTAGGACTGCCCAATCCTATCTCGGCTTGTCAGCGAACGTTCAACACGATCCCGAACGCTACTGCTACCAACAGGTGGCAGTAGCGCTTTGCGCTTCGTCCGCTGAATGCGACCATTGGTTGATTTTAATCGATTACTATTATTTTTTGCTTTCATAGTGTTTTATCCAATTTGTATTGTCAAAAATTAAAAACCTATTTTTTAGGGTGTGTATATGAAATCTCTACCATCAATTCTATTTGCATCAGTAGCAATAACAGCCGGACTATTGGCAATGAAATTACCAGAAACTCTTGGTAGAAAATTACCTGAAACTGCTAGAGAAGCCAAACTTATTTGAAATTTACCCTAACTTTTAGAAAACTTTGGATTTCTATCCATAATGTTACTAATGAGTATGCTGGTAACACGCTGAATTTTCAACAGCCTCTCAGTTTTCTCGAATATTTTCTATTTTGAGATCGGATTGTTATCAGAATAGAAGAGTTCATTTTATTTAAGTATGATATGTACTGAATTAAGATTTCTATAAGAATGTTAAATGATACTTATAGCGTTTTCTATTGGTAAAACCAGTGCAGCACTGGTGCAATTTTCATGTTCTATTGGTACTTTGAGTGCAAGAAGCCATGTTCTTTTGTAAAACTGGTTCCGCACCATATGCACCCAGTGCACATTTTTCGGCACGAGGTCTGAGAGGTCGTGCCAGTGTTGGTGCAATTTCGATTGCTGCTCGTAACCTTTAAATAATAAATAATAGAAACAGTAAACAATCGGTCATCATGAACGGAGAAGATATTTTCTCAATTATTAATTTATTATCTTCCTCTTCCGACAGCGAAGATGAAATAGATTATGCAGCAATGCTATGTAAACAGAAAGAAATTCCGAAAATAAAAAATTTTCTTACGGACGTTGTTTACAAGTGGACTGATGATGAGGTAACCGATAAAAAAATCTTTTTATTTAATTATCTGTTCAAGAGTAATTTAAGTGTATGGAAGAACCCAGGTCCTAATAGTCCTCCCTGTTTTTTATAGTTTCGCAAGAATTTCCGCGTGAGCCGGAAAACATCATACTGGCTAATACAACTATTTGAAAATTCATGTTCAGTATTATCTTCTTCCACTGGTTCATCAATAGAAATTGTTTCATCATTAATCCTGAATTTTAAGCTTATAACATTTTCCATTTTAAATGAGAAAGAGCAGACCGGCGTGTTTATGCAAACATTATGGAGGGAGAAATTATATAAACAAATAAAAGTTCAAATAATTAGGTTAGTGTTCCTTTTCGTACGTTCTATTGGGGCTGCACTAGAAGTGCACGATGACAACACGGAAGTAGTTGTACTATGCACGTAGTGCAGCACCAGTTCTCCCAAAAGAAAACGCTATAAGTATCATAAACACTGTTACAGAATTGTTAATTCAGAGATAACTGTGATATGTAAATATAAAAATGAAAATAAATAAATGTTTTAATGAAAATTCTTTTTCTTTCAAAGATCTCTTCAAGAGATAAACTTTGACCAATACAGAAATGCCAAATCCGCCGTAAACATTTCAGACGGATTGTGCATAAATAGAAATTGAACTCTAAATACAATATAATCCGTGAATTGTAATATGAAAGGTTGAATTTTGAATAAAGCATTTTGATGTGACTATGATACGATAAATTATTGAAGGTTGAATTGTCTGGCAATTTCCTCCTTAACCACAACATAACGTTATCCAAAATAACGATTGTTTCATATATGTTGAGAATGATCATAATCAAGTCAGTTCTTCAAGTAAAATGTCATATATTGATAAATTATTATTTCAGTTTATAATATATTTTTACACCATGTCATATCACTATGAATAATAAATCAGTTCTAAGAATACTCTTCTCAAAGAAATAATTGCCACTGGAGTATTTTCAACTCACGAAATTTTTGTATAAGTTTAAAAAAGAAAAATATATTTACATAACGAAAAAAAAATAATTATTATTTCAGAGAAGAGCAAACTTAAGATAATTCAAAACCTGCCTGCTGTTCAATCGCTTGTAAAAGTTTATTCCTCAGTGTATTTTCATCTCGTATTACAGGAATTTTCAACAAATTCAAACAGGTACTAGCAGTTGGCATGCGGTCATTTCCTGATGACTGGATACAAAATGGAGGGTTCAGTTCCTAGAAAAAAGTAGAACATCATAAAATCATTCTTATTATGCGATGAAAAACTCTAACTTACTTTTAAATGAAATCAAATCAAAAAATTAAATTGAATTGAAAGTGAAAGTGAAACGAGTACCACATCAACTTTTCAACTTCCAAAACACCGGACTAACATGCTTGAGCAAGCTCCGGTCTATCGATTGTGCAAGGCTACTGATGAATTTAAGTTTAATTTGTTTTTTTAGTTCAAGAGGTTTATGGTTTATTGTGATATCATTGAATGTATAATTTCGTTCGAATAATTGTTTCATATTATTTATAGTCCATATATTACCCTGTTATTTGGAAATTTCCTGTTGTGTAAAATCAACTATTATTATTATACAGGGTGTTTCCTAAACATGCGGCAAAAATTCAGGGGATTGTTCCTTGGACTATTCTAAGAATATTTTGTCCTTTGATGATTTTTTAAAAACCCCTTTGTTTCGAAGATACAGGGGAAACAAAATTTTAGAAAATAACATTTTATTATGAAAAATTACATGAAAATTTAACTTAACCTACAAAAACGGTTGAAAATGACCACCTCTAGGCAAAAAAACGAATTCAAATGAAAACCGTGTTTAATCTGTATTCCTTTACCATCTGAACTTATCAATTTTAAGTCAAAAAACTGGCCGTTTTTAGTAATTGGAATGTTGTTAAACAAATTTAAAAATAAATTGTACCTACTTAGTAAACACAGTGCGGTACGCATTTTTATTTAAACTATTATTAATTGTAAAAATATGAAAAATGTTGTTCGCCCTGTATCTTCGAAACAAAGAGGTTTTTCAAAAATCATCAAAGGACAAAACATGCTTAAAATAGTCCAAGGAACAACCCCCTGATTTTTGCCGCATGTTTAGGAAACACCCTGTATTATAACCGATATTCTTGTGTCCGCTCTTGATGGTAGTGATGTGAACAATGTCTGGTTTCAAGAGGATGGTGCAACTAGCCACTATCTCATGCCACAATTATTAATAGCTTCAAAAGTTTGATGACCGTTTAATTTGCTAAAATGGTGATTGGTCGTGAATTGGCCGACAAGAAGTCGAGATTTGACACCGTAGGACTATTTACTGTGGAGCGCAGTTAAAGAAAAGTGTTATGCCGACAAACCAGAGAGCATTTGAGGGCCAACACTCGTGATGCAAGTGCCGAGATACGATCTCATCTACTCCAGAAATCGATCGAATGGAGGCCGGATGTGGCAGCCATATGAATGAAATAATATTCCATATTTTTTTCGTATGAGGGGCCGTTTTTATGTGAAAAAATGAAACATCTTAATGGGTATTTGTCACACAATATGTACCTAGTAAAGACGCAACTTTAAGACGGCATCTCATACGGAAAAAGGCAGAAGTATTCTTTTAGTCACAAATTGAACCAAGAACTAAAAATGATGTGAGTTTGAAATCTTAGTGGCCTACTTGTTTTTTAAAACAAAATGAGTTCAATGCCCGTATACTCGTCAATGATGAACATAAAATTCTCAATTGCATGTCAAAAATGTGTGTTTTAGTAGTGAGAAAAGTGACTTTCAGGTGAAATATTTTTCAGACTTTGGAGGCCCATATCTTCCAAACTAAGACAGATCGCCAATTGTTTTTTTCACTAATATTGTTCAGGGAGCCAATATGAATACAACGGCACCCAAAATTTATGGGTATCTGTTGAATACAGTTTTAATTTTCTTTCAAAATGTTCCACCAATTTTAAAAATGTGAAAAAATTCCAGGGTATAAAGGACTAAAGAAGATATTTCATGTCAAAAAAATGGCGGTGGACACTTTGAAGAACACCGAAAAACAAATGACTAATTTTATTTTTTTTCTAAGAATCGATTCTTCAGCTGAAATTCATGAAAAAGATTATACGTCTTTTCCTTTAATATCAAAAAAACAAAAAAAAAAATTCACCATTCGAAAATTTTGGGTTTCACAAGAGAAAAAAAAATAAAATGGAAAAAAGGGTTTCTTACAGAAATCTCCAAAATGGCTAGAGATAAAAAGCTGAAAATTTGGCTGAATAATTTTCATTAAATGCCTAATCGATCCCCTCAATATGAATCGAAAAAGCCGCGGGGTCAGATTTGCCATTGAAGCCCGGCTAAATCCTTTCATTCGCACGTCTCAACCGGTTTCAGAGCAATAAATACATAGACCGTTTTTATATAAGACTTCAACACATCGAAATATGAAGCATTTGTGTGCATTATTTTTTCGTGTAGAATAACCTCCAAAAGTTTATCGTTACATATGTTAATGCTCTTGAACATATTTTGTTTACAGAGAAAATTGGACTTGGGGAACATTAATATGAGCTAATATGCGCTTTTTTGTGCTGGATAATATACTGGTAATTTCTTTGAAGTTTTTCGAAAATATGATTTTCATTCAATAATTATTATTCTCCTAGATATACAAAAGTTATTTTTCTCAGGCACCTTTCACGCTTGTTCAAATATTAATTTTATCTAACAGCCATATAAAATAGGACACTGTTCAAACAATGACAGAAATATTTTTTACACAGACATCTATTCATATCCAATGTTTATATCTGAAAGTAACTCTAAGGGCCCAATTAATTGAGTATTACTTTACAAAATAGAAAACTCACCTTGAATCCCAAGAGAGGTGGCCTCGAACAACTCGTGACAAACTTCAACAACTGCTTTCTTTGAGTACCATTGAACTGATATACCACTTTCCAAAACAAAATGATTGTTTCATGGTCACTGTTATATTCACCTGAAAGTTGATAAAAACCACAAAGTAAAATTTAATTCGATAATTGTCTCGTTAACTAACCTCCATAACTGGTATGAGATCTCAAATCGGTAAGATCAATTTCTTGATTGTCTCCACCAATAATAACTTGAAGTTCTTTATGATTGAATAACTTAAGCCACAGCAAAGGCACAACACTATCTAGTCCTTCCCTGAAAGCTACACACTGTTTTTTCAGCTGGGTGTTCAACTTCAGTTCAGCAAACCGTTGTATGTATTCAAGCCTATTTTCATTAGTAACTGGAATGTTTCTACCGTTTGGTTTTAGTTCTATCACCTGCAAAATTTTAATGAATGTTAGTTAGACCTAAATCGGATTTCTCTCAACTAATAGTAAAGTGTGGCTGCCCGAATTTGGGTTGGTAAACAATTTAGGTTAAAATTCGACACAACCACAATTCAAAAAAAGGGCTTCAAAATGGCAACATACAAAATAATTAAGTCATCCAAACATTTTCTGAAAATAAAAATTTAAAAAACTTGTTTTCCATTTGAATAGTATAGGAAAGCAATTCAACTATCTAATAAATAAAAAAAGGTTCGATGATTGCAAAAATATTAATATTGATAACATTTCAGAAAGCTATAGGGAGATCAAAAGAATGTGTCAAAGAATAATGAGCTGGCAGTGGTGTTGAAACATTAAATATGTGAAAAAAACTTACTGTAGTTTCTCCTAAATCATTATGTACTGTTGAGAAATCTAATCCTAAATCTGTGACATTACCCTCATAATCCCGTAGGAAAAGTAAATTTTTATACAGTGTTGGGTCCAAAGATTGTAAATAATGGGCTGGTGCTCTGTCCACTAACAGTTTGGCTAAGAAGAACTCAGCCAATGGAAGATCTACCAGTATATTCTCAAATATGGCCTAAAAAATATATTTATTTTATCTGAGAACTTTTGATAATACAAGGATTGTCGCTAAAATAACAATGATAAAAAGTATAATGTAAGTAAGCATGTATTCAATGAAATACAGTGGAACTTCCCTTTATCGAACGTCTGTATAACGAATTTCGTTTAAGATATTGCACCGTGAATCCAAATTCCATGTTGAAAACACCTTCTAAAACGAAGTAAATTATCTCTATAACGAAATATTCCAAGAACAAGAACATCACTCTGTGAATGGGTATTGGTGAATAGGTATAAGGGTGGGTTTTTTCCACGTAGGACGTAGGTAATAAATCCCGACCATAAACTAAGCCATTATGGCGAGCCGATAGATCCTTCTGAAACGTTGGATTCAGCTTTAAATGTTGATAATGACGGTTACTTTAAATGACTTCGTTAATGTCGTTGTTAATATTGTGACAAGTTTTTTGATGAAAATAAAGTGTGTTTTAATTTTACCACTCAGACCAAAATTTCGAATTATTTGCCAAAAAACTCGTGAATAGATAAGTATTGTATACGTACCTACTTAAAATGCCCATGAGCTTACACACCTTTTTGATTATGTATTATATGAACTTACAATAAAAAATACAATTGCTTGTTTCAATACTTGACACTATATCCTGTATAACGATTTTTTTTGCGGATTTAGCGATTTCGTTATAGGTAAATTCCACTGTATATACTTTAGAATATAACTGAATGAAATATTCATTTCTGCGAATAATTTCAGAATAGACAACAACGATGTATTTCTTTCGTTCCAATAGGTTATGTTGGATAATAAGAAAAAACAAGATCCGTGTATGTAAAAATCAAATCAAGTGTATGAAGAATGATGAAGAAATCGAAACAATTAAAAATTTCCTTCAAAATGATAGCTTCATGTATTGAAATACCATGCCCCTGTTCCTAATTTTCACTAATACAATCAAAAATCCGTGTTGAACACACTCAATGGGTTAGCTTAATTCCTCCAAGTCCTTAGAAATTGTCCTAGTGTGGGACAGCAAATGGAATAATGAGAGCGTGTTGGGAAAACGCTTGGACAAGTCGATTTGTATTTTTGGATGCGCATTTTTCTAAAAAAAAAATTATAATATAGGGTGTGTCATGGGACAGTGGCTGATACCAACTTTCCTATTTTAAATACAACCTCCCGTATATATTAGTTTTTTGGGTTCTTCAGAAATGCTTGACATAATTCATGTAATAAATAAATAATAAATAAATAAATAAATAAATGTACAATGTCCCATATCTACCTAACACTCGAAACATCTTTTACATTGAAATTGAAGTTTTTTGTTTTTTTTCGTTAGTTGTGAAATAACATAATTTTTATTTTTTAATGTTAATTTTTGTAATACATCTGAAAACACTTAATATTTCCGAAACAGTTGGAGATATGTATTGGACATTGTACATGAATTATTTATAAAAATTTCTGAAGAATCCAAATAACTAATAATATACGGGGTTGTATTTAAAGAAAGAGAGTTGGTATCGGCCGCTGTTACATGACATACCCTATATCTTCATTTTTTTCTTTGAAAGGCGCATCTTAAAATACAAATCGACGTGTCCAAGCGTTTTTTCCAACACGCTCTTCTTAATTCGTTATCGAATTTATTCCATTTGGCTGTTCCACACTGTACCCATATGCCATAATTACCAAAAATAGAAAAAAATTATTATTATAGTAAAAATTATAAAATTCATTCAATGCCATGCTTACTTCGAAAAAAATTAGTGTTGGGAATAATCGAGTACTTTCAATAACCGAGTGATAATCGAGCGATTTTTCGCCTGATCCCCACCCTCGGTTATATTCGTAATCGCCCGAGTTGCAAGCGATCATGCTAACCGCTTGTCGCTCATTCAGCGCTGTACGGCCTCTACGTTCGTTGTGTTGTGACTTGCGACTTTGTTTATATCTACTGCCCTCGAAATTGAAGCTCGCATGTGTCGTATTGTATGATTATCATGGGATCAAACCAGAAGTCCGCTGTATGGAATTATTTCCATAAAAATAACAATAAGAAATTTGCGACTTGCAATATTATTTGTAGAAAAGTTTTGGCTTATTATGGCAGTACTTCAAATTTAAAGCAGCATTTAAACCGGCTTCATCCGACATTAAACTTACAGAACAACAAACAATACCATGTGAAACTGTTTCTTCAGGTAGCAATGAAAATACACAAAATTTAGCTTATCCTGAAACTTCCGGAAATGCTATACCGTTCAAAAGACCAGCCAAACAATTGAAACTTTCCGTGTCTGCTTCTGTAAATGTTCTTTCAGATACAAAAATCGCGAAAATTGATGCAAGTTTGATGAAAATGTTAATAAGAACTATCGGATGATTATTCACTCAAAGATCGCGATTATCTATGGTTAATGCCGGGCGAAAACACCGAATATAGGGCTTGTACTCAACCATTCAAATAACCGACACAGCCCGATTATTAAGATATCACCCGTCGCTCGAGAAATCGAATTGAAGAACACATGACTCATTTCGATTATCGAGCGACGAGCGGTTTTTTGATAATCGAGCAGTGTCGATTATTTGAATAATCGAGTACTCGAGTGATTTTCTACTCGAGTGATCCCAACACTAAAAAATGGTTTGATTAAATAAAAAATTAAAAAAATATTGTATTCTTACTTTTCCTATCAAACGCCCAATGAAGAAATAATGTTCTGCGTAATTCTTCATTATACCGGCAACGTTTGGATTTGGATATAAAGCATTTTCTGTGTTCATTATGAAGAAACCTCTATTAGGGTCAAAGGCTGTTTTCAAAACTTCATTTATGAATTCCTTGAATAAACCCCCTCCATCTATACCGGCTTCTTCCAGACCAGCGTTATTAATGAATCGGATTCTAACCTTAAGTCTTAAATCAGACTCTGAAAATTAAGGACAATAGAAGAAGTACAGGTTAGTTTACGCTGTGTATTGAGTGTTTCCTAAGCACAGTAAATAATCAAATTTTTGCAGATACACAACGGAAAGATACGGAATTCAATGCATCAGAAAGAGAATTTTGCCGTGCAGTTGTACAGTGGTAGGGTAAAACCCGGATAGATGCCCCATTTTCAAAATACCTAACTTCCGAAACACGTATCAAAAAATTAATTTCATAAGTAGCTGCTACAGTCACCCTGGACCTTAGTTTTGTAAGGGTTATTGTAAAGTGAAGCCGTTTTTCGCTAGTGTGTGCGATCATCTCAGCAGCGAACTTCACAAACATGCCAAACTTTTAGAGGTAGGTATTTGCCGCTGTATAACTTTTGAAGTGGTAATAAATTCATTAATTTTTTTTATTACGCCAATACAGTGTTTCATTGAGTGTACATCTGAGTACAAATAGATTTCGTTTTCTTCTAAATTTATTAAAAAAAATCATGGGCATCTATCCCTATCGAAAAGGATAGCTGCCCTGATTTTTTGAGGTATAGGTGCCCCTTAGGACATCTAAACTAAAACCATATCTTCTTAGCAGATTTTCGATTCATTGTGTTATTTTGATTTTAAACTTGATTTCTGATCATTTCTGTTGAGACTTATTATTTAATTAATTTATCATGAATGTGTGGAATTATGCTTTATGTTAATATGAAGAATGCAACTTTTGGTTTAATATATGCTTTTGAAATTCAATTAAAAATGCACAATTGTTGTTAATTCGATCCATGTTACGTACATAAAGTTGCTGTTTTAAGCATACAAAATCTCATTGTATTTAGTTGGGTTTTTGGTTCACACAGTATGAAGGGCATCTATCCCTCCCAGTATTTTCATAGTGGGGCAACTAACCCCAAAAAAAAGGTTCTACAAAAATCAAATTATTGTGCAATTTGGGATTGCTATGTCAGAGAAAAGTCTCAGTATTCCAAATCAAATAATGGGGCTTCCTACACTCATAGAAATTATACATATAAAATCGATATTTTCAAAAATATGAGGCAAATTCAAAAAGTGGGGCATCTATCCGGGTTTTCCCCTATAATGGAAAGGTCCATTTGATTCGTAACTCTCTGAATAAACGACTGATTGGATTATTGTAGGTTGGTCTCTCTCTTATCGTTGGGTGTGGTTTAATCGAACAGTATGGTAGGAAACCTGCAGTACTCGCATCGAGTATTACGCGCTGCCTGACGCATTAACTCAATGCGTCGGACTGCCCGTGTTAGTCGATTAGAGACAACCATATTATTTGTTCATTAAACCATCCATCGCGTCAAACTAAAAGCAAAACATAGCAAGTATATCTGTGAGTATACCACTGTCTAACTGCGCGGCAGAACTCTCTCTTTTAAGCCGGTCCCAGACAATGCGTGTATTTGACGAATGTTCGGCATTGGCGGTGCTCCTTCTTCTTCTTCTCTGTGCGGTGCCTTTCCGGCCGAACTGAGGCCTAGTGGCCCATTGTTCACCCGCATCGTTCTATAGAGACTCAGCTCCTCAGACACGAAGACAGAAATGTCGCGAGCCTGCCAGGAGTGGTCCCTCTCACCATAGGGATAGAAGGTGTTGGATTTCCTAGGTGTGTTGACCTTAACTCAGTAAGGTTCCCACAGTTGAACAAAATATGCTCAACCGTTTCATCAGTACTCCTGCACCACCGGCATAGGGAGCAGCTCGTCAATCCCATTCTCTTCAAATGCTTGTTAAACAGGTGACCAGTCAATGCACCAGTCACCAGACCGAGTTGTTTCCTCTCCAACAACAGAAGCCTATTGACCTCAGATCGCGAGGACGGTCTCTCAATGAGAATCCTCGACCATCTCAGGCCCACCCCTGCGCTCCATTCCGAGGAAATGCGACAGATTGGCAGCGAAGGCTCCGGACCAACAAATGCTAATCCGGCTCCCCGCCTAGCCAGTTCATCTGCCTTAACGTTACCAGGTATATTCGCGTGAGCCGGACACCAGATTACTTTCAAAAAGTTATCAGAACCCAGCCCACGCAGAGCTTTCCTGCATTCTTCTACCAAAAGAGAATCAACTCTAACATCGGATAGAGATTTCAGAATTCCCTGGCTGTCGCAACATATGTAAATGTGCTGGCCAGAGTATCCCCTGCGAATATTTTCTAGTGCGCATGCAAGAACCGCAAATAGCTCAGCCTGCACAATGGAACAGTCCTTCCCCAGAGGGATAGCCTGATTGAAGTGAGGACCCACGATTCCGGCACCAGACCCTGTTGCTGTGACAGAGCCATCAGTGAACCAGGTGGGACCATCAGGACTAAGAAGCCTGTTTGATGAAGACCATAGGTCTCTGTCAGGAACAATTACCCTGTAGGGTTCGTCGAAGTAGAACTTAGTGCCCGCGCGGTCACCTCTTTGGAGAAGGGGAGCGTGAGCATCCTTAACCATTTTGAGCGCCCTTGCGTGCCCAGTGAAGGGTCCTCCATCGCGCCATTGTCCCTGTTCCCAAATTCTTAGAGCTGTCTTCATAGCCACCTCCTTCACAACTAGGTGCAAAGGAGGGAGACCTAGCAGACATTCCATCGCTGCTGTAGGGGTAGACCTCAGAGCGCCTGTAATACTTAAACAAGCTTTCCTCTGGCGGTCCCAGACAATGCGTGTATTTGACGAATGTTCGGCATTGGCGGTGCTTCGCGTAGTGTGTGGGAGCTCAACTTCGGCCCGATTACTATGGCCCACACACTATGCGAAGCACCGCCAATGCCGAACATTCGTCAAATACACGCATTGTCTGGGACCGGCTTTATGCATTGAATATCATGTTTCCGATGTTAATTTCCGAACCTGTATAAGAACATGTCAGAAAGTTTCTAAATTACAGGTTCTTAAAATTTTATGGAATTTCAACTAAAAATTAATCCAAATTTAAAAATTATTTATTGACGTCAATCGCCTGGACACCCTTTATATTGAGATTCTACTGTTTTCAAGTCATCTCAGGCTCTTGATCATAGGTGTTATTTACTGTATTTAATAAATACTCCACATTTATAGTCCGTTCACGAAAGGTTGAGCTGTCGGTTGGCCATGGAAATTTGGCATATTCCCCTGTGTATACTGAAATTTTAGGTTATGTTGTTTATTTTCTTGTCAGATTAATACGCAATGTTGTCAATATTGCATAGAATTCTATGATAAAACGCAAGCTCTTTGAACTAGGCCGGGTACATTCGGCAACGTTGACTTCATTTAACGTTATGACTAGTGTTGGGAATAATCGAGTACTTTCAATAATCGAGTACTCGATGATCGAGTGATTCCAATAACCGAGTGATAATCGGGCGATTTTTCGCCTGATCCCCACCCTCGGTTATATTCGTAATCGCCCGAGTTGCAAGCGATCATGCTAACCGCTTGTCGCTCATTCAGCGCTGTACGGCCTTTATGTTCATTGCGTTGTGACTTGAGATTTTGTTTATACCTACTGCCCTCGAAATTGAAGCTCGCGTGTATCGTATTGTATGATTATCATGGAATCAAAACAGAAGTCCACTGTATGGAATTATTTCCATAAAAATAACGATAAGAAATTTGCGACTTGCAATATTTGTAGAAAAGTTTTGGTTTATTATGGCAGTACTTCAAATTTAAAGAAGCATTTAAACCGGCTTCATCCGACCTTAAACTTACAGAACAACAAACAATACCATGTGAAACTGTTTCTTCAGGTAGCAATGAAAATGCACAAAATTTAGCTAATCCTGGAACTTCCGGAAATGCTATACCGTTCAAAAGACCAGCCAAACAATTGAAACTTTGCGTGTCTACTTCTGGAAATGTTCTTTAAGATACAAAAATTGCGAAAATTGATGCAAGTTTGGTGAAAATGATAATAAGAACTATCGGATGAGAATTCACTCAAATATCGCGATTATCTATGGTTAATGCCGGGCGAAAACACCGAATATAGGGCTTGTACTCAACCATTCAAATAACCGACACAGCCCGATTATTAAGATATCACCCGTCGCTCGAGAAATCGAATTGAAGAACACATGACTCATTTCGATTATCGAGTGATGAGCGGTTTTTTTGATAATCGAGCAGTGTCGATTATTTGAATAATCGAGTACTCGAGTGATTTTCTACTCGAGTGATCCCAACACTACTGTGTATACTAAAATTTTAGGCTATGTTGTTTATTTTCTTGTCAGATTGATACGCAATGTTGTCAATATTGCATAGAATTCTATGATAAATCGCAAGTTCGTCGAACTAGGCCGGGTACATTCGGCAACGTTGACTTCATTTAACGTTATGACAGCAAATACTGCCAACTTCAAATAAATAAACAAACGCCTACTATGCGCTTAAACTTTCGTGAACGGACTATACATGTTACCTACCATTCTGTTGTGATAACTTTTCAAAGGCATCTTCATATAGGTGTGTTCTCCTAATAACAACCACATTATCGAGACCAAAATCCATGCGCATTCTTTGCACTTCACTACCTAAACTATTTCGACAAAGTTCTCTTAGCAGCAAAACTCTTGTGTTGAAGTTAATCAAGAATGGAAGATCCTGTAAGATAGCTAACGACCGTTGCTCAATTGTGGACAGAGGGGGAAGGTGCTCTTCATCTGAAAATTTTAAAAGATGAAAATAAAACATCAAAGAAAACGAAAAAACTATTAGTCTAAGAGCCCGTGAACCCCAGACCTTCGTTATTTTATAAAAGCTGAAAACTTGTCTACGCATGCTCCCAACTCAGGTAATAACGATGGACCATTATGAAATTTGGGTTACCCTGGCTTTGGCAGGTAAACGGTATTGAAGGGGTGTAAAATACTGATCTAATTTCGTCAAATTATAAAGTGTGATTTTTTGATATTACCTTCAGAATATCATTAAAAATCACGTCATGAATTGCCAGACACTTACTATAGTGGCAACCCCTTGCCAGACAACCTTAATGTTCATTACCTAAATTATATGTAATTCTACTCACTTTATAGTATAAAAGCTGATTTTTATATATAATACTTGGGTAATAATTAGATAATGTTTCCTCATTAGCCAGACATTTTTGATAGTGCCAACCCTTTGCCAGACAAGCTTGTAGTTTAGCTGCAGGTGCGAGCGCAAGACAGTATATATGAGTCAAGTGGGTGCGAGTGAGACTGCATGATTATAATGACTTATGCAAATAAATTTTTTGGTACAGATTCATATAACTAATCATTTAAGTGAATCTCAAAAACATCTGAAGAAAAGACATTCGATGCTACAACTAAATAAAATTGTTAAAAGTTTTAATTTATTCTATTAACAATTTAATTTAGTTGTAGCATCGAATGTCTTTTCTTCAGATGTAAATCTGTACCAAAAAATTTATTTTGCATAAGTCATTTGAATCATGCCGTCTCACTCGCACCCACTCATATACATATACTGTCTCGCGCTCGCACCTGCAGCTAAACTACAAGCTTGTCTGGCAAAGAGTTGGCACTATCAAAAATGTCGGGCTTATGAGGAAACATTATCTAATTATTACCCAAGTATTATATATAAAAATCAGCTTTTATACTATAACGTAAGTAGAATTACATATAATTTAATGAACATTAAGGGTGTCTGGCAAGGGGTTGCCACTATAGTACCTGTCTGGCAATAAATGACGTGATTTTTAATGATATTCTGAAGGTAATATCAAAAAGCACACTTTATAATTTGACGAAATTAGATCAATATTTTACACCCCTTTAATACCGTTTACCTGCCAAAGCCAGGGTAACCCAAATTTCATAATGGTCCATCGTTCTTACATGAGTTGGGAGCATGCGTAGACAAGTTTTCAGCTTTTATAAAATAACGAATGTCTGGGGTTCACGGGCTTTTGCTCTATATCCTACCATCAATATCTGCTATTATTCCATAGAAGGGCTTCACTGTTTTGGACAGATAATTTTTACGTGACAGATCCTGTGTGATGTAAATTTTTTTTGATGTCCAAAATTCAGGACGACAAAATTCTTTTCTCATATTTAACATGTACAATTTTTTAACACAATTCAGGCAAGAATTATATAAATGGAGAACTTCAGGTGTGGCAGTTATCTGTAAAATAATGATGATGAAAATTTTTGACTATAGAAGCATACATTCAATAGGATTAGTTTGCTCATGCATCATTAAGGTTAGTATACACTGCGCAAAAAAATTAACGCACGTTATGAAAATCTCAAATTTATTCTACAACTGAAGGTGTTCTCAATGATAATTGTTTTTATAGGGGCCCACTCACTAAGAAGGAAGAATGCGCAGTTAAGTATCTGCACGTTTGCTGTAACGCAAACGTGTGCATTCATATTTCCCACACACATACACTTTTGCGTGTTGGTTTGGATGTGCGACAAGCGTGAGATGACGTCGAAAAAAGATCTGATGTTAATGGCAGTGGCGTGTGTTGTTATTTAGGAAAAAATGTCCAAAGTATAAATATCGAACCCGACACTGTGTTGCTAAACATATGAAACGTGCAGAGACTTGTTGCCCATACACGGTCGTTTTTGGTCATTCTTTCACGTACGGTGAAGAATGCACACGCCACACGACGGAGATGAATGCGCATTCCAAATTTACGCCATACACACACTGTTTTAACTGTACCCCGTACAACGCGCATTCAAGTCTTCGCGCTTCCCTCTTAGTGAGTGGGCCCTTTATCAGAATTTTTCATGCATATGTTATCCACTTTCCACGTTTTTCTTCAATACAGATGTTTTTTCCCAGCAGGAATGAAAAAAGATGAGATTATCAGATTTTGAATGTATTGGCTCCATTCTGAAATCAGTTCTAGTGATCAATAGTTTTTCTTTCGTTTGATTTTCTACACTCGATCGTTATGCAACGCGAAACACGCAATTTGACCGATGAGATTTTTTGATTTAAGGCCTCGTGTCGCGGCAAGAGGCCCAGCTCTTACCCCAGCCCATCAAAGGGCGCGTTTGGATTTTGCCAGACAGCATATCTATTGGGAAGAGGCTGATTGGGAAAGAGTTCTCGTCACAGATGAGTCTAGATTCTGCCTCTATCATTGTGATCGACGTTCCCTTGTATACAGACGTCCACATGAAAGATATGCTCAGTGCAATTTCCTGAATATACTGGTTTCGGGGGAGCATCGATTATGGTATGGGGTGGAATATCTTTGACTGCTCGCACAGACCTAGTGGTCGTTGATAATGGAGCTATGAATGCTGATAGGTATATAAGGAACATTCTTGTAGGGCATGTAGTGCCATTTGCCCCATACATTGGTGAAAATTTCATTTTTTGGGACGATAATGCCAGACCCCCTCGTGCGCGCATCGTTCAGGAGTAGATTGAAGAGGTTGAAGTCTCTTGAATAGAATGGCCAGCAAGAAGTCGAGATCTCAATCCTATTGTGCAGGTTTGGGACAACCTCAATGGAAGGCTGAGAAGTTCAGAAAATCATCCAGTTACTCTTAATGACTTAGGAATCCAACTCAAAGAAATCTGGGAAGGATTAGATCAGAACATTTTAAGATCATTCATTTTGAGTATGAACCGTCGTTGCCGAGCTGTAATTAACGCAAGGGGTGGAAATACCGAGTATTAAATCACTCAACAGCATTCCAGTATGTTGAAAATTGTTCATTTCTCTTCTTTCACATAAGATTCGGTGAAATCCTGAATTTCTCTTCCATTTAATGTGTCTTGTTTCGTTCAAAACCTTTCCGAGAGAACATAAAAAATAAGTTATAATGTCAATGTAGAGTTAACTTTCATTTAAATTGAGATTTTCAGAATGTGCGTTAATTTTTGTGAGCAGTGTATGTTATGATTGATAAAAACCAAAATATACTCACAGAACTGGACCTACACATTGGAAAGGCCACGTCTATAAGGTCGAGTGATACATTAACCAATAATTTGCACATTGCATATAATTCAACCTTGTTGAAAGTGCCACTTGTGTCCGAATTCTCTAGAGTTTTTCAATATTTTAACTACTACAAATGAATAGTATAAAGATACTTACCTCTGTCTGTGAGAGCTTGAGTGTAAAAAGTAAACATATCACAAAAAACTGAAAGTTTTGTATGGCAATCCCTCCAAGAAACAAGATAGCATCCTTTCAATTCATTTTCAATATTTCTGCTGTTGCCAAGATTTATCCAAAGTCTTCTTAGGAAGGTACTATTTAAACCTAACTTGTAAAGTAATCTGAAATGAAGAACATCTCAGAACCTATAAATTTTTAGAAAAGCCTTAATCTATAAATATGAAAACTATGAGTTCACAAATGAACAAAATTAGTTTGTTGCTAACATTTGCTTTATTTCATAGCAATTTTTGAATTATTTGAATTTCAATTCACCACATAAGCTGAATTTAATGTTATACTTTTTATTTTTTGATCGATTAACAATAATTCATTTCGATGATGATGACTTCTGATGCAAAATTTCATGCCTTTTTTGTTTTGATAAGAGTTCCTTTTTTATTTCTGCACGCTGAAATTTCATGATTTCATTTTCCAATACTAAAAAATTTAGGGTCATCACCCATATTACCCAAAGTATAATCGCGAATTACACATTGAACTGAATATAATTTAGTTTGATCAAGTAAAGGGTTTTCCAATAAGAGGTGTTATTTTGAATAGACCGCTATTTCGGTAGATATCACGTTTGAAGCTGCCATTTTTTGACATTTAACAAGTAGAAACTACGCTTTTAATAAAAATGGAACGATATACGCTTCAAAAACACCTTGAAATTATTCAAATTCACTATGAAAGTGGTGAAAATTTGGCAGAGACGGTTCGTAAAACTCGAACATTTTTGGGGTCATCGTGAAGCACCTTGTCGGACCGCAAATAAGAAATTGTTGAAAAAATTCAAGCTGTTGGGACAAGTTAGTGATGTGAATAATAAAACCAGTGCACGTCGCTCAAGAACAGCCGAGAATATTGCTGCTGTAGCCGAAAGTGTTGAAAAAACCCCAAGTTTGTCCATTCCTCATCGTTCTTTGGAATTAGGCATTCCACAAACGTCATTAAAGCGTATTTTGCATAAAGATTTGGTTGTTGAACCTTATAAAGTTCAGTTAACACAAGAACTCAAGCCGGCCGATCATCAACAACGTCGTATCTTAGCTGATTGGGTCGTTGAAATGCATGAAAAGTTTCCGGACCGTGTTATCTCTCGAAGAGGTGATCACAATTGGCCACCAAGATCATGTGATTTAACATCTTGCGACTTCTTCCTTTAGGGCCATGTGAAAGAGAAGGTCTACGCCAATAGCTCAGCATCGATTCGTGAGGCTATCGAGGATATAAGGCAGTCACTTTGCGATTTGGTTATGGAAAATTTCATTAAAAGGATATGGTCCTGTAAGCGTGGTCGTGGTGGTCATTTGCCTGATGTTATTTTCCACTATTAACGGCATAGCTTCTTCTTTATAATGATATAAACATCTGATCATTTATATTGAAAAATGGCATTTTTCTTTGAATATCAAAATAACACCTCTCATTAGAAACCCTTTATCAAAAAACTTATTTCATATTTTCATCAGGAAAGTTTTTGGGCGTAATTATAATTCAAAATCTTCCTTTGATATTTTCTGCTTCAAAAATAAGTTGTATATTTATTCGAGTAAATAAATGAAAAAATAAATTAGGAGGAGCAAAGGTTTCAAGAACTGTTTGCAATTTTTCGCAGATATAGTATAATATAATATAGTATAATTTGAAACCTCCCTCTTATATTTATAGAAAATAATATATACTCACAAATATTGTCGCACAGCATCCTTGTATACCAACAACAAATTATGACATAATAGCGTGAAAGATGCAAGAACATCTGAATCCTCACAATTTCGATCGAAAAATGATGTCCACTTCAAAACCTTGTCAGATTGATTCATAATTTTCATAAATTCCTTTAATAATAAATGCTCATCCGAACTCAACATTTCCTCTTCGTCATCAGAATCTTCCACTACATAAGAACCCTGCATTTTCAATCTATACACATTCTTGCTCAGCTTGGCCAATACCTCAATTGAATCTTTAGTAGGTTCTGTGAAATAAAATCTGAATAGTCTACATCTTTCAAAATCTTAAAAATTACAAATTAATATATGAAAGCAACCTCCTAGCGACCAGTACTAAAGGCCATAGTCTCTAATAATTGGTTCCGTCTTCCGTCCATTTTTTTAATGATTTATTTCATATAGAGTTTGATATTTAATTCACTTGCTACTATATTCTATTGCTATTACGAGTACTTAATACATATATTTGGTCAAAAAGCAAGAATTAAGTATTTTGTATCTGAATATTGAAGGCTCAGAGTAAGAAGTAAGTAAGTACAGTATAGACTCGATAATCCGGATCAATTAATGCAAGGGATGATCCGGATTAATGAGGAATCCGGAATACCGCGTCTTACAATTTAATAAAGATGCAATTTAAAAAAACGGTTGAAATAAATATAGGCTTTATTATCGAAACTATAAAACAAATATATTACTTGGAATTATTAGATATTTTACGTTTTCTACTGTAAGGGAAAAAGAATGCTGAACAATAGCTTTCTCCTATATATCTTTCAGAAGCTGAATATCAGTAATTGCCATGAGTTATGGAATAAACAGACTGCATCAAATTGATCTACGCTCTAAATGCATTTGCTAACATTATCCCCGTCTTCCAGGATCGAAAAAATATGTGCTAAAAGGCCTTTTCCGTATTTCAGTTTTGTTAATTTAATATCATTATGATCCATATGCTGTATCAAAGCTGTATGGTTTGGAGGTAGAAACATTCCATTCCATTTCACTAATTAATTATTCTTGTCTGACTTTTTTTGTCTTATACCATTGTGCACTATTATATACCAAAAGAACGCCCGACCATCGTCATAGAAATTGAGTTACGACAAATTAGAACCGTAAACCACGTATGCAACGATCGGAAATTCGGATTATTGAGTCTTGCAATCCGGATTATAAGGACATAATACAATCTTGACGGCAATCCGGACTAGTAAATATCCGGATTATCGAGTCTCTACTGTACTGTTTTTGACAGTAACCAAATACCAAGTGTTAGGATTCAAATAACTTTTCAACTTTTTGTATCATAATGTTATTCCGTGTGAAGAAATCATTTATATTTTCGGATTAGTTCATTGAAAAAATTTATGTTTTATGTTTATGTTTTTATATTTCTTCCATATCGTAGTGTATAAAGTGGAACTTACCAAAATCATCGGGTTCTAAAGATAGAATGCAATAGAACAGACTATTATTGCCTTCATGATAATTCTTATTCAGGTGCCTGATGATTCCATCAAACGGGAAATCCTTTTTAGTTTTAAGATAAGGAATCAAATCCCATTTAACATTCTTAGTAAGAGCAGGTTTCAGGAAAGCATCACAAAAATTAGAGCATATCTTTTCTTTCAGTTCTATGGGTATATAAATATACTGGAAAGGGCGATATATTAATAGAAGAATTTTTGCTAAAAGATCGTCAGGCTCTTGATCTAGAGGTATTCTTAAGTGTTGGAAATAACCTGAAAAATTAACAAGTATCAGTAACTTACAGTGAAAGTAATCTATTTCTTCATTTTAAAAGGTTTTTCAGTTGATAAGACTGAATAATTACATTTCTCAGAAACTTTAAAGGTTTTCACTCCAAGTCTCTGAAACATAAAGAATTAAAAAATGTTTGATTAAGGTGAAGTGCTCCTGTTAGGCAACAATTTTTTTCTAGACCAATTTGCTCCTGATAAATAAGTGCAAAGATTCTCGCAGGAGCACTTCACTTTAATCAAACATTTTTTAATTCTTTATGTTTCAGAGACTGGGAGTGAAAACCTATAAAGTTTCTGACAAATGCAGAATCCTCCCAGAGTCTATTTCAATTGATATCTGAATAATTACATCAATTCTGAGATACTCGTGAAAAGAGGTACAATGTGGCAGAAATTGGTGATCTGTTCAAAGGGTTTTCCAATAGAGGTTTTTAATAGCCCGCTATTTCGGTAGATGTCACGTTTGAAGCTGTCATTTTTTGAGATTTGACAAGTAGAAACTACGCCATTAATAAAAATGGAACGATACACGTTTCAAGCACACATTGAAATTATTAAAATTCACTATAAAAATGGTGTAAATTTGGCAGAGACGGTTCGTAAAACTCGAACATTTTTGGGTCGTCGTGAAGCACCTTGTCGGACCGCAATAAAGGTGGAAAATTCGAGCTGTTGGGACAAGTTAGTGATGTGAAGATTAAAACCCGTGCACGTCGCTCAAGAACAGCCGAGAATATTGCTGCTGTAGCCGAAAGTGTTGAAGAAAACAACAGCAACGTTTACGGTGAATGGATTGCGCTATCAAGAGATGATTAATGATTTTTTATGGCCAAAATTGGATAGTATTGATCTGCACACAAGCAACGAAACCATTGATTTTTTGCGGAAATAGTTTCCGGACCGTGTTATCTCTCAAAGAGGTGATCACAATTGGCCACCAAGATCTTGTGATTTAACACCTTGCGAGAAGGTCTACGCCAATAGCCCATCGTCGATTCAAATCTTCAAAGATGGAATTCGTGAGGCTATCTAGGACATAGGTCAGCCACTTTGCGATTTGGTTATGGAAAATTTCATTAAAAGGATATGGTCCTGTAAGCAAGGTCGTAGTGGTCATTTGCCTAGTGCTATTTTCCACTATTATAGCTTCTTCTTTAAAATGAAATAAACATCGGATCATTTATATTGAAAAATGGCATGCCGTCAACCGCATTGCTCTATTGTCTTTTGTTTTCGAGTTATAAGCCAAAATTGACATTCGGAAAATTTCTGATTTGGTCATTATCTCCGTTCCTGCTTGTGCTGTAAACTTGTAACAAAAACATGAAACAGGCACTTTTTTGATAGGAATCCAGTGGCTCAATTTAATTTTTGCTGAGGGGTTTCCTTCCTGATATTTTACATGAAATTTTGTTTTTTCTTATGGAAACAATAATTTATTTTAACTCAAATGTAATCAGTGTTTTTTCTCTCGTTTCTAAAGTATATAACACCTCATACATCGTACAGATATATGACATGTTATATATTTCTTAAACGAGAAAAAACGCTGATTTTTGAAGTAAAAATAAATTATTGTTTCCATAAGAAAAACAAAATTTCATGTAATAAATCAGGAAGGAAACCCCTCAGCAAAAATTAGATTAATAAGCCACTGGATTTCTATCAAAAAAGTGTCTGTATAATGTTTTGTTTCAATTTTATAACACAAACAGAAACCGAGATAATGACCAAAATTGAAATTACCCAAATGTCAATTTTGGCTTATCATAATAATTCTGATCACCCTGTACATTCAGCAAATTCTGATAAAAAATGAATTCACACATTGAAAGATTTCTGAAATTCAGTCAGTACAATTCTTGAGTTAATTATTATAACAACCAATTGAATGATCATGTTACATTAAAAATTGCCAGCAATTAACGTTCTACAGTCCATCCAAATCTGAGAGGCCAGCGTAAACAAACTAGAAACGCGATTAGGACGCTCTTATTGGTCGAAAGTGGCTTTCCTGAAGCTTCGACCAATAAGAGCGTCCTAATCGCGTTTCTAGTTTGTTTACGCTGGCCTCTCAGATTTGAATAGACTGTAGTATGTCTCCAATTTGCAAAATTTGGGGAGTAAATATAGGGTTTCTATTCTATATTAAAAATTGATTTCGATTTTCATAAATGTAAATTTGTTTCTTACCCTGCATAATGATAAATTCAATGAGTTCTGGATTCCTTGTAAATTTCTCAATGAAATCCAAAAGTGATGATCGTAATTCCTTCATTTTCAAATTCTTCAAACAAATTACAAGGAGTCTTTTGATCAACCAAGAAAAAGACTTATCAGAAACAACTTGCTTTGAAACTTCGTTGAAATTATTTAACAGTAGTCCACACATTTCCATCTGAAAATTAATTTTCAAAATATCACAAATACAGTGGAACTTCCCTAACTCGAATCGCCAAGGGCCAGTACTTTCACTTCGAGTTACGGAAAATTCGAAATACGGAAAACCTTTCAAAATTTCACAATATTTTATAGAACGCGTGTGCAATGTGACCACAAAGAAAAATCTGAAAACAAACAAGTTTGGACATATCGGAAGTTGCAGTGTGTGTGGCCCAAAAAATTCGAGTTATGCTTGGTTGCCGCCACGGTTACTGCTGAATTTCAGTTCGAGTTTTAGAAATACTCGAGTTATGGAGTTTTGAAATTCGAGTTATACAGAAAAAATACATAGGTGATATTGTATAATCGTTTTTGTTTCTAAAGAAAATTCGACTTGGGGAATTTTTCGAGATAGGGAAGTTCGAGTTAGGGAAGTTCCACTGTAGTTGGTATAATTAGGTAGTGAAAATTTTGATTTCTTTAATTTATCCTTAATGCCACGGACAGTATCCATCTAAATTTAAATGGTGATTTTTAATTTTAAGCATTGCATAATGTATGGTAATCTCAAAATTGAAACTAATGGCGTTTTCGGAAACCTACTCACTAACTCGGGTTACAAATTGACGGATAAACAGTTCAATTGCTGTCAATTTGTAACCCGGGTTAGTGATCGAGTAAGTTTCCGAAAACGCCATATGAGAGTTAATTAAATATATAAGATTAGTTAAATACATACTTAGTATGTGAAATTTCATTACATAGAATATTTCTATATGTATTTCTACAGACTATAACTTTTCCAAATATAGGCAAGTTCGCTATTAAGAAAATAAAATGTTCAATCACTCACCATCCTGTAATTATCTTGATCAGGATCATAAAAGAATAATAATTTGGACAACAATTCATGTATTGTAAGAGAACTCTGTTCCTTGTCAAATGAAGTCCTCTCCTTTTGTTTAATTGTTTTACGAACCAAATAACTTCTCACATGGGATTGTAAAAGTTCTGCGTTTTCCAATTTCAAGCGATATTCCTTGAAATTAACAATTTTATAAGAAACTTCCTGATAAGATTTAAATTACTAATATTGCCAACCTGTCTTTTTCTTCTTTCTTCATGAGTTTTCTGTAATAAGTTGTCTCTAGATAGTTTTTTGCTAGATCCGCCAAGATTTTGTTCAGGTTTTGTTTTAGTATTTCCGTCGAATATATAAGAGAATTTGAAAGCTAAAAAAAGGGAAGATATCAAATTTGGATTCAATTTGATGTAGTCAAATTAAAAATTTGGGTAACTAACCCATTATTGTTTGTATTTTACTACGCTCAGAGAAAATATTTTCATAGGAAAATTGAAAATCCAAACTTTAGTTTGGATCACTGTGATGAGTAGTTTTTACAATTTGACGTCTCTTCCAAATGGTGCTGTCAGATCTGACATCTGACACTGACAGCTCTGGTACTAGTGAACTATTATGAATTCTCACCTACGAAATATGAGAACTACTTATCTATTTTCTATGCTTTTTGGGTCGATCTTGGGTTCTTGGAAGAATTTTCCGAACCCGAAGGATCTGTTAACCTCAGCCAGGAAATCAATTGATTTTCATTTTTAATTCTCAAGAATCCCAAGGAAAACATCCCAGAAATCAGTTAGTATTTTACAATACTTTTCCAATTCATATTTGTATACTATTGTGATATTTCAATGTAATAAGTGTATCCTTGTTATGTAATAGTTTGCTACTGGTAAAATTTTTATCTTCATATATTTAATTGCCTAATTTTGATTTTTTTACACTCAACAGAAATGGCATTGAGATCAGTTTCACGTTTATTGAGCAAACGCTCCATCAACCAAGTATACCAACGAGGCTATGCCGACGAAATGAGTTTCACATTTGCTGCAGGAAACCGAGTAAGTCATAACTATTTTCACATATTTCTTTAATATATAAACTAATTTGCTCAACCCTTAGGTATTCTATGATTCAAAAGCTGTAAAACAGGTAGATGTTCCTTCTTTCTCTGGTGCTTTCGGTATATTACCGAACCATGTACCAACTATAGCTGTTCTGAAGCCAGGAGTTGTCAGCGTATTCGAAAACGATGGAAATGTTAACAAAGTTTTTGTATCCAGTGGCACAGTCACAATAAATGACGATTCATCTGTACAAGTGGGTATTTTTCCAAAAATTATTGGTATTGTTATTATTAATTCCTTCTGACTATCCATATCATTACAGATAATAGCTGAAGAAGCTGCTCCAGTTGATAACCTAGATGTTTCTGCTGCTAGAGATGCCCTAAGCAAAGCCACATCGCAACTCAATTCTGCATCTACAGACAGGGTAAAAACATTACTCATTAACATGCTAACTTATTATGAATATTCCAATCGAAGATTTCAATTGAAATTACAATTAAACAGGTTTAACGCGTAGCATCGCCATGAATTCAAAAATAATACAAGCAGAGAATTAAAATCAACCATAGTTTCCTCAGAATTGTCAGTTTAACCAGGAATATAATTACAAAACGACCAGAATTTAGTGTTGGGAATAATCGAGTACTTTCAATAACTGAGTAGTCGATGATCGAGCGATCCAAATAACCGAGTGATAATCGAGCGATTTTTCGCCTGATCCTCACCCTCGGTTATATTCGTAATCGCCCGAGTTGCAAGCGATCATGCTAACCGCTTGTCGCTCATTCAGCGCTGTACGGCCTCTACGTTCATTGAGTTGTGACTTGCGACTTTGTTTATACCTACTGCCCTCGAAATTGAAGCTCGCGTGTGTCGTATTGTATGATTATCATCGGATCAAAACAGAAGTCCGCTGTATGGAATTATTTCCATAAAAATAACGATAAGAAATTTGCGACTTGCAATATTATTTGTAGAAAAGTTCTGGCTTATTATGGCAGTACTTCAAATTTAAAGCAGCATTCAAACCGGCTTCATCCGACAATAAACTTACAGAACAACAATCAATACCATGTGAAACTGTTTCTTCAGGTAGCAATGAAAATGCACAAAATTAAGCTAATACTGGAACTTCCGGAAATGCTATACTGTTCAAAAGACCAGCCAAACAATTGAAACTCTTCGTGTCTACTTCTGGAAAAAATGTTCTTTCAAATACAAAAATTGCGAAAATCGATGCAACTTTGGTGAAAATGATAATAAGAACTATCGGATGAGAATTCACTCAAAGATCGCGATTATCTGTGGTTAATGCCGGGCGAAAACACCGAATATAGGCCTTGTACTCAACCATTCAAATAACCGACACAGCCCGATTATTAAGATATCACCCTTTGCTCGAGAAATCGAATTGAATAACACATGACTCATTTCGATTATCGAGTGACGAGCGGTTTTTTTGATAATCGAGTAGTGTCGATTATTTGAATAATCGAGTACTTGAGTGATCCCAACACTACCAGAATTCATTACTTAGGTGAAAGGATTCATTCAAACTGATTTAATGACGTGAATTCAGAAGCTTATCTTGAGAGCTATTGGTTTCATTCGGTTCATTCATTGATATTTTCTTGTTCAAATTTTGAACCTACCTTGTAAATAAGTTCTGAAGTTGTTCCTTTAATTCGAAAGTTTTGAACGTAATTTGCTGCCGGAGAAGTTTGCATTGAATCAAATGGAGAGACGCGAAGGGAAGAGGCGTATCTTTAGACGCGGGACAGATTAAACGCGCACATGGAAGAAAAGAAGCGTTCGGAAGGGACGCGTTGTTTTCCGCCGGAGAAGTTTGCATTGAATCAAATGGACAC